>OX422220.1:187701249-188305998 GCA_949130495.1 Sambucus nigra
CCTTTATTAAATTAAAATCAAGGTGAACAGCTGGTTCATTCTTAGCATCACTGTCGCAAATGAAAATCTTTTCCAATTTAAACAACCTAATTAATTAAGCTAAGTGTCAAAACCATTTAAACCTTTATTCTCATTTTATTAAAATCTAATTATAAAACCTTTAACCATTAACATTTTAAGAGTCACACAATAAGTATAAGAATAAAATGAACATTCAAGATTTTACCCATCAATAATAAATCCCAACATTAAAACACTAAAGGAAAACATCTTGATAGTAACAAATCCCAAAATAAAGATACTGAAATTAGAAGAATTACAATCTCTGACAATAACAACTAAATAATGGAAAAAGGGCGACGTATGCCCTCATTAGATAAAGCTGAACTAGAAGTAGAGTCAACAGTGAGGTCGTCTAAGCAATGGCCTGCAACTCCCACAAAAGCTACAACGCGTTCCATCAAAAGAATCCTAAGTAAGACACCCTTGTGGCTAGGCACCTGTAATACATATATATATACACAAGAGAGAAGAGGTAACAACAAACGGGTCAGAGACCGAATGTAAAATAGTTTTAAAAAATAGTTTAGCAAGTATTTAAAATGCTTACCGGCTAATGCAACAATCATATTAGAATGCGACACTCTCTTGAGAATTCTCACCTCTCATCTAGTGTGCACGTCTATCGTACTAATGAACCCCATATATCTCTCTAACTTATTCTCCATAAGTTTTAATAGGTGAAACAAAGGTTATGTTATTCACTTTTAGAAAATCTGGCTCTTCAAGATTTCATACGTTGTTTAGAATAATAACGTATTGTTATAACGTTTTCCGAATACGAATAGTGAAGTTGATGAATTTCGAACTTTACTTAACTACTATTTTACTCAGTAGAATGTTCTCATATAATTACACATATATATATTAATTACTCATATAATATATATACAAACAGCACCCCAGATAAAATCTATGATGCTAGACTTCCATATATAAGTATATATATTCCAATCACTCATAAATTATATATATACTAACGACACCCCATATAAAATCTATGGTGCTGGCATACTCTACTATCAAGTCCCCATATCACACAAACTAAGTGAAATTCTAGTTCGGAATCACTCTCGAACTGTATTAACACAAACACAAACAATATTGAGGCGAAGCATAGATTCCAAGTCTTTAAGAGGTCAGTACACACCCTCACGTCTCTTAGGACCGTCTGACCATCGATCAGATAGCCTGTACCAAGGATATCTATCTTCTAGGGTATGAGTCAATATCACCCATAAAGGTCCCATCGAGATAAGACTGTCCTAGCACGGTAACCTCAGGGATAGCAAGTAGCGCGGGTACGATTTTTACACAGAAATAACATATGCACAATCACACCGTGATATATAAATATGTATTCACATCCACATTATTAAATTAGGTACTCTTACGACCCATAATTATAATTATCCGTTATTACACATGTACTCAATTACTTCATAAAACGACCTCATTCCTTTGATTCTCGTAATTAAGTCATTTATAACTCACTTGTCGTCTCTCGAAGTATTTCTTTCATCTCAGTACAATTTCAGTAGGCCCTCACTTTCCTTCTAATCCAACTTATTAGATGTTTCGATTATATAATCAACGCACGTATGATTTCTTAAATCTGAAAGTCTCCCCATTTTTCCCTTTTATTTCCTTTCACATTAAAGTCCACTTTATGGGATTTCTCTTGACCCTACTGGTCCTCTTTATGTTCCATAATATTCTAGAAATCCTAATTAAGGTTTAGTACGCATAAAATTGAATTAAGCTAACATGAGCAAAAATGCAGTTTTCCCAGGAGGGTTGATCGATCGATGAAAGGGGGTCGATCGATCGAACCTTCGATCGATTGATGCTCTGGACTCGATCGATCGATCAAGTAGTTATGGGAAAAGTAGAGAAAACCCAACCATGGGATTGTTACCCCAAACTCCTCCAAACCATCATATTATAGTCCCAAACTCCCAACAATTTATACTACAAGTATTGTATACCCATTTAAACAATATCCTACGTAACACATGCGAATTTTCATCATCTATAACAAGGAAAAAGGGTCAAAATCTTTATAACTCTCAAGAACCCTAATTTTTTTCTTTAACTTAGTTTCTTCCATTCTTCTTCCATATTTTCTATCACTAATAACATGGAAATTCACGGTTCAACCTCTACATGTGAAATGGATCCAGACATATGATATCTATCACTATAACATGCAATTTGTATCTCCAATTAACATTTTTCTTCAAGAACACTAATTCGAATCAACCTAAGACTAATATAAAAGGATGCATTAACTTGATAAAAGAAAGCTAGGTACTTGCCTGGAAGTTTAGTCTCTGATTTGTGGAAGAATTTGGTGTAGTTGTGATCCCCTTCGCGCGATCTACGATTTGGCGATGCAATCAGAGGTGTTCTTGGCCTAGAACTCCTTGGAGAGCTTCTCCTCTTCCTCTCCAATGGCCGTCATTAGTTTTAGGTTGTGTTAACCCTAGAAGATAACATTTTCTATCTGATATAACCCTATAAAATTCGTGGGTTTAATTACCCATAATTATGAAATGTCCAAAACGCCCTCCCGGTACACTAATTAGGCCTAAAAACGCCCCGAGACCCAAACTAAACCCCCGGGTACACTTTTCAGACTATCTCGACCCTTCCGGACACTTTGGCCCACTCAAAACGACCATACAAGGAACTTCTAATTTATTCACTTTTATTAATCAACATTCAGTCCCGACATGACACAGGCATGTCCCGACTTAAATTTCCGTAATTGTCATTTTATTCACAGGTGACAATATTATAAAATAAAACTCATATATTACTATACTCATCCAGTAACATTCAACAAATAACAAATTTCCAATAATTACTAACTCTCGTCACGCTAGTAAATATTAAAAAAACATTTCGGATTAAAATTATATTAATTTATCTCAATTAAATTTAATAAATCCCTAAATTTAAAATCCATAAAAATACGGGGTATTACATATAAAGGGCATCGACTAAGTTGTTCTGTCCTTGGGGGAAGTTGTGGAAGGTGATGTCATGGAATTGGGAGGTCGACTCTTCTAGGTTGGTAGGGAATGGTAAGATTTTCTTCTCCATGACTTTCCATTTTCTCAACACTTGATCGATGATGAGGGATGAATCCCCGTAGACATCTAGGGATCAGATTCTTTTCTAAAGAGAAACTTTGAGGCCTACCGTGCATGCCTCATATTAGGGATTTTAGTTTGATGGGAAAAGTGAGGATGCAGTGTCGTAATTTTTGGGTCACTTAAATAAGGGCGACTCATGCCTTCTCCAAGGCAATGTAGTTAACTTTTTTCCCGACCAACTTTTGACTGGTTTAGTAAATATATCTTTCTTTATGGGAATCTGTAAGGTATTGATCTAGTAATACTCCAACTATGGTGTCTGTTACAGTCAGGTATAGGAGTAGAGGAAGACCAGGTTATGGCAGCATGAGTACCAGAGGTCGGGTTTGATATTACTTGATTCGGTCAAAGGATTCGTGGCAAGCTTTGTTACAAAACATGGTTGAATCCTTTTGGAGGAGTCTAAAGATTTATTCAGAAATAGAAGTTATTTGACTGATAATCTAGCTGATATACTATAATTTTCCAAGGAGTCCCCGAACTTCCTTCTCTATTTAGGATGGTGGCATTTCGAGTATGGATTTTAGTTTGGCAGTATCAACTTCTATCCCTTTCTCACCAACTATGAATCATAAGATCTTTCCTTTGGTGACTCCAAAAACATATTTTTATGGGTTAAGTGGCATCTGTTATTGCCATGGTCGCTCAAAGAACTTTCGAAGAGCGGGAACATGACCTTATCGAGTTTTAGACTTGATAATCATATCATGCACATAGACCTTGACTTCTTTATGTATCAAATCATACCTAATAGTTGTGGTAGCCCTTTGGTAGGTAGCCCCTATTTTTTTAGACCAAATGGCATAACGGTGTAACAGAATGTTCCCCAAGGCATGATGAATACAATTTTCTCTTGATTATCTGGGTGCATCTTGATCTGCTTATATCCGTCAAAACCATCGAAAATAACTTGAGAGCGTGATTGGTCATGTTATCCATAATCCTGTTAATATTGGGTAGTGGGTAATCATCTTTCGGAGATTCTTTTTTCAAATCTCGATAGTCAACGCATATGCAAACCTTTATGCCAGATTTTGGCATGAGTATGATATTTCTTAACCATGTGGGATATCCGATCACTGAGATGAAGCCTACATTTGGTGCGGAGCTTTTTCAGTTTCTATTTGACCAATTGTATCCTGGGAGAGTTAGAATCTCATGTTGAGCTATCTCGGGATCAACGTCAAGTGTGCCATCGTAGGACCATGCGAATATATCTAAAAATTACTTTAGTTGTTCTTCAAGTTGTGCGTGCTCATGTTCATAACAAGGGTGGACCCTATCCTAATCTCAAGCGGTTAGCTACTAAAACCAAGATTAATAACAGCAGTTTCATCATCATTAACTTAAACTTAATTATTTTGTTTGTTATTAACCTTATTAAGATCACTTAAGAATTGTTCATTTTCAAAATCATCATCATCAAGAGTTTGATTAGAATCCGATAGTTAATGTAAGGACTAACAAGATACCCAAAATATTTATTTGTTTCATTGTTAGCAAGAATAATGTTGAAAAACTCATTGAATGAGGTATCAATTACATCAGCATAGGGAGGAACAATAAAAGACGAAATGGGATAAATATCAGAGTTGGGATGATTTTAGCAGGTGGAACCAGTACAACATTCCATTTGAGGAGAGGTGCATCAGCAACTTTGATCAGGCGGGATGGATCTGATGATTTAGCGCTTGAGTGAATGATCCATAGGGTCATCCCTAGTGTCAGCAGTTGAATGAATCCTCAGAGTCACTTCACTTGGAATCTCCAATAGCAACCGTAGTCTTCTCAAGGAGTGGTCTCACATGATGCTAGGAACTTTTAGCCAATGAGTAGATATCTTTGAAAAGATCTTACTAACTGGCTTTATCTTCTTGTCCACATGATCATACCACTGTTCCGGAAAGATGAAAAAGTGGAAATCTTCACCCTCTATGATAAATCTTCCATTGGAAGAATCCCTTGATATAGTCTTGGCATTTTCTAGCCTTCTCTTCAACTGAGGTTGACGAAGCATTCTGATTTCCTCTTCTGATGGTTGATAACCCAATACATAAGGAGGAAAGACTTTCTTTAATACTATGGGTTCAAGTATTCACTGTTGTCTTCGTCCCGTCCCTGGTCCGGACATGGTGTGCATGTCTTTCAACATTTGTATCACATTACCATTGCCATGAGGATTGTGTTATGGACAAATCCTATCTTTGAAATCATCCCCTTCTTGGAGTGAAAGAAGTTTGATTCAAAAACTTGATAGAAGCATATCATTCACCCCATGTTGTGTCTCTTGTAATAAATTCATGGTGCTTGCATTCTCAAAACTATCATCGTTGACCAAGAGGTTGATGACCTACCAATTGGAGAACAACATCAGTTTCTGATGTAGGGAAGAAGACACACCATTATTACTATGGAGCCATGGCCATCGAAGCAACAAATTAAAATTGGTCGGGATATTGATGACTTGGAATTCAATAATATGATTTCTATGGCTAACTCCTTTTGTAAGCATTAGGTATTGTATCACTTCTCGATGAGTATTATCATAAGAATGCACCATAACAGAGGGTCGTTCACTTTGATACCCAAGCAATTGAGGGTTCTCAATGGTAAAAGACTAAGAGATGATCCATTATGGATAAACAAAAGTGGGATGATCTTTCCCATGACTTTGACAGAGATATTGAGAGCATAGATATGAGTTGGTCCAAAAGTTGGCATTTCTTCTTCGAAAAAAGTTCACATTCTAGTAGAGATTAGATATTTTACCATATTCACTACTTCATCTAGCGTGGTGGAAAGAGGGACTGTGGGTCCGATAAGTAGTTTGATCAAGTGATTTCAGTACATCTTTGAAGACATAAAGAGTCCCCACAAAGTGATGTTAGTTTGGGTTTCTTTAAGTAATCGAGTATGTTGCTCTCCTCGACGGTCATTTTTAGCATAAGAAGGTTCTCAACACCTTTTCACTTATCAAACTCTGATAGTTGTGAGTTTGGAACTTGGTAATGCCTCCCTAATCTAGTCATATGGTTCAGAGAAGAGGGAAAAAAACAAACCCCATATTTTCATCTATCTCGTGTTATTCAGCCACCTTATTGATTTCTCCAAGCATCTCCTCAAACGATATCATTACACATATGCTGACTATAAGGCTAGTCTTGTCTAGGTTTTGCTCTTCATCTGAAATATTGAATTCGCCCCCCCATCCAGTGGCAACGACATCATCTTTCCTTGAAAAGTCAATGCACTCCATAACTTCAACGACCTCTTTATATAGATCCTCCCATTCAACAGTGAGATGTAGAAGTAAAGGGACTAGGTGTCCTTGTATTTTCAAAGAATCAAGTAGCTCGGACATACTATAAATTTCATCGATCTATTACAATAGGTCTACCATGATCTGGACAACATCATCTAAACTGACTTCATCGATAGGTTCCACAAATTTGTCTAACACTCGAGCCTAACTCCAAGATTCCAAGAATAGTGTGCTAAATCTCTAGTAGTCAATAGTCATTTATAGGGTAATTTCAGCCCGAACTCTTGAAGCTTGATCAATAGTGTTGATAATTCCATATATTTCCCTCCAAAGCAGCTATGGACAACAATGCATGCTCTTGTAAGGAGCTACAAGGCCTAATTGGTGAAACATGTAAGATGAATGAGAAAATATGGGCAAACTTGTAGGTGTTTAGGGGAATATATGGGTATAGTGGTTTATCTATTGGGTATATCTGGGTAAATGGATCGAATTATGGGTCTTCTTCTAGAACGATGGCATTTGTATGATTTAGGAGTATATTGTGGGTAATGTATAGTTTAGGATTGGATGGCGGGTCGATGATACCCCGGTTGATCAGATCATAAATTAAATTTAAAAGGTGTAAACTTTTGTTGGTGGTATGGCCGACACTTTGGTGAGAATCACAGTGGTCATATGGTTTGAAACTTTTGGGAAATAGGGTTGGTAATGGACGAGGGTCCAAAGTCTTGATAATATTTCAACTTAAAAGGTATTGGTAAACTTTGGAGAGGGGATCATGAAACTCATTATATTCCTTTTTTACTAGGTTATGGTAAATTTATGTTATTTATGAAGTTACAGGCTGAGAGATCTTATTGATGGTTCAACAAGCAGTATTGATAGGCTTCTCGTACTTTTTGGGAGTGATCTATTTTGATACTTTCATCGTCTCATCTTCTATCTTGGAAAGACATTCTTCGATCTCTACTCATGCATCTCAAAGGGTAGGGAAACGAGGGTAGCACTATCCTCCCATTGTCACTCAAACATGGGGTAAAACACTCTTCTTCATAATACTGACTTGCTCCAATAGAGAAGATCGGTTGGTCATGGTGGTTGCTTCTCTCTCCACCTTATTATGAAGTTACTAACAAATTCCATAGGATTTTGTTTGATAGGTTATAAATCATGGCATCTAACCTCTAACTCTTTGTTATACTTTTACTTTAACATGAATTCGTAGGCAACATCCTCGCAATTGCGGATTCTGGACTCCTCGAGAGATAAAAACTTGCAAAGAGTGTTGTCCTTCAAAGTATGTTTGAATATTTGGTCAATTATTTCTATGGAGGCACCTAAGAGAGTCTTTGCTTGGTGGTAACTTCAAAGATGAACAATTGGGAGTCGACTACCTCTGAACTTCTCAATGTTAAGCATTTTGAACTTTTTCAGCAGACTTGGTGTAGGATAGGGAGACATATGGGTGTAATCCATGTAGTTCCTGAAGATTCGGACTTTTCCTATTCAACATCTTCAGGTACTCCTTGATATTGTTCAACTCTTCTTCTTTAGATCAACAGTTAAGGGTAGGTAACCCCTGTATGGTAAGATTGAGCGTAGGGAGCTGAGCTGGTGGTGTCCCATTATTAGGAGGGGCACGTGGAGCGTGATGATATTCCTCCGGAATCCAAAAAGGGTCAGGTGTGGGCATACCCATAGAGGGAAGGAAGAGGACCTCAGACTCTTCGGGAATAGGTACCCGATTTTGTTGCATCTCATGAACCTCGATTTGAATATTATCAATTTAGGCAGAGAGTTGGGCTAGGACCATCATCAAATTTTGCTGCACATTTGGTACTTGGTCTGCGTTCTCCATGGAAAGTGGATATAGATGAATTCCAGACTCATTAGAAGTAGCAATGGAACTGACGCAACCTCAGGAATGTTCGACGGAAGACCGAAGCCAATAGGGAGTTAGGCCAAGGGTCGGGTATGAGATTGATCTCAAAAGGATAAAAATTCAATTATTTTTTTACACAAAAAGCGAGGAAAATATTTTTGACATTTTTGGAAAAGGTGAGGGCACAATATTTTTGGATAAAAAGGAGGAGAAATATTTTTGGTATAAGGAAGGAAAAACGCTCTTGGTATTTTGATAAAAGAGGGGAAAATGTTTTAACACTTTTCGTAAAGAAAGAAGAAAAACATGAAAAAGAGTCTCAACATGATTATTATTATTATTATTATTATTATTATTATTATTATTATTATATTTATTATTATTATTATTATTATTATTATTATGTTCTCCCTTGTATTAGGTTTACCTAAATGCAAAAAGAAATGTCGAACCGGACCCAAGCCTGGGAAAATATGGATTCAAAAATATGTAAAAAAATGGTTGCACTTGTTGCAAGGCTCGTCGACGCGGTCCCATTTTGAAAAGAAAAAAGACAAAATCGCATGAAAATTTGTGCGACATGCGAACCCATCATTTTGGCAGAGTTTCGTGTAGAAACCGACAGACTAATAGTGCCCTAGGTTTGACGCCTATATAAGGGTATGCAGTTGTTGAATTAATTTGCAAGGTTTCCCCTTTGGCATGACTTGCACGATATACGTCTTTCTTTTGACTATAGTCAGTACGTGTCGACAAGCCCTTTGATATACCTTAGTGTACATTAATTGCCTCACTATATACCTCGTGGGGACAATATGTGTGATAGCCAATTCAATATATGCAAAATACGTGAACGAGTTCCCTACAATATACCTCTTGTCTTGACTTTGGACAAGAGGTACAATACGGGGGGAACCCTTTGATATACGTCGAACGTACTTGGCCAATGAAAAGTTAGAGTCATATTTCTTAGGCTAACTGCGACCTATAGGACAAGAGCCCATCACGAAGTGAACCCCAATTACGGGACAAAACTTGGTCAATAGCCATGCTCTTTGGTGATGTGGTGTGCAAAATGTATGATTCTTGATTAGCATATTATGGAGAGATTATTTTATTTAAAATGATGAGCACTATACTATTAAGGAAGAATGTAAAAGTATAAATCTAACATGAAGCATGAAGATTAGACTAAGCATGGATATGTTAGGGTGAGTGATTTCTGAATATTTACAGGTGAGTGTATGCTACTGAATCTAAGCATGGATCAACTATAAGTGGTGTATGGAAAGTGTGAGAGGGCATGGATATATACAAGTGTGGTAAGTGGGGGTGTGTGTTAGTGACACCTAAGCATGGATATTCTAAGTCGTATGTGCAACATGTGGATATAAGTGATCCTATGTGCAAGTAGTGTGAAGTGTACATGGAGAGTATCTTCAAGTGTGTGAGTGAGTAGTGATATAAACATGATGTAGATACGTATAAGAAATAAAAGAGGAGAAAAAAAGGAACATACAGGTAGGTGCATATGCACACAAGTAGAAAATAATAAAACCCACGAAAATAAAGTTTAGCCATCTTATGAATGAATTCCCCAGCAGAGTCGTCATTGTGGCCATCACCAGGATCTCTCTCCTATCTCTCCTCTCTCTCGTATGGGTGAAAAAAGTGGGGGAGAAATAAAAGGCCTTGCGTTCTCTTTCTCTAAGAGAGCTTAGGATGCCGTCGGTGTGCGGTGAATGTAAAAATATGGAGTCGCCTACCTATTTTGCACAAAATAGGCAAAATAACATGTTTCCACCTCGAGATAGCGACATCAACGACAATTACTGGTTACGAAACCAATAGTTCAACGGTTTGGGGACTAAGTTATGGAATGGGAAGGTGATAGGCACCCATCCAGCAATTTCGGTCTCCCATGGGTTTGTGTTACTATTTTCCTTTATTTCTCCGTGAAGTGTGTGTGTCTATATATATAAATGGAGATCGAAATTGCCCAACTCATACCATGGAAAAGATAGAGTGAGGTCATCCATTGGAATGTTCCTAAAACAATATTAAGCAAATATGATGTATGCATTTATCGAAATATTGACCGTTCTGATGAAACGATAATATATGGCGGATAAAATGCTAATAAAGATCATAAATATGATGTGACACCCCGCCTAATTAAATACCGGGCGATCACTCCTTTATTAAATTAAAAATCAAGGTGAACAGTTGGTTCATTCTTAGCATCACTGTCGTAAAAATAAAATTTTCCAAATTAACACCCTACATAATTAAGCTAAGTGTCAAAACCATTTTTCAACATTTCTAACCAAATTATATTTTTAAAGAAAATTTATTTATTTAACCAGTAACAACATTTTCAATAAGTAAGAATCATAGAACAATTATCCTGGAACATAATCCAATTACTTTAAACATTCAACATCCAAAATCCCAACATTTAAAACTTAATGTAAAACATACATGCTGAATAAATCCCAAAGTAACAGTACGAGAAATAATTGAAATACAAATGTCCCAACAAAATAGATAAATAGTGGAAAGGTCGACACATGCCCCAATAACTGAGAATCATAGGAGTGGAATCAAGTAAATGAAATCGTCTAAGCAAGTGGCCTGCAACTCCAACCTAAGCTGCAGCACGTTCCCTCCAAGGGATCCTAAGAAAGACGCCCCTGTGGCTGGGCACCTATAGTACATACATATATATATACAAGATAGAGATAGAGAGAGAGAGAGAGAGAGAGAGAGAGAGAAACGGGTCAGAGCCCGATAGTGTATATGATTTAAAAATTGTTTAGCAAGTATTTAAATTAATACAGGCCAATGCAACAACATATTAGTGCGACACTCACTTGAGAAATTCTCACCTCTCTTCTAATGTGCACACCTATCGTACTAACCTTCCTAGTGGTCTATCTAATCATATATCACGCTATCCTTTCCCAATGGTTTAACTTATCGTAGGTTATTCGTCGGATTCAAAATTTAACGATTCAATTGTTTGAAAAGAATATTTCAATTAGTAACCAAAGTTCTCATTTTAACTTTATTAATCAATAAAGTTTTTCCAGTGTCATATTATACTTTCACAAAACAATTATTTACAATTTGAGTCATCAACCATGTCCTACATATCAAATCAAGGTAGGCAGTTCCAGATTTCAGAATTTCACATATATATTAACTACTCGTAAAATATATATATCATAACAGCACCCCAAATAAAAACTATGGTGTGGGCATACTCTACTATCCAAACCCCGTATCACTCGTATTAAGGGGAATACAAATTCGGAATCACTCTCGAATTGTATTAACACATACACAACAATATTGAGGCGAAGCATAGATTCCAAGTCTCTAAGACGATGGCACATACCCACGTTTCTTAGAACCGTCTGAACTATCAAATCGATTGCCTGTACCAAGGATATCTATCTCCTAGTGTACGAGTCAATATCCCCCATAAGGCAACACAGGATAAGATCGTCCTAACGCGGCAACCTCAGGGATAACAAGTAGCGTGGGTATGTTTTTCACACATAGATAGCATATGCATACACAATCATATAACTATACTAATATTACCATATCAATATTGGGTATATTCTCAAATCCCATAGTTACGACTTTGATCCATATTATCATATTTCAGTAAACACTTATAACGGTTCGTTTCTAACCTTGATTCGGTATTATTCCAACGTACCACACAACTCTCATGGCTTTATTCTCCAAATTATAAAATTGATTAGGTATACACATTTGTCCCAAAGTAAATCTCTTACATGTCTCTCTCTTTAAATCATAAATTTACCGACCCTTATGTAATTATCCCAAAATACAATCTTTGCCCGACATCAAGGGTCCTAAAATTTATTCACATGTCCTACTGGTCTTCCCTATCTCCCAAAACATTTTATTAAGGATGCCCAAGAATTAATTCGCATTAAATTGAATTTAACTAACTTAAAAAGGGAAATAGGAGTCTGCCAGGAGGGGTCGATCGATTGAGGTCTGGGGCTCGATCGATCGATCGAAGCTCTGGGCTCGATCGATCCATCAAGCAGGTATTGCGATTTTCTACAGATTTGCAGTTACAGGTTTCATCTTCTAACCTTCACTAATTCCATAATTATCATACCCAAGCGACCCAAAATTCATACCACAAACGTTATATCATCATATCAGGTATTTCTAACGTAAAGCATGTAGATTTTCTAACACCAATCATGGATTTATGGCCCAAAAATTTATATAATTGTCAAGAACCCTAGAATTTTCATAAACAGAGTTCTAACCAGTATTTACAGAAAATTTCTTCTTATAAACATCATAATTTTGTGGGTAAATTCCTCTACATGGCAAGGGTTTCCAGAATTATCAATTTATCCATCACTACATGCAATTCCTATCTCAAATCTTTGGTTTTCTTCCATAAAAACTCATTCTAATTACCCCTAAACTAATATGAAAGATGCACCAACGAAATAAGAAAGATAAACACTTGCCTGGGGTTTTCGACGTTCTAGTTTGCGGATGATTTTGGTGTGGTTGCGTCCCCCGTCGCGCGATCTACGCGTTGGTGGTCGTGGCGGTGCAAACGGATGAATTTTTTGGCCTTGAATTTGCCTTGAGAGCTCTCTCCTTCCTCTCCTATGGCCGTTCTTGTGTTTGTGTTTTCTAACCCTAGCTAACTAACCTAAATGGCTGATATAGATTACTGATTTTCGTGGGCTTAATTACCCAAAAATGTGAAATGTCCAAAACGCCCTCCCGGGGTACCAATTAGGCCTAAAAATGCTCCGAGACCCAAACTAAAGCCCCGGGTACACTTTTCTGACTATCTCGACCCTTTCGGACGCGTTGGCGCACTCAAAATGACCATACAAACAACTTATAAAATATTCACTTTTATTTATCAATATTTAGTCCCGACGCGACACGGGCACGTCCCGACTCAAATTTCCAAAATTGTCATTTTATTCACTCGTGACATTCAATATAACCAATATTACATATTACTTTGCTCATTAGTAATATTCAACAAATTTCCCATAATTGCTAACTCTCGTCACGTTAATAATTATAACATAATTAATTTCTGAATTTTTTTATTAAATAATTAACTCACATTAAATTTAATAAATCACCAAATTAATATAGCATAAAAATACGGGGTATTACATATGATATATATTAAAATAATGTATAGATGAAAGGGAGACAAATGCTAAAATGGGAAAATTTGGACTCGAGTCGCGAGTTTTAGTCTGAAACGCCGGCGTAGCCTATAAAGCCATCAAACTCCACGTAGTTCGTATACGGCATAGGGCTGGGGTTCATCCCATAGATTCTAATGGGAATTTATTAGATGTGTGTGTGTAGAAAATATGTTTTAGTTTGAGAAATTATGATGGATAATACCGTTGGAATTTATAGGTGCAACACTACTTTTGTTTGTTTTAGTTTTTTGTCATAAAAAGTAAAGTATGTGCAATATGATTAATAAAAAGGTGATATATTAATGTGTATGAGCTAAATCGAAAGCTAGATTATGAATTTAATGTAATTAATGCAAAAATAAGAAATTCAAAGAGAGAGAAGGATTTTGGACCTTCTTTGGAGAATTGAAGCTTGGTCTTGATCGCTGATGAGCTCCCTTGAAAGTTTAGATGAATGTTGGATGTGTGAAATTGAGATTTTTGCTAAATTGGGTATGAAAAGGATGGTACTGTAATATGGAAAGGATTTTCTTAGAAGGAAACTTCAATGATTACTAGAGAATGTTGCTAAGATTACTGTTATTGATATATCTTAGCTATGCTTTGAGAGTGGGGTCATCCCCTCTATTTATACGATAAGGTGGGTGGAGATTGTCATAGCCCTAGCCTTGCCAATCGATGGGCAACCTTAGGCACACTACCGATAAGCTGGAAAATGGACCTGCAAATTAGCAGTCCCGTTCCAATTTTTCTCGATAAATGGTCGTAGAATGCAATTTGTTAATACAAATTGCACATAGGGCACATCGTTAGATTGGTAATTCAGATAACTTCATGACTAATTGGTCTATGTCCAGATTTGGGAGTTAAAATTTGGTCAAACGGGTCTCGAAAGCGTTCGTCGCTCCTTTGGATGGTGGATCGTTAAACGAAAATAGATCGTTCGTACAAAGGATAAGTTATAATCGCGCACGGAGCGGACTATTAAAAATGTTATGCAGGGAACTTCGACATTACAAAGCGATTCTCTCGGTTCGGAGAGTTGACTTTGGTCAACCGAGGCTCGAATGCACACGATGACTTTTCCGAGTAAAATGTCACTTTAGTTACTTCTATAAGGATGAGTCGCACACTGGGTAAACTGTTGGAAAGGGTATTTAGTACCCTTAGAATATCATTAGTCTGTTTCGTTATGAAGAGTTGACCTTGGTAATATGGGCCTAGGAGCGCTAGGTGGCCTCTGGATAAATTTTTGGGGAAAATAAATAGTTCGTCCGAACGATTATGCCGCTTTGTGCTAGGGGTGAACCGTTGGAAAGTAATTTTAGTCCTTTCAAAAATTCAAAGTGATGTTTCTCTAATGATGAAGTTTACTTGGGTCAAATCGGGGTTCGGGAGTGCCTAATGGCCTCCAGATCAATTTTTTATGGTAAAATGGTCCATTCGTGGGAACTATTATGCCGATTCATGCACAGGGTGGACCATTGGAAAGGATATTAACATCCCTTCAAATATTCGTTAATCATTCACTCTAACAGTATGTAATACCCCGTATTTTTATGGCTTTTAAATTTGAGGATTTATTAAATTTAATTTAAGATATTCATACAATATTTATCCAAAATTATTTTAATATTTACTAGTGTGACATGAGTTAGTAATTATTGGGAATTTTTAGAATATTTCTAGAAGAGTAGATTAATATATAAGATTGATTTTATTAAAATTGTCACGAGTGAATAAAATGGAAATTATGGAAATTTAAGTCGGGACGCGCTTCTGTTGTGTCAGGACTAAATTATTATTATAAAAGAGAAAATATTATATGTATCCCGGATGGTCGTTTTGAGTGTGTGAAAGTGTTTATAAGGGTCGAGATAGTCAGAAAAGTGTACCCGAGAGTTTAGTTTGGGTCTCGGGGTATTTTTAGTCCTAATTGACATCCCGGGCGGTATTATAGACATTTTGTAGGTTTGAATAATTAAACCCACGAATTTTCTTAGAATATGTCATCCATTTGGAGTTGTATCTTAGGTTTAACAAAAACAAAACCTAAGACCATCCATTAGAGAAGAAGATGAAGAGATTAGAGAAGAAGGTGAAGAGTTTCCCAGCAATACAGGACCTAGAGCTCACCCCGATTGCACCGCCACCACACCAAACCATAGATCGCACAACGAGGAATGCAACCATATATTTTTCATCAGCAAATCAGATCCTTGAATCCCATGCAAGTATCTATCTTGCTTTGTTTTAGTTAATGTTCCGCCCATGTTAGTTTAGGATTGTGAAGAACATGCTTTATGGAAGAAATTGATAATTTAGAGATTTTAAATCTCATGTTTTAGAGGAACTAAATATATTTTGGACATCTCAATAATATGTAGAGGATTACCCACCAATTTGTATGGACCTAAAAGAAAAAAATCTGGAAAATAATTAGAAGAATGGATGTTTCATGGAACATTATGGTTCGTGATAATTATATTAACTAGTTGTAAACCCGTGCGATGCGCGGGCGAAACGATTGTGTACACGTGGTCCAAAATATACATGTTTTTTGAAAAAAAAATGGCAAGATAGCACACTCTTAAATAATAATGATTTTTTTAATATACAAACTTTGTTTCATATGTGGGTTGTTATTAAAAAAAATGTAACAGTTTTTCCATCGGATGACCCAAAAAAAGGTATCCAATAAGAAAAGTTTGCATTTTTCCTAATTAAAGTAAAATTGAAATTTAACTAAAGAATATCAAACTTTTGGGCCTAATGAGGACCAATATACAAGTTTCTCTAGCATAAAATATTATAAGCTCATAACAAACATTTATAACTCACAAACTCATAGTAAAAAATTATGAAAGAACACTGAATTACAATATCTCCAAAAGATTCTTTTCACTAGCATTTAGAAAATTCTCCACATGTCATACACAAATATAACAATTGAACCACTTGATCAAGGTTGGTTTTTAACGGTTAAATATAACATTATAGTATAGAGATTCACCATACCAAGCATTTTAACAAAAATGTTTTTTAAATAGTAGTCTTGGGAACGAAACAACTTTTTTTTAATCAATGGAAATTTTTGTGTGCCACGTTAAACTAACTAACAATTGTCCTAACAGTATGTGGCAAAATGAGCATCAAAATTTGACCCAGTCATTTAATAGAATTGGAATGTAAAAAATCCAAGTCCATCTTAATGCAACTATCGATGACATGCAACTGATAAGACCATGATGTTAACCATCATGAATTAAGAAAACCAATTAAATTATTAATCAATTTTGGGACCTCGGACCAGCTACACCTGACCCCTGCACCACTTCGACCCATTACCCAGCTAAAATCCAAGATCCATTTTTAAACCCTCAATCCCGAATACCCTGTCTCAACCTTACTGGACCAAAACCCAAGAACCAACCTACTACCAGCAAAGTAGACTTAAATCGGGTAGAAATCAACCCTTCGAACCTTATACCCCTTGCTCCGGCCCAATCATTCTGGAGACATCAAACATACCTTCGGTCGGCCAAACCCGGATCGTAACCCCATTTCTTCCATACCTCAATCCGATCCAAAGTTAAAAACCAATAATCCATTTAAACCTCCCAAAGACATACCTGATTCTACCTGCATAAAATCCATCCAAGAAACATGAATCACTTTAGAAAATTCCCAAAGATGAGTTAAAAGGCTAAACAAAATGAAATAGATGGAAAAAGATTTTTTTTTGTGTGTTTTCGCAATTACATCCGCATTAGACAAATTCCATAATATCCTTCGTAACAATATTCGTTCAATATTACAACTGAGATGAAAAAATAAAAAAAATAGTAACTAAAAATCACCTGCTAGATCCTTCGTTTTGAACAACAAAGTTGATAGAGGAAAAAATATTTTAGGTCGTCCAGCAATACATGAACTAAATTATAAAATTTTATAATATTAACGAATAATTGCAACTAAAGGGGAGGAAAACCTTAACCTCGACGCATTCAAATTCATCGAGTTTATGCAGGCAACGAAGATTCGTTAACTTTATCCCAACACTGGGGAAAAAAGGTTATCTTTTTATCCTAGTAGTTGACTATTCTAATTTTTCGAGTTCAGATCCAAAACAATTGAAACAAAATATCCGAGACAAACATAAACTAAACCTAGATCGAAATGAGACCGAGAGAGCGAATACAAAAGAGGCTAGCAGAGAATTATATTAAGTATCGACATATTCAGAAGTTTTAAGAGCCCTAGAAATGGTTCAAATGAGTTGAATTTATAACCTGGATCTCTAAGTAGAAGATTTAGGTTGTAAGAGGAAAAGAACGTTTGAAACCCTAGAAAAGGTGTTGTGGAAGGTGGTTCATGTTTTTGTCTCTCTCTATGGGAGATAGAATTTGTGTTTTAGGTCGAGGGAAATATGAAAAGGCAGGGAGAGAGACTGAGATATTGAAAAATATAGAAATAGATGGGATTTGTGCCAGTTGAAAGTCTCCCCAATAAAAGAAATCATATTCTGTTAAAGAGGAATGAGAGGATATGGAAGGGGTTAGGGTAAAATTGGGGTGAGGATGAACATTTGATGGCTAAAATAGAGGAAAGGGTTGATCGCTTTATCTTTCTAGAATTAAGAGACAGGGCACGTAATGCGTTGAAATGAGAGGAGAGAGAAAGGAAATTACACATGCCTACGTGGATGTCCTAACGAAAAAGGAGATATAAATGCCTTGTTTTGCATTTTATAGTAGTAATAGATTTTACTCCACTAATCCAATACTGTTCATGAATTTGGACAGGATTCACGTAGGAAATAATGTATATAGGTATATATAACTTTTTGTAATCTTTTTTGGAAGTTTGGGGGATCATTAATGGTGTTTTGGAGAAGAGTTTTTTATGAAACTCGTATGTTGGAATTTGCAGATTCTGGGTAAGAACTGCTTGATCGATCGATCAACCAAGAGCATCGATCCATCGACCCCCTTTCCTCGATCGATCGATCCCTCCCGCAAAATTGCATATTTTGCCCCTCTTTTGTTTAATCCGGTTAAAATGCATAGGAAGCCTTGATTAATATTAATAGAGTATAATGGTTAGGAAGAGGACCAGTAGGTTCTAGGTAGACTCCATTAAATCAAATTTAATGTGGGATGAAATTGTGGGTTACTTGGGAGTAATTCATTACCTAGGAAATTGTGCAGAATTTAACGGAAAGATTGAGACTCATAAAGGATTTAGGCCAGAAGGTAAGTGAGAGCATACCTACTAAAATTATACTTAGTTAGATAGAATACTACAAGAGATGATAAGTATGTATGAAATAAATTATAAATGAGAATAAAAGAGAAATTTGGAAAATGTGAATATTTATATATATATATATATATATATATATATATATATATATAACTGTGTGAATGTGCTTATATTATGTATCTATGTAAAAATCATACCCGAGCTACTTTCTATCATGGAGGTTTCCATGCCAGGGCAGTCTTATCTCGATTGGACCTTTATGGGGGATATTGACTCGTACCCTAGAAGATAGCATCCTCGATACAGGCTATCTGAATATGATAGTCAGATATTCTAAGAGACGGGAGGGTATATGCTGACCGCTTAGGACGTGGAACTATGATTCACCTCCATTTGTATGTGTATTGTATTAATACAGTTCGAGAGTGATTCTGAACTAGTATTTCCCTTTGTTTAAGTGATATGGAGACTTGATAGCAGAGTATGCCAGCACCATAAATTTATGTGGGGTGCCGAAAGTATATATATATATATATATATATATATATATATATATATATATAGTATATGTGTGATTGATATATATATATATATATATATATATATATATATATATATACACTTATATATGGAAACTTCCTACTGTGTGTATAAGTAGTTAAGTAATGAATAAATGCTTCAGCTTTATAACAAGTGTTCGTGAATTTGGTAACGGTACTACGTGGTTGTAAGTAACGTAAGAATATGGAAGAGAATAATTTTCTAAAACTAAATATTATGGCCTTAGTACTTCTCGGGATAGAACATTATGGAAAAATAAGTTAGATAGATATTGTGATCAGTATTACAGTAGGCGTGCACACTAGATGAGAGGGGAGAATTCTCAAGAGAGTGTCTTACACTAACATGGTGGTTATATTAGCCAGTAAGAATTTTAAATACTTGCTAAACTATTTTTAAAATTGTTTTGCACTCGGGCTCTGACCCATTTCCTATTATTTCTCTTTCTTTTGTATATATATATATGTATGTATTACAGGTGCCCAACTACACGGGCGTCATTCTTAGGGTCTTTAGATTTGACGTGTTTCACCTTATGTGGGAGTTGCATGCCTTTGCCTTAGACAACCTCGTCATTGATTATGTTCCTACATTAGTTCTCCTTAGTTAGGGCATGTGTCGCCCAAATTTCGATTCCGTTTGGATTTGTTAGAGACTTTTCTTCATTTATATTTCCATTATTCAGTAATCATTGGGAGTTAGATTTTGTCAGGATGGTCTCATTTATGGTTCTTAAACTTGGTTTGTTTTATCTAGATGGTTTAACTCTTGTGTGTTAATTTCCATCCTCAGTATTTATGTGATTCGTAAACTGTTGGTTATTATTAGAAGTTTTTGTATTGGGATTTAATAAAATGAAAATAAGACTTTAAATTGTTTTGACACTTAGCTTAATTATTTATGGTGTTCAAATTGGAAATATTATTTTGCGACGGTGATGCTGAGAATGAACCAACCATTCACCTTAATTTTTATTTATACAGGACTGATCACTCGATATTTAATTAGGCGAGGTGTTACAGGTGGTATCTGAGCATCAGGTTCTAGTGTCCTTTAGGATCTATACAGCTTATTTTTTTTTCCAACTTAGCGTCTTTGATTTAGATCCCTAATATTAGGAATGTTGTATTCATCTTTTTACGTTGGAAATTATTGCTTCTACGATGTGTCTATGTGAATGTTGAACTTATCCAGATTATTTAAACTTTTAGATGGCTCGTCAAGACGAACAACCTATGTCATTGGGGAAGTCAATGAGCAAGAACAACTCACACCTCAGGTGTCTCCAGAGAGGGTATCAATAGCTGAATTAGTAAGAATTGTGGCACACGCAGTGACAACTACAATCTTATAGTACCGCGACCACAGTATGCATCTTAGAGGAGGCAAAAAACCTAGAGAGATTAGTCAATTTGACATGACTAGAGTTGACAATTGTGCGAAAACACCAAAATCGCAAGAACATGCTCCTCAAGACCAAAAAATCCATGAAGGTAACAAAATTTGAGTGGAGAGCCAAAAGAGTCCAGACAAACAAAGCGGGGTCAGAATGAAGTACAAAAAGGTGTTGCAAATGTGGAATGGATGGCCATGAATGTCAAATTTATCTGGATCAGACTGGAGAGATACTCAGACTGTACCAGCAAAATTTTTCAAGACTCTACTATAAATGTGTTAAACCGGGTCATAAGTGGAGGGAATATCCTCAACCTAACATCATTTTTCCTCAAGTTGTTCAGTAAGGCCAACAAGGCCAAGGAAAAGGTGAAACTGGACAACAGAGTTGTAAAATTAGACAGTTTCTATGTAGGTTCTTCAAATGTGATAAGAATGGCCATAGACGTCAGGATTTCCCAGAGGGGGATAGGGCCCCACGGCAGCAGGGTACCCGTAATGAGCAGAAGAGGACACTCTTTTTAGCCATCCGAGCAACCCCAATTCAGTAGGGGAAATTACAGTATGGGCGTGTCTATAATATCCACCAAGAAACAGTACCTCAGGCACCACCCGCGATTGAGGGTACATTTCCTATACATGGCACTATGGGTCGAGTTTTATAGCTACACATTTTGCATGGGCCTTAGGGTTATTAGACACGACGGAGAGTGTAGTGTCATGCATAGACCCACCCCTGGAGAATGGGTCTTAGATTTTATTTATATACCGGGTCATAAATATAGAGATTGGAAGCTTGATTTTTTTCTGTGAATAGAGCCATGTATTGGCTCGCTGCATACACAGCCATGATAATTATTTCGGTAGGAGTATTGTCTTTGCCATTCCGAGGCAGAAGAAGTTTTTGGTGGAGATGCCTCGCCTCGCCCAGAGGGAGGATTTCCTACCCATTTGTATTACATGGAGGAGGATACCTCTAAGGAGATTATGATTCTCCTGGATTCGATTCCAGTCGTTCGTGAGTTTCTGAATGTATTTCAGGAGATAAGTGGGTTATGTGTTGAGGTATTTTATGGAGAGTAAAACCACATGTTAAAATTTTCTGAAGCAAGAATAAGGGCAAGGGTATGGTTCTTGCAAGGGAAATGGTTAATATAATTTGTAATTTGGTTCAGACATATTCTTTTTATCCGGAAGACCATTAAGTAGACAAGACGATTGGCAAAGTATAAGTATGAGTTTTATCCTCGGAGGATGAAGCGTGTTTTATGTGACATGAGCGAGTCATTATATTTTTGTTTATTGTTAGATTCGTATGTGAGAAGAATTTAGTGCGCCTATCTATAGAGTTATTATTATGAGTATGTTTTCCATGGTAAAGTGGGATTGTCTTTAGTGTTCTTCATGGAGGAAAAATGGGTGCACTATTAGTGATTTATATTCTTTGCTGAGAATTATCGTATTAGTGATGTGAAATGCGCGCACGATATTATACTAATTATGGTTTTATAAAAATGGTTAAAACAATAGTGGGTAGTGATTGTAAGGCTATCGGGGTTGCTACCCTAGTGCAACATGTTTTCTTCTGATAATACCTCACCTGCGAGGGGGTCAAACTCTCACTCATTTTATGTATATTATAGAAACTTCGAAGGGTATAGTGGTACAAAAATGTTTAATCCCAAGGTGTTTAGGGACTTTGTTATTATGATTCAGTGTGTATTGGGTTTACTATTTGGCGGAAAGATTTCACTCATTATTATATGTAACGCTCAAGACTTAGTGTTAGAAGGAGTGCATTTTAATATTTACCCTTTGGGAATGTGAAAGTGAAGACTTATATTCATAAGTTTGGGAATGGGATTTTGAGAGTCCCGATTATATACGTAAGAGGTTTATGGAATGTGATTACTACCAATACTGAGTAATAGTGAAATTAGTAAAAATTTCCTTATTTCAGTTCAATTGCGAGAGGAGATATAAATTTTCTATCAGAAGATGGAATAGAGGGGTATAGGTTATGGACGGTGGACCCAATGAATTTTGATAATCGACATTGCTAGGTAGTAGTGTATCGGGGGGGTTCCTTGTTTGGATTTTGCTTTGGGAGACATCCCACGCATGAAACTTAGTGTAAGGTTGGAAGTAGAGGGATGTTTGGTCATTAGTACATGATTCTAGTACCTCGGTTGTCATAGGAGCCGATAATATTGATCGTAAGTTAAAGTTAAGTGACGATTTAAAGTCAGTAGATCCATTTGTGTGGTATGGAAACATTAGAAGTTTTGTTTTATCACTCAATCGAAGGGTGGAATAATGATAAGGAGGTTTAAGAGTACCCAAGTGGTGTAACCACGTTGTATCAAAAGGGAAACAAAGAATTGGGTGTTATGTGTGAAGTGTAGGTGATGCTAACACCAGTATGCCCGGTTTATAGAGTTCAAGAGATGTGAGGATAGACGCATGGAATATATGTTTGTGCGAATGACGTAATAAAGTGGAAATAGTAGAGTGGATTAAGTGTGGTGCAAAGTAAGATAATCCATATTTACATGTACGATCAGAGTAGCAAACAGAAATTTAGTTGGAAGGCTATGGGAAACCATTTAAGGGTATTCCTTGAGAAGGATAAAATTTAACTATTATGAAAAAAACTAGGAGCGGAGTTTTACCTAGTCAAGGGTTGAAAATTACTTGCACATAGTTTTATTGATGATGTTAGTATGGTATAAAGGTTCACCAATGCACATCGTATAGAAAAGTGCACGAGTTGAAACTTTTGATATACGCTAAGAAAAGAAGGGAAATGATAAGTGTCAGTTAATGTGAATCAGTACAAGTAGACATTGTTGTTGGGCGGGACTAATGAGTAGTCTCTGCGGGCACCACTCATAGATAAAAATATGTTGGAACGAGAGGATCAATCAAATAATTTTGTAGAAAAACTATGATTCTTAAAATAGAAGAGAGCAATTGTGTGAAATTTCTTGGATGCGGTGCCAACTTCAAGGTAAGGTCACGAGTTCCTTAAAATGTGTGGAACAAGTGGACCTAAAAGGAAGTGATTATTATTCTTTTGTGTGGTATACATTATTAGACAGTGTGCCCCAACCTTTATTTGAAAATAAGAATCGCGCCGATAAAAGGTTATTCCCGGTATTATTCTGAACGATCATTGAACCCCACTTTCAAATCAGGATTTCAGAAAGCAGTGGAAAATAACGTTTCATTTTGAGTAGGTTGTATCACCCATCCGGGGAGTAAGAGAGGTGATTAAAGATTAGTGGAACCACGTGAAAGTAATTTTGAATGCATGGTGATCATTTCATTTCCAGAACGGATGTATCTAGCAAGTGACGTTTACTAAAGTAGAGCTCCATGGAAGCACTTGTACATGTTGATTGTGGACAAACTGCTTATTGAAATTTTGTGTGGAGAAACCATAACTATTCTCCATCTATTTGTTTAGAGGTGAGTGGATAATTAGAATTTTTGATCGACCGAGTTAGAGTCTGATGACTGTGGTGAAATTACCACGGCAATTTTAGGTGACTTTTGAATGTCGCAAGTGTAATGTCGACGAGAATCGATATTCGAAGAACGGACAAGAGTGGTCAAATGTTCACATGGTTTCTCTCAAAAAGGGAGTTTTGTGTTTAGATAAATACGAGTAATTATTATGTAGTGAGGTGTGGCCTCCCAATAATAATGAGATAACGGGGGCCAATGATGTGTAGGCTCATCTAATGCGAATAACAACGTATTGGAGCAGAATGTGAATTTTTGTTATTAAGGTGTGAGTCTATAAATGATAGTATTGAGAGTGTTAAATAAGCTTATTGTGAGGCGGGGGACTATAAAAATTCCCCTTACCCTTAAGTTAGTTTTGAGTATTGATAAAATATCCATATCTATTTTTACCAGGCATACCTTATTTTCTGAATTTTGGGACGAAATTCTGTTATTAGGGGGAAGTATGTAATACCCCGTATTTTTATGGCTTTTCAATTTAGGGATTTATTAAATTTAATTCGAGATATTAATTAAATATTAACCAAGAAATTATTTTAATATTTACTAGCGTGACGTGAGTTAGTAATTATTGGGATTTTGTTGAATATTACTAGAAGAGTAAAGTAATATATAAGACTGATTTTATTAAAATTGTCATGAGTGAATAAAATAGCAATTGTAAAAATTTAAGTCGGGACACGCCTATGTCGTGTCAAGAATTTATTATTATTATTATTATAAAAGAGAATATATTATAAGTCACACGTATAGTAGTTTCAAGTGTGTTAAACTCTCCGAAAGGGTCGAGATAGTCAGAAAAGTGTACCCGAGGGTTTAGTTTGGGTCTCATGTCATTTTTAGGCCCAATTGACATCCCGGGAGGGTATTATAGACATTTTGTATTCTTGGGTAATTAAACCCACAAATTTTCTTAGAATATATCATTCATTTGGCGTTGTCTGTTAGGGTTAGCAAACAAAAAACCTAAGCCCAGCAATTAGAGAAGAAGGTGAAGAGATTCCAAGCAATACAAGGCCTAGAACTCACCCGATTGCACCGCCACCAACACCAAATCGTAGATCGCACAATGAGGAACACAGCCATATCTTTTTCATAAACAAATTAGATCTTTGAATCCCTGGAAAGTATATATCTTGCTTTATTTTAGTTAATGTTCCACCCACGTTAGTTCAAGAATTTTAAGAACACGCTTTATGGAAGAAATTAATAATTTAGATATTTTAAATCGAATTTTTTAGAGGAACTAAATATATTATTGACATCTCAATCATATGTAGAGGATTAACCACGAATTTGTATGGATCTAAAAGCAAGAAATCTGGAAAAGAATTAGAAGAATGGATGTTTCATGAAAAATTATGATTCTTGATAATTATATTAATTTTACAACACTAATCCAATACCTATGATGAATTTGGACATATTTCAAGTAGGAAAGAAGGTATATAGGTAGATATGATTGTTAGTAATCTTGTTTGGATGTTTAGGGGATTATTAATGGTGTTTTGGAGAAGAGTTTTTTATGAAACCCGTAGGTTGGAATTTGCAGATTCTCGGCAAGTTTCAATAGCATAGCGATCGATCGACCCCCTTTACTTGATCCATCGATCCCTACTGGAAAACTACATATTTTACCCCTCTTTTGTTTAATCCAGTTAAACTACGTAGGAACCCCTTATTACCATTAATACAGTATAATGGGTTATAAAAAGGACCAATAAGGTCTAGGTAGACCCCGTTGAATGATATTTAATGTTGGATGAAATTATGGGTTAATGGGGAGTTATTCATTACCTAGTAAATTGTACGTAAGTTTACTAGAAGATTGATACTCGTAAAGGATTTAGACCAGAAGGTAAGTGAGAGTATACCCACTAAAATTATACATAGTGAGATATAATACTCTGAGAGATGAGAAGTATGTATGAAATCAATTTTAAATGAGAATAAAAGAGACGAATCCGTTATGCGAGATCATTGAGTAAGTTGTGCTAAGAACGGCTAATAATAATTATGGGTCGGGGGCAAACTTAATTTGGAAAATGTGAATATTTATATATATGACTGTGTAACTATGCATATATTATGTATCTGTGTAAAAATCATTCCCGAGCTACTTGTTATCACGGAGGTTTCCGCACCGGGACAGTCATATCTCGACTGGACTTTTATGGGGGATACCGACTCGTACCCTAGAAGATAGTATCTTCGATACATGCTATTTGAACATAATAGTCAGATGTTCTAAGAGACGTAAGGGTATGTGATGACCTCTTAGGACCTGGAACAATGCTTCACCTCCATTTGTAAGTTTATTGTGTTAATACAGTTCGAGAGTGATTCCGAACTAGTATTTCCCTTAGTTTGAGTGATACTAGGACTTGATAGCAGAGTATGCCAGCACCATAGATTTATGTGGGGTGTCGATAGTATATATATATATATATATATATATATACACGCACAATTATATATGGAAACTTCGTACTGTGTGTTTAAGTAGTTAAGTAATGGATAAATGCTTCACCTTTATAACAAGTGTTCGTGAATTTTATAAATGTACTAAGTGGTTCTATGTAACGTAAGAATATGGAAGAGAATGATTTTCTAAAACTAAATATTATGGCTTTAGTACTTTTCGGGATAGAACGTTACCGAAAAATAAGTTAGATAGACTTATGTGATCAATAGTACGGTAGGCGTGCACACTAGATGAGAGGTGAGAATTCTCAAGAGAGTGTCGTATACTAAAATGGTGGTTATATTAGCCGGTAAGCATTTTAATTACTTGATAAACTGTTTTTAAAACTGTTTTACACTCAGGCTCTGACCCGTTTCATGTTAATATACAAACTTTGTTTCATATGTGGGTTGTTATTAAAAAAAATGTAACAGTTTTTCCATCGGATGACCCAAAAAAAGGTATCCAATAAGAAAAGTTTGCATTTTTCCTAATTAAAGTAAAATTGAAATTTAACTAAAGAATATCAAACTTTTGGGCCTAATGAGGACCAATATACAAGTTTCTCTAGCATAAAATATTATAAGCTCATAACAAACATTTATAACTCACAAACTCATAGTAAAAAATTATGAAAGAACACTGAATTACAATATCTCCAAAAGATTCTTTTCACTAGCATTTAGAAAATTCTCCACATGTCATACACAAATATAACAATTGAACCACTTGATCAAGGTTGGTTTTTAACGGTTAAATATAACATTATAGTATAGAGATTCACCATACCAAGCATTTTAACAAAAATGTTTTTTAAATAGTAGTCTTGGGAACGAAACAACTTTTTTTTAATCAATGGAAATTTTTGTGTGCCACGTTAAACTAACTAACAATTGTCCTAACAGTATGTGGCAAAATGAGCATCAAAATTTGACCCAGTCATTTAATAGAATTGGAATGTAAAAAATCCAAGTCCATCTTAATGCAACTATCGATGACATGCAACTGATAAGACCATGATGTTAACCATCATGAATTAAGAAAACCAATTAAATTATTAATCAATTTTGGGACCTCGGACCAGCTACACCTGACCCCTGCACCACTTCGACCCATTACCCAGCTAAAATCCAAGATCCATTTTTAAACCCTCAATCCCGAATACCCTGTCTCAACCTTACTGGACCAAAACCCAAGAACCAACCTACTACCAGCAAAGTAGACTTAAATCGGGTAGAAATCAACCCTTCGAACCTTATACCCCTTGCTCCGGCCCAATCATTCTGGAGACATCAAACATACCTTCGGTCGGCCAAACCCGGATCGTAACCCCATTTCTTCCATACCTCAATCCGATCCAAAGTTAAAAACCAATAATCCATTTAAACCTCCCAAAGACATACCTGATTCTACCTGCATAAAATCCATCCAAGAAACATGAATCACTTTAGAAAATTCCCAAAGATGAGTTAAAAGGCTAAACAAAATGAAATAGATGGAAAAAGATTTTTTTTTGTGTGTTTTCGCAATTACATCCGCATTAGACAAATTCCATAATATCCTTCGTAACAATATTCGTTCAATATTACAACTGAGATGAAAAAATAAAAAAAATAGTAACTAAAAATCACCTGCTAGATCCTTCGTTTTGAACAACAAAGTTGATAGAGGAAAAAATATTTTAGGTCGTCCAGCAATACATGAACTAAATTATAAAATTTTATAATATTAACGAATAATTGCAACTAAAGGGGAGGAAAACCTTAACCTCGACGCATTCAAATTCATCGAGTTTATGCAGGCAACGAAGATTCGTTAACTTTATCCCAACACTGGGGAAAAAAGGTTATCTTTTTATCCTAGTAGTTGACTATTCTAATTTTTCGAGTTCAGATCCAAAACAATTGAAACAAAATATCCGAGACAAACATAAACTAAACCTAGATCGAAATGAGACCGAGAGAGCGAATACAAAAGAGGCTAGCAGAGAATTATATTAAGTATCGACATATTCAGAAGTTTTAAGAGCCCTAGAAATGGTTCAAATGAGTTGAATTTATAACCTGGATCTCTAAGTAGAAGATTTAGGTTGTAAGAGGAAAAGAACGTTTGAAACCCTAGAAAAGGTGTTGTGGAAGGTGGTTCATGTTTTTGTCTCTCTCTATGGGAGATAGAATTTGTGTTTTAGGTCGAGGGAAATATGAAAAGGCAGGGAGAGAGACTGAGATATTGAAAAATATAGAAATAGATGGGATTTGTGCCAGTTGAAAGTCTCCCCAATAAAAGAAATCATATTCTGTTAAAGAGGAATGAGAGGATATGGAAGGGGTTAGGGTAAAATTGGGGTGAGGATGAACATTTGATGGCTAAAATAGAGGAAAGGGTTGATCGCTTTATCTTTCTAGAATTAAGAGACAGGGCACGTAATGCGTTGAAATGAGAGGAGAGAGAAAGGAAATTACACATGCCTACGTGGATGTCCTAACGAAAAAGGAGATATAAATGCCTTGTTTTGCATTTTATAGTAGTAATAGATTTTACTCCACTAATCCAATACTGTTCATGAATTTGGACAGGATTCACGTAGGAAATAATGTATATAGGTATATATAACTTTTTGTAATCTTTTTTGGAAGTTTGGGGGATCATTAATGGTGTTTTGGAGAAGAGTTTTTTATGAAACTCGTATGTTGGAATTTGCAGATTCTGGGTAAGAACTGCTTGATCGATCGATCAACCAAGAGCATCGATCCATCGACCCCCTTTCCTCGATCGATCGATCCCTCCCGCAAAATTGCATATTTTGCCCCTCTTTTGTTTAATCCGGTTAAAATGCATAGGAAGCCTTGATTAATATTAATAGAGTATAATGGTTAGGAAGAGGACCAGTAGGTTCTAGGTAGACTCCATTAAATCAAATTTAATGTGGGATGAAATTGTGGGTTACTTGGGAGTAATTCATTACCTAGGAAATTGTGCAGAATTTAACGGAAAGATTGAGACTCATAAAGGATTTAGGCCAGAAGGTAAGTGAGAGCATACCTACTAAAATTATACTTAGTTAGATAGAATACTACAAGAGATGATAAGTATGTATGAAATAAATTATAAATGAGAATAAAAGAGAAATTTGGAAAATGTGAATATTTATATATATATATATATATATATATATATATATATATATATATATATAACTGTGTGAATGTGCTTATATTATGTATCTATGTAAAAATCATACCCGAGCTACTTTCTATCATGGAGGTTTCCATGCCAGGGCAGTCTTATCTCGATTGGACCTTTATGGGGGATATTGACTCGTACCCTAGAAGATAGCATCCTCGATACAGGCTATCTGAATATGATAGTCAGATATTCTAAGAGACGGGAGGGTATATGCTGACCGCTTAGGACGTGGAACTATGATTCACCTCCATTTGTATGTGTATTGTATTAATACAGTTCGAGAGTGATTCTGAACTAGTATTTCCCTTTGTTTAAGTGATATGGAGACTTGATAGCAGAGTATGCCAGCACCATAAATTTATGTGGGGTGCCGAAAGTATATATATATATATATATATATATATATATATATACACTTATATATGGAAACTTCCTACTGTGTGTATAAGTAGTTAAGTAATGAATAAATGCTTCAGCTTTATAACAAGTGTTCGTGAATTTGGTAACGGTACTACGTGGTTGTAAGTAACGTAAGAATATGGAAGAGAATAATTTTCTAAAACTAAATATTATGGCCTTAGTACTTCTCGGGATAGAACATTATGGAAAAATAAGTTAGATAGATATTGTGATCAGTATTACAGTAGGCGTGCACACTAGATGAGAGGGGAGAATTCTCAAGAGAGTGTCTTACACTAACATGGTGGTTATATTAGCCAGTAAGAATTTTAAATACTTGCTAAACTATTTTTAAAATTGTTTTGCACTCGGGCTCTGACCCATTTCCTATTATTTCTCTTTCTTTTGTATATATATATATGTATGTATTACAGGTGCCCAACTACACGGGCGTCATTCTTAGGGTCTTTAGATTTGACGTGTTTCACCTTATGTGGGAGTTGCATGCCTTTGCCTTAGACAACCTCGTCATTGATTATGTTCCTACATTAGTTCTCCTTAGTTAGGGCATGTGTCGCCCAAATTTCGATTCCGTTTGGATTTGTTAGAGACTTTTCTTCATTTATATTTCCATTATTCAGTAATCATTGGGAGTTAGATTTTGTCAGGATGGTCTCATTTATGGTTCTTAAACTTGGTTTGTTTTATCTAGATGGTTTAACTCTTGTGTGTTAATTTCCATCCTCAGTATTTATGTGATTCGTAAACTGTTGGTTATTATTAGAAGTTTTTGTATTGGGATTTAATAAAATGAAAATAAGACTTTAAATTGTTTTGACACTTAGCTTAATTATTTATGGTGTTCAAATTGGAAATATTATTTTGCGACGGTGATGCTGAGAATGAACCAACCATTCACCTTAATTTTTATTTATACAGGACTGATCACTCGATATTTAATTAGGCGAGGTGTTACAGGTGGTATCAGAGCATCAGGTTCTAGTGTCCTTTAGGATCTATACAGCTTATTTTTTTTTCCAACTTAGCGTCTTTGATTTAGATCCCTAATATTAGGAATGTTGTATTCATCTTTTTACGTTGGAAATTATTGCTTCTACGATGTGTCTATGTGAATGTTGAACTTATCCAGATTATTTAAACTTTTAGATGGCTCGTCAAGACGAACAACCTATGTCATTGGGGAAGTCAATGAGCAAGAACAACTCACACCTCAGGTGTCTCCAGAGAGGGTATCAATAGCTGAATTAGTAAGAATTGTGGCACACGCAGTGACAACTACAATCTTATAGTACCGCGACCACAGTATGCATCTTAGAGGAGGCAAAAAACCTAGAGAGATTAGTCAATTTGACATGACTAGAGTTGACAATTGTGCGAAAACACCAAAATCGCAAGAACATGCTCCTCAAGACCAAAAAATCCATGAAGGTAACAAAATTTGAGTGGAGAGCCAAAAGAGTCCAGACAAACAAAGCGGGGTCAGAATGAAGTACAAAAAGGTGTTGCAAATGTGGAATGGATGGCCATGAATGTCAAATTTATCTGGATCAGACTGGAGAGATACTCAGACTGTACCAGCAAAATTTTTCAAGACTCTACTATAAATGTGTTAAACCGGGTCATAAGTGGAGGGAATATCCTCAACCTAACATCATTTTTCCTCAAGTTGTTCAGTAAGGCCAACAAGGCCAAGGAAAAGGTGAAACTGGACAACAGAGTTGTAAAATTAGACAGTTTCTATGTAGGTTCTTCAAATGTGATAAGAATGGCCATAGACGTCAGGATTTCCCAGAGGGGGATAGGGCCCCACGGCAGCAGGGTACCCGTAATGAGCAGAAGAGGACACTCTTTTTAGCCATCCGAGCAACCCCAATTCAGTAGGGGAAATTACAGTATGGGCGTGTCTATAATATCCACCAAGAAACAGTACCTCAGGCACCACCCGCGATTGAGGGTACATTTCCTATACATGGCACTATGGGTCGAGTTTTATAGCTACACATTTTGCATGGGCCTTAGGGTTATTAGACACGACGGAGAGTGTAGTGTCATGCATAGACCCACCCCTGGAGAATGGGTCTTAGATTTTATTTATATACCGGGTCATAAATATAGAGATTGGAAGCTTGATTTTTTTCTGTGAATAGAGCCATGTATTGGCTCGCTGCATACACAGCCATGATAATTATTTCGGTAGGAGTATTGTCTTTGCCATTCCGAGGCAGAAGAAGTTTTTGGTGGAGATGCCTCGCCTCGCCCAGAGGGAGGATTTCCTACCCATTTGTATTACATGGAGGAGGATACCTCTAAGGAGATTATGATTCTCCTGGATTCGATTCCAGTCGTTCGTGAGTTTCTGAATGTATTTCAGGAGATAAGTGGGTTATGTGTTGAGGTATTTTATGGAGAGTAAAACCACATGTTAAAATTTTCTGAAGCAAGAATAAGGGCAAGGGTATGGTTCTTGCAAGGGAAATGGTTAATATAATTTGTAATTTGGTTCAGACATATTCTTTTTATCCGGAAGACCATTAAGTAGACAAGACGATTGGCAAAGTATAAGTATGAGTTTTATCCTCGGAGGATGAAGCGTGTTTTATGTGACATGAGCGAGTCATTATATTTTTGTTTATTGTTAGATTCGTATGTGAGAAGAATTTAGTGCGCCTATCTATAGAGTTATTATTATGAGTATGTTTTCCATGGTAAAGTGGGATTGTCTTTAGTGTTCTTCATGGAGGAAAAATGGGTGCACTATTAGTGATTTATATTCTTTGCTGAGAATTCTCGTATTAGTGATGTGAAATGCGCGCACGATATTATACTAATTATGGTTTTATAAAAATGGTTAAAACAATAGTGGGTAGTGATTGTAAGGCTATCGGGGTTGCTACCCTAGTGCAACATGTTTTCTTCTGATAATACCTCACCTGCGAGGGGGTCAAACTCTCACTCATTTTATGTATATTATAGAAACTTCGAAGGGTATAGTGGTACAAAAATGTTTAATCCCAAGGTGTTTAGGGACTTTGTTATTATGATTCAGTGTGTATTGGGTTTACTATTTGGCGGAAAGATTTCACTCATTATTATATGTAACGCTCAAGACTTAGTGTTAGAAGGAGTGCATTTTAATATTTACCCTTTGGGAATGTGAAAGTGAAGACTTATATTCATAAGTTTGGGAATGGGATTTTGAGAGTCCCGATTATATACGTAAGAGGTTTATGGAATGTGATTACTACCAATACTGAGTAATAGTGAAATTAGTAAAAATTTCCTTATTTCAGTTCAATTGCGAGAGGAGATATAAATTTTCTATCAGAAGATGGAATAGAGGGGTATAGGTTATGGACGGTGGACCCAATGAATTTTGATAATCGACATTGCTAGGTAGTAGTGTATCGGGGGGGTTCCTTGTTTGGATTTTGCTTTGGGAGACATCCCACGCATGAAACTTAGTGTAAGGTTGGAAGTAGAGGGATGTTTGGTCATTAGTACATGATTCTAGTACCTCGGTTGTCATAGGAGCCGATAATATTGATCGTAAGTTAAAGTTAAGTGACGATTTAAAGTCAGTAGATCCATTTGTGTGGTATGGAAACATTAGAAGTTTTGTTTTATCACTCAATCGAAGGGTGGAATAATGATAAGGAGGTTTAAGAGTACCCAAGTGGTGTAACCACGTTGTATCAAAAGGGAAACAAAGAATTGGGTGTTATGTGTGAAGTGTAGGTGATGCTAACACCAGTATGCCCGGTTTATAGAGTTCAAGAGATGTGAGGATAGACGCATGGAATATATGTTTGTGCGAATGACGTAATAAAGTGGAAATAGTAGAGTGGATTAAGTGTGGTGCAAAGTAAGATAATCCATATTTACATGTACGATCAGAGTAGCAAACAGAAATTTAGTTGGAAGGCTATGGGAAACCATTTAAGGGTATTCCTTGAGAAGGATAAAATTTAACTATTATGAAAAAAACTAGGAGCGGAGTTTTACCTAGTCAAGGGTTGAAAATTACTTGCACATAGTTTTATTGATGATGTTAGTATGGTATAAAGGTTCACCAATGCACATCGTATAGAAAAGTGCACGAGTTGAAACTTTTGATATACGCTAAGAAAAGAAGGGAAATGATAAGTGTCAGTTAATGTGAATCAGTACAAGTAGACATTGTTGTTGGGCGGGACTAATGAGTAGTCTCTGCGGGCACCACTCATAGATAAAAATATGTTGGAACGAGAGGATCAATCAAATAATTTTGTAGAAAAACTATGATTCTTAAAATAGAAGAGAGCAATTGTGTGAAATTTCTTGGATGCGGTGCCAACTTCAAGGTAAGGTCACGAGTTCCTTAAAATGTGTGGAACAAGTGGACCTAAAAGGAAGTGATTATTATTCTTTTGTGTGGTATACATTATTAGACAGTGTGCCCCAACCTTTATTTGAAAATAAGAATCGCGCCGATAAAAGGTTATTCCCGGTATTATTCTGAACGATCATTGAACCCCACTTTCAAATCAGGATTTCAGAAAGCAGTGGAAAATAACGTTTCATTTTGAGTAGGTTGTATCACCCATCCGGGGAGTAAGAGAGGTGATTAAAGATTAGTGGAACCACGTGAAAGTAATTTTGAATGCATGGTGATCATTTCATTTCCAGAACCGATGTATCTAGCAAGTGACGTTTACTAAAGTAGAGCTCCATGGAAGCACTTGTACATGTTGATTGTGGACAAACTGCTTATTGAAATTTTGTGTGGAGAAACCATAACTATTCTCCATCTATTTGTTTAGAGGTGAGTGGATAATTAGAATTTTTGATCGACCGAGTTAGAGTCTGATGACTGTGGTGAAATTACCACGGCAATTTTAGGTGACTTTTGAATGTCGCAAGTGTAATGTCGACGAGAATCGATATTCGAAGAACGGACAAGAGTGGTCAAATGTTCACATGGTTTCTCTCAAAAAGGGAGTTTTGTGTTTAGATAAATACGAGTAATTATTATGTAGTGAGGTGTGGCCTCCCAATAATAATGAGATAACGGGGGCCAATGATGTGTAGGCTCATCTAATGCGAATAACAACGTATTGGAGCAGAATGTGAATTTTTGTTATTAAGGTGTGAGTCTATAAATGATAGTATTGAGAGTGTTAAATAAGCTTATTGTGAGGCGGGGGACTATAAAAATTCCCCTTACCCTTAAGTTAGTTTTGAGTATTGATAAAATATCCATATCTATTTTTACCAGGCATACCTTATTTTCTGAATTTTGGGACGAAATTCTGTTATTAGGGGGAAGTATGTAATACCCCGTATTTTTATGGCTTTTCAATTTAGGGATTTATTAAATTTAATTCGAGATATTAATTAAATATTAACCAAGAAATTATTTTAATATTTACTAGCGTGACGTGAGTTAGTAATTATTGGGATTTTGTTGAATATTACTAGAAGAGTAAAGTAATATATAAGACTGATTTTATTAAAATTGTCATGAGTGAATAAAATAGCAATTGTAAAAATTTAAGTCGGGACACGCCTATGTCGTGTCAAGAATTTATTATTATTATTATTATAAAAGAGAATATATTATAAGTCACACGTATAGTAGTTTCAAGTGTGTTAAACTCTCCGAAAGGGTCGAGATAGTCAGAAAAGTGTACCCGAGGGTTTAGTTTGGGTCTCATGTCATTTTTAGGCCCAATTGACATCCCGGGAGGGTATTATAGACATTTTGTATTCTTGGGTAATTAAACCCACAAATTTTCTTAGAATATATCATTCATTTGGCGTTGTCTGTTAGGGTTAGCAAACAAAAAACCTAAGCCCAGCAATTAGAGAAGAAGGTGAAGAGATTCCAAGCAATACAAGGCCTAGAACTCACCCGATTGCACCGCCACCAACACCAAATCGTAGATCGCACAATGAGGAACACAGCCATATCTTTTTCATAAACAAATTAGATCTTTGAATCCCTGGAAAGTATATATCTTGCTTTATTTTAGTTAATGTTCCACCCACGTTAGTTCAAGAATTTTAAGAACACGCTTTATGGAAGAAATTAATAATTTAGATATTTTAAATCGAATTTTTTAGAGGAACTAAATATATTATTGACATCTCAATCATATGTAGAGGATTAACCACGAATTTGTATGGATCTAAAAGCAAGAAATCTGGAAAAGAATTAGAAGAATGGATGTTTCATGAAAAATTATGATTCTTGATAATTATATTAATTTTACAACACTAATCCAATACCTATGATGAATTTGGACATATTTCAAGTAGGAAAGAAGGTATATAGGTAGATATGATTGTTAGTAATCTTGTTTGGATGTTTAGGGGATTATTAATGGTGTTTTGGAGAAGAGTTTTTTATGAAACCCGTAGGTTGGAATTTGCAGATTCTCGGCAAGTTTCAATAGCATAGCGATCGATCGACCCCCTTTACTTGATCCATCGATCCCTACTGGAAAACTACATATTTTACCCCTCTTTTGTTTAATCCAGTTAAACTACGTAGGAACCCCTTATTACCATTAATACAGTATAATGGGTTATAAAAAGGACCAATAAGGTCTAGGTAGACCCCGTTGAATGATATTTAATGTTGGATGAAATTATGGGTTAATGGGGAGTTATTCATTACCTAGTAAATTGTACGTAAGTTTACTAGAAGATTGATACTCGTAAAGGATTTAGACCAGAAGGTAAGTGAGAGTATACCCACTAAAATTATACATAGTGAGATATAATACTCTGAGAGATGAGAAGTATGTATGAAATCAATTTTAAATGAGAATAAAAGAGACGAATCCGTTATGCGAGATCATTGAGTAAGTTGTGCTAAGAACGGCTAATAATAATTATGGGTCGGGGGCAAACTTAATTTGGAAAATGTGAATATTTATATATATGACTGTGTAACTATGCATATATTATGTATCTGTGTAAAAATCATTCCCGAGCTACTTGTTATCACGGAGGTTTCCGCACCGGGACAGTCATATCTCGACTGGACTTTTATGGGGGATACCGACTCGTACCCTAGAAGATAGTATCTTCGATACATGCTATTTGAACATAATAGTCAGATGTTCTAAGAGACGTAAGGGTATGTGATGACCTCTTAGGACCTGGAACAATGCTTCACCTCCATTTGTAAGTTTATTGTGTTAATACAGTTCGAGAGTGATTCCGAACTAGTATTTCCCTTAGTTTGAGTGATACTAGGACTTGATAGCAGAGTATGCCAGCACCATAGATTTATGTGGGGTGTCGATAGTATATATATATATATATATATATACACGCACAATTATATATGGAAACTTCGTACTGTGTGTTTAAGTAGTTAAGTAATGGATAAATGCTTCACCTTTATAACAAGTGTTCGTGAATTTTATAAATGTACTAAGTGGTTCTATGTAACGTAAGAATATGGAAGAGAATGATTTTCTAAAACTAAATATTATGGCTTTAGTACTTTTCGGGATAGAACGTTACCGAAAAATAAGTTAGATAGACTTATGTGATCAATAGTACGGTAGGCGTGCACACTAGATGAGAGGTGAGAATTCTCAAGAGAGTGTCGTATACTAAAATGGTGGTTATATTAGCCGGTAAGCATTTTAATTACTTGATAAACTATTTTTAAAACTGTTTTACACTCAGGCTCTGACCCGTTTCATGGTGGTTATACGGTGTTTGGATTTGACGTGATGCATCGTATGTGGGAGCTGCAGGCCTTTGCTTTAGACGACATCGTCATTGATTATGTTCGTACTTTAGTTCTTCTTAGTTAGGGCATATGTCCCCCGAATTCCTATTCTGTTTGGATTTGTCAGAGACATATGTTCATTTATATTTCATGTATTCTGTACTCCTTGGTAGGTAACTTTTGTTAGGATGATTTCATTTATGTTTCTTAAACTTGGTTTGTTTTATCTAGATGGTTTAACTCTTGTGTGCTAATTTCCATCCTTAGTATTTATGGGATTCTTAAACTGTTGGTTATTAATAGAAGTTTTCATATTAGAATTTAATAAAATGAAAATAATACTTTAAATTGTTTTGACACGTAGCTTAATTATTTAGGGTGTTCAAATTGGAAATATTATTTTGCGAAAGTGATGCTGAGAATGAAGCAACCGTTCACCTTGATTTTAATTTATAAAGGACTGATCACCCAGTATTTAATTAGGAGGCGTGTTACATAATAGTGTTGACCGGATTCAAACGGGGCCCAAGAGCTCCCGATGGCCTATAGATTAGTACTCGGAGTATGACTTAGGGGGTCCTAGAATGTGCTGTCTACAGGGTCATTCTGTATTATCCAAACCACCACACTACCACCTGAACAAAAATATCATCAAAAGATTAACCAAAAAATCGCTTCAAACGCAAAACTTGAGGTGCAATCTGAACTAAACCTATCCAAAAAATCTTTTTAGCTCTCACTTTGCTTCTACATCACTGTCTCTAATTCATTTTTGAACTTCCTCTTATCTCCCCCTCATCTCAATCTATATTGTGAGCACCTGTTGTGCCAATAGTAATTTTCAAATGGTTTATGTTTCGAATTTAGGTGTATGTTTCCAATGGTTTAGTTTCGATTTTAGGTTTCTGTTTTAAATGGTTTAGGTTTTTATTTTTGGTTTAGTTTCTTATTTTAATTTTTTATTTTTATTTTAAATTAGTTTATTGTGTAAAATTCATGGCTGAATTTTGGCATTTTAATTGTACACTATTTTTAGGTGATATGTCCTTCTATATTTTAATTGAATTCATGTTAAGTAATTAAAATTTATTTAGTTATGGATGTCTATATTGCAGGTTTCATACATGGAAAGTCCAAAGAGATCAACAAGGATGAAAAAGAAAAATAAGGCATGGTTCAAATTCATGGTTTATTTTCGATCTCTACATATAATATTTTATGTTTATTACTCATGGTTCAAATTCATGGTTTATTTTTTATTTTACAGATGATACAATAGCAGGTATCCTCATTGTTATAATGAATTAAATCAGGTATAGTTTTTTGGGTTATGTTGTTAATGTTTTATTATTTGTTAAGTAGGGTTGACGATCCTATAAATAAATGATATTATAGACCATTTTATAAAATTACACTTTGTTTTGTTGGGGAGTAAAAATTTTGTCATTTTGCGATACGGTATTTTTGAAATTTTTGTCGTGCTACCTAGCACGAGCATTCTGCTTATATATATATATATATATATATATATATATATATATATATATATATATACTTTTTGTTGTGGTTTATGGTCTAAATGTTATATTTATTTTAAATTTTGGTAATTCGTTTATTCTGATATGGGGTGGTTGGTTACTTTTGAGTCTTTTCCACAGATGATGCTGAGAATAATCCACTTGGGATTCCTGTTTTATCTTAGTTTAGGGTTGGCCACCCATTATTATTATAAGCGGGGTGTCATAGGTGGTATCACATCATCAGGTTCTAGAGTCTTAGAATCTGTATGGATTCTCTATGTTCTACCGTAGCGTTTTTGTTAGAGATCACTATTATTAGAACTATTGTGTTCATTACGCATTAACGATCTTTTGATTTGATCAATTGCTTGAACTGAGGGATAATACAGTTTGTCCTTATTTCAGATGCTGCCAAAAAGAGGTCATCCGGTCAGGGGAAAAAAAGGGACTCATAATGTGGAACCCCAGATGGCTCAAGGAACTATAACTGCAACTGAAGTTGCCAATATTATGGCACAAGCAACTAATGTTGCCATGACCACGATGGCATAACAAATTCCTCAGGCTCAGCGATAACCTATAGCTCTGGTAGCTTAACCCCACATTGGGCCATCCATGTGGGAGAGAGTATAAGAATATTTTTAGAAGGGGCATCCTCTAGAAATATAGGGCGAGTTGATGTGATTTTTACAAGTCAATGGAAGAAGGATATTCAAAGGCATCTTCATATGGTTGAATGTAGTGAGATTCAGAAGCAAATACTCTCGACTATTAAATTAGTGGGTACAACTCTCCAATGGTGGGAGTTTGTTACTACCTCTGGGCAGAGAGATACAATTCCCATAGAAAAATTTTGGGCATGTTTTGATCAAAAGTATTTTCCTCTTGTAGTTCAGATTGAGAATACAAGGAGATTATTAAATGTAACTGAAGGAGACGAAACAATGGCTGAGTATAAAGAATAATATACCCTCTGGGCTGTGCCAGATGAGTTAAATACAGAGGAAAATTGTATTTTAATGTTTATAGGAGGTTTGCATTGTAGAATTCGTTAACATCTATTGGTGAACCCAACTTTGCTAACATTCACAGATGTAATGAATGTTGCATTATTACATTGTCAGGATCACCTTCTTTATTCGAAGGGGAGTAAGAAGTTTATAGACTCAGGTTCATCGAGTAAGTCGAGAGTAGATGGTGCCAATGGAACACAACAGGCTTAGCCACATGGAAATAAGCAGAATAAGAAGGATCACTATTCAGGGGATTTAGCAAAGAGGCAGCGTTCAAGAGGCTTCCGATTTAATGGTGGTGGTTTTAGGTATAATTTTTAAAGGGACCAATAACAGCAATAAAATAATTCTCCCCATGGCTAAGCACGCCGAGGGAATAATGGGGGAGGCCAACTGGGATGAGGTTTTTTGGTCCAGTAGCAAAGGCAACCCAGATTTAAGCAGCAGGTCTAGAGATAGGAGAATTTTATAGGATGTTTCTTTCAGTGTGGGTAGGTGGGACACAAGAGAGAAGAGTGCCCACAGCAGATTAAAGTACAGGCACTAGGAGCTCAATGGATTCAGTAGGTACCTTTACCCTCTCCAGCACCTGTTCTAGTCATTTTGCCTCAGTAAGGACATGTAACACCCCGTATTTTGTATGATTTAAATAATTATGTGATTAATTATTATTATGGGAATAAGTATGTAATTAATTATTGTTGTTGGAATAATTAAATTAAAATACGAGAAATTAATTCGATATTCATTCGGATTAAAATAATTATTAGCTAGCGTGCCAAGGGTTAATACTTATTGTTGAGAATTATTGAATATTACTATCTGATATGTAATATGGAATTATGAAATTTGATAAATTGCCGAGAGTGAAATATACGGCAATTTGGTAATTTAATTCTGACACACGTGTGAGTTGTGTTGGGACGAATTAAATGGAATAAAAATGGAATTTATTTTTATTAACTCGTATGGTCATTTTGAGTGCATCGCTGAGCTTGAAAGGGTCGAGATAGTCAGAATAGTATACCCGGGTGTTTAGTTTGGCTCCCGGGGCAATTTTAGGCCTAACCAGTGTTCCGAGAGGGCATTATGGTAAATTGTATTTTTGGGTTTATTTAATGGACGAAAATTGGGAGTTATTTTATCAGCCAAGAAAAGTCCTTTGTGAGACACATAAAGTAAATAACGTCCATAAATGGTGTGAAGGAGAACCAAATTCCAAGAGGGAAGGCCAAATTATCCTCACCTTACACAACCGTGATCACCAACGCGTAGATCGAGAAGAGAGGAACGCGTCTATACCAACATCACCAAAGGATTCAGAACTTCAATTTAAGTCAAGTGTTAATTACTTGATTTCTTTTAGCAATAATCATGCTCATGTTAGTGTAGGTAAAATTAATCATGATTTACATATGAATTGGGTGAAAATTATAGATTTAAATTATGATTAAGGATTTGTTTAATTAGTAGTTTAAAGTCCTTCAAGTATGTAGAGGATTAATCACAAAATTGGATTATATATTGATGAATGAATCTGGCTAGATTAGGTTCTTTAATTGAAATTTGGAAACTAGGGTTCATATGAATTAATTCGGGGATTTTAAATAATTATGATGATTAATGATTAATTAATGATCCTAGAATGTTAGGAATGCCTTATAATCTATCATGGGATGATGGGTATTGATGATGAGGTGTTGGGTGTTGAATCTTAGAGGTTTTTAGGTTCAAAAATGGTGAAAACGCTGAAAATATGGGCAGGAAGACGAAAAATGCTATCTCGCGTGAAGTCGTTCAAGCGAGATGGCATCTCGAGCGAAGTCGGTCGAGCGATATGTGGAAGTCGTTCAAATGACATGCCATCTGGTTCAAGTGACAGAGTGAATTTTTGGGCAAATTTTCTTGGAATCCAGTTTTGAGTTTATCGGTTTATGGGACTGAGAGAAACTACTAGATAATAAACTTAAACAAGATAGAATTTTGGGAAAAGTATGTGAGACTTAATACTTTAATTATTTCAGTATAAAGAGAATGTACCTTGGAGATTACGAGAGAGATAGTAATCATAATATTTATACTATATGAAATGTTGAGATTTAAGGTACGTATGAGAAGTATATATGTAGGTTGGAGAAATGCCTATAAACTATAATAGGATGTGTGTGTGCCTATTATGTGATATTATTGTTAAGGGCACTAATGGGTGATAACCCGGGGGTGCTAGAATGGTATTATTAGGTGCACTAATGAGTGATAGCTCGGGGGTGCAGAAACTCTATTGTTAAGTTTACGAATGGGTGATAACCCGGGGGTACAAGGATGATTATTGTTAGGTGCACTAATGGGTGATAACCCGGGGGTGCTAGATTATTATTAATAGGTGCATTAATGGGTGTTAACCAGGGGATGTAGGATTCTCTTGATAGGTGCACTAATGGGTGATAACCTGGGGGTGCTGGATTGTTATTGATAGGTGCATTAATGGGTGCTAACGGATGCAGGATTTTCTTGATAGGTGCATTAATGGGTGTTAACCCGGGGATGTAGGACTTTCATGGTAGGTGCATTATTGGGTACTAACCCGGGGATACAAGATTTTCTTGATAGGCACACTAATGGGTCTTAGCCCATGGGTGCGGGATTAATATATATATATATATATATGAACTTATGAATATTTCTACTGTGTGAAATTAGTAGACTTGGTAATAATAATAATCATTACATTGCGCCAAGTGGTCTTAACCTAAGGGTACAAGATTAGTGTACATATATAGGGATGATGAGACTATATATATATATATATATATATATATATATATGAGTATACATGGATAACGTTCTACTTTGTGAAACTGGTAGATAAAGTGGAGATTAGAAATACAATAATCTTAGTGGATAAAAGATTAACCATTTGAACGGTGAATAATGAAACTTCGTATGTGAGATAAACTATCTGAATAACGTATTGTATGGGTGATGCGGGAATACTACTAGTGAGCATAGTTAGTATTAGTATGGTTTATGACTAGTTGAACTGGGTGGTATAACTCGGGGGAGATTAGATGTACGTTAGGCATGCACAATAGAAGAAAGCTGAGAAACTCACGTGAAAGTTTGATAACTAACATGCGTATAAGACTTGCTTTAAGAACAAATTTTAAATACTTGCTAAATCATTTTTAAACCTAGGGCTCTTACACGTTTCTTGTATCTCTTATCTCTTTTGCTATATATATATATATATATATATATATATATATATATATATATCAGGTACTCAGCCACAGGGGTACCAGATTTAGAGACTTGGGTTGCTTGATGTGCTGCAACCATTGTGGAAGCTGTAGGTCCTTGCGGGAGACGCATCTATCCTTTCCATTTAGTTTCATCTAGACTTATTATCTAGGGCACATGTCGCCCACTTCTATTCCTTCATCAAAGATATTGTATTCAGTTTCTATTATGGTTTGGAGTTTTGAACTGGGAGGTTTTATCCAGTCTTATGTCTTTCAGTACTTGATTCATGTTCAGTATTTATCATATTCCTATGTGTGGTGAATAGTTTATATTTTAAGACTGAATGAAAATGGATTCACTTGGTTTTAGAAATTGGAAATGTTTTGACTCCTAGATTAATTTTATATTACGTGATTAATATGTTAAAAAGTTTTTCGACAGTGATGCTAAGAATTAACCAATGGAACATTCTGTTTTAAATTGGTATAGGACTGATCACCCTTTATTTAATTGGGTGGGGTGTCATAGGACAAATCCAATATGGATGAGTTTATGATGTCCATCATGCGGTGTTAACACAAGGGCGTATGGGTCGGGTGTTATTTGATATGGAAGCATCCCATTAATTTATAGATGTTAATTTTTCACTAGTGGTGGAGTTGTTAGAGTCTACATATAGTCTTTTGAGGTACGTAGATCCTCCTTTTGGTAATTGGGAGCTTATCCACTCAATTTGTAGAGGAGTTGAGATAGATGTTGGAAGATTGTAATTAGCTGCTGATTTACTTATGCTAGATATGGTTGGGTATGACATTATTTTGGATATGGACAGGTTGGCATTGTACAAGGATATGGTGGATTGCTTTGGGAGGTCCATTGTATTTGCCATTCCTGGCTAGGAGATGGTTTTAGTTTCCATGCCTCTTTCGGAGGGAGGTTCGAGTACTCATTTGTACTATATTGAGGAGGAGACTTCGCAGGATGTGGTTGTTTCGTGACACTAGATTTCGATGGTTAGGGAGTTCATTGATGTTTTTTTAGGAAATTCTAGGCTTATCTTCTAGTTGGAGATTGATTTTGTTATTGATCTAGTGTCTGGGACTAGGAAAATATAACGAATTCCTTCTCGTATGGCTCCTTTGGAGATGAGAGAGTTACATGACCAAATCCTGTAACTTTTGGGTCAAAGCTTTGTTCATAAGAGTACATCTCAATGGGGAGCTACATGTGTTATTCATGAAGAAAATGGATTGTTCTCTACGCTTGTGTGTAGATTACAGAGAGTTAAATAAGGTGATGATCCAAAATAAGTACATGTTACGTAGAATCGATGATTTATTTGATTAGTTGAGAGGAGCCTCTTACTTTTCAAAAATAGATTTGGATATGGGATATCACCATCTTCGTATTAGGGAGCAAGATGTCTTTATGACTGAATTTTTACTCGACACGGATCCTATGAGGTTTTGGTTATGCCGTTTGGGTTAACCAACATCCCTACAGTTTTATAGATCTGATCAATAGGGTCTTTCAAGATTTCTTCGATTAATTTATGATTGTGTAATTGATGATATCCTTGTCTATTCTCGAACAGAGGGAGACCATACAGAGCATTTTCACTTGGCTCTGCAAACATTACGGGACCATCAACTATATGCCAAGTTCAAGAAATGTGGGTTCTAGTTGCGAGAAGTGCAGTTTTTGGGTCACAAAATGTCAAAGAAGGGTATTTTTGTGGACCCAAGTTACAGCAGTGAGGGGGTGGGGTCAGCCCACGACACCGACATAATTTCATAGTTTCTTAGGTTAAGCAGGCTATTATCGTCATTTTATGCTTTCCGAAGATTGTTAGCCCTTTAATGAATTTGACTCAAAAGGGGGTATAGTTTGTGTGGGATGACTCCTGTCAATTAGAATTCGATGAGCTAAAGGACAGATTGACGTTGGCACCCATTCTCACATTGCATAAAGTGGGAGTGGAGTACTTAGTCTTTACGGATGCATCTCTCCAGGGATTGGGGGGTTTTGTTCAACAAGAGGAGAGGGCTACTACTTATGCATCCCATAATCTTAAGCCCCATGAAAGGAATTATCTTATTCATGATCTAGAGTTAGCCACAGTAGTCTTTGCATTAAGACTATGGAGGTATTATCTCATGGGGGAGAAATGCAGTCTTTTCTTGGATCACAAGTCGCTACAATATTTGTTCACCCAGAAAGATTTAAATATGAGGCAGTATAGGTGGTTGGTATTTAGAAAGGGTTATCAACTTGATATCCAATACCATCCAGGAAAAGCTAATGCAGTAGCTGACGAGCTGAGTCGTCGACCCACTGGGCAATTAGCAGAAGAATGAAAAGCCAAGTAGTAAGAACTTACCCACGATGATGCAATGGCTAGGGCATGTATGGAAGTGTTGACAGTCACACCTGAGATGGCGATACAGGTTGTGAAAGCTCAAACTGGAGATAAGGATTGCAAAGACAGGGTGCAAAGATTATTAAGGGAGGGAGCAGAATCCCACTCTATCAGTTTTGAGGGTGGATTACGTTTTACTGGGAGATTCGTAGTCCCGGAAGATAAGTATTTGCGGCATGTTGTTATGTCGGAGTCTCACGGGTTGAAATTTACGTTCCATCCAGGTGGAGACAAGATGTATCAGGACATGTTTCGATAATACTGGTGGGTAGTTAGGAAAAGAAATATAGCTATGTTCATCTCCCAATGTACCACTTGTTATTTAGAGAAAGTGGACCACCAGTGACCTTCTGGAATGTTACAACTGTTAGAGATTCCTGTGAGGAAACGGGAAAGCATCTCCATGGATTTTGTTACAGGATTACATATGTCGCAGCGTAGTCATGAATCCATTTGGGTTATAGTGCATCGTTTGACTAAGTCGGCACACTTTTTACTTGTGAGAACGAATTTCACGGTGGCATAATATGCTTAGATCTTTATTGCAGAGATTGTGAGATTGCATGGAGTGCTGATCAATATTGTGTCCGACAGAGATAAAAATATGTCTCCCATTTTTGCCAGAGTTTTAGGAAGCAATGGGAATAAAATTTCAATTGAGTACTACATACCATCCCCAAACTGATGGGTAGACCGAGCGAGTAAATCAGATGTTGGAAGATATTCTTCATATGTGTATATTGGATTTTGGGGGAAGTTGGGATGAATACCCACCACTGGTAGAATTTTCTTATAATAATTCTTACCAGTTTACTATCCCTACGGTGCCTTATGAGGCATTGTATGGTCTCCCAAACATTGGTTAGAAGTTTGTTATAATAAACTTATTGGACTGGAGGAGATCGAAGAGACTTCGGCAAAAATTGAATTGGTTAGGAATCGTATATGCATTGTGCAAGACAAACATAAATGTTATGCCGATGCGGATCATACGCATGTGGAATTTGAAGTGGGAGAACAAGTGTTGCTGAAGGTATTCCCGATGAAAGTCATAATGATATGTGGGAGGAAAGGCAAACTTGCGTGGAGGTATGTAGTACCTTTTCCAATTATTAATAGAATTGGTCATGTGGCCCACAAACTTGCTTTACCGGAGCATTTACAAAGAATCCATGATGTGTTTCACGTTTCGTCCTTAAAAAAGTATCGAATCAGTGAGAGGGACCATTGGCATATCCTGTTGGAGGAAATTGAGTTGCAACCTGATATCTCATATAAAGAACAACCAGTCTCCATTTTAGACCGTAGTGAGTGTGGCTACGATCGAAGGTAGTGCATTTAGTTTGAGTCCAATGGGGGTACCATAATGCCAATGAGTCAACATGGGAATGAGAGGATGATATGCGAGCCAAGTATCCTTACCTCTTTCCATAATGTACACATGAATTTCGAGGACAAAATTCCTCTGTAAGGGGGGATATGTAATACCCCTTACTTTTGTGTATTTATTTTTAAATCAAATTCTCGGGGGGGGGGGGGGGGGGGGTGATTTAATATAATTAAGAATTAAAATAAGAACTTAAAATAAATATTTATTTGGGTAGAATAGTTAATATTTATGCGAATTGTGCATTTACTAGTGTGATATGGTAAATATAATGATATTGCGTGCAATTATGTCGAATGTGTATTAGCGGTGGGAATTAGTTATTTCTCAACCGGGGCTTATTTGAATGCGTTATATGAGGTTTGGAGAGAATATTATATTTAGAGTCTCGGATGATAATTAGGAGTGCACAGATGATCTCGGAATGACTAAGAAAGTCAAAATGACTGCCTGGGGGTTTATTTAGGTTTCGGGGTCATTTTAGTTAGTTTGACTTGAATTGGGGTATGCCAGTCATTTTACGTGTGTATTATTATTTAAAGTTGGGGTTAATAGTAATCTGGGTAATTAGGCTTAAGAGAAAGCTAACTAATATCATTTTTTAATAGAAAAATGTATGGAAGAAGAGAGAATAAGAGAAAAAAATAACATGGATCTTTGGAAATTTTTGGTTAAAATCCTTGACTTTGAGGAAGATTCGGACTCTACATCTTTGAGGCAAGTGATTAAACTTCCTAAATGTTTATGTGTGTGAATTATATCATAATTTGTAAGTAAATTATGGTGATATTTTCTAGATATGATAAACCCTAGATTTTTGTGTTGAAATCTAACATTTGATGAGTAGGTATGGGTTTGATGGTGTAAAAATGGTTCGGAGTAGAGTTAGTTTGATCTATGATTTTAAATTTGTAGAAAACGAATTTTATGATTTAGGAAAAATCTCATACGATTAGAATCTAAGAAGGGTGGATCAGTTTGGTTACAGACCTCGGATGAGTTAGTTTTTAAAGCCCATCAGTTCGTTCTCCCTTATCAATGTAGCAGATCGATTTGTTTTAGGAACCTGCTGTTCAGTTTGGTTGTGGAAGATTTATAACTCTTATGTAACTACTTTACATTTGGGTTTAGCGCTTGTAAACCTTTTAAAATAATATGATAAACAAGTTTATAAGTTAGAAGGGTATGATAATATATGACATAATTGTTGGGGAGATATCGAGTCATTTATTAAGGCATATTTGGGAGTTGTAATGCTGATTTCATTCGTAAATTCTCCTAGTGATAGTAATTTTCTTAAGGATGGATATGGGCTAATACATAGAGGTCATTTTTCCTATAAAGTGATAAATTGGTAACAATTTATGCCATATGTGTGATGGATAATAAAGGTTCAAGAGAGATATTGAATCACAAAAGGAATTAGGAATAATTGAGTGGATTATCGGCTAGTGTAAGGTGTGTATATGCATGCAGCCGAGATTATTAAATATATACATTCGGATATGAGATGGTTTGTACATATGATGTGTATATATATATATTATGTGTATGATATATATCTATTTGGTGGACATACCCCTCTAGTTCTATCATAGGAAATTGCGCGATGTGGGTGATGCTCCAGGCTTGAGGAGCAGGGAGCATATAGTCCCCAGGTCGTAACGTTCATATATTTATTGTGTTACATTTATCAGGGGTAATACGTCTTGGGTATGGTTTGTCTTATTTCCGGCGAGGAACAATGTTCACTTCCTTTTTGTTTATACCAAGTCGGTGTGAGAGTCCGACCGTTGGTTACACAGGAAGCTATATGAGTAATTCCCTAGAAGATGATAACATTGTAGAGATCACATCCATTGAGTTAATGCTCTGAGGGATGATTAGTATTCATATGTTATGTGTGTTATGTATGTGTACTTGGTAGCGATGATTTGTCTTGTATAATAGTAAGATATACGAACTGGAAAATAATGTGTGGTTTGTTGTGAGAATAACTAGTGAAAGTTACTAAGTAATGAATTATTATATAATCATTTAGGATGAGATTTAAAAATATGATTATGTTTTGGATAAACTAGATACGCAAGTGGGGTAAATGTGTAGATTTGAGGTTGAGTCATGATAAGCACCCAAAAGTGTACATTTTATACCCCGAATAGATGTATTTTAGTTTCTAATTCTCGGCAAATTGGGTCTTATATGCTTAACTGTTTAATGTGCTAGCATGATTGCAGTTGCAGGTTCAAAAAATGTTATTTCGAGGCAATTTGCATCAAGAAAGTGGTAATTCACTAGTCCCGAACCAAACCCGAGCCTAAACCTAGTCCTAAACAATCACCCGAGCCCCGTGTGTGTTTAGTTTATGATTTTTCTAGATTTTTATTTTGTGTCGTTTTTTTTAGGTTTTATTTTAGATTTATTTAGAATTTTCTAGAATTTATTTTTTATTTTTTAAGGTGTCATTTTTATTGCATTTTGATCTTTATTTTAATTTTTAATTTTTTGTTTTATACATCTTTATTTTAAGGATAGATTTATTTTGTCTTTTATTAGGATGTTTATTTTTATTTTCTTAGTTTTATTTTCTTAGGATTTTAATTTTAATTCTTTATTGATTTTAATTTTGAATATAATTTTAGTTAGTGAGTTGCATGTCTTTTATTAGTTAGAAGTTAATTCTGTAGTTTTGTTTGATATTTTCTTTTGTTTGTTTTTTAATAAATTTGTAAATATCTAAGCTTTTAGGTTAGCATTTTAATTTTAATTTTATTTTATTTTGGTCTTAATTTTATTTTTAATTAGGTACAATCTTACACACACATCACTCACCTCCCATATTACCTAACCAACACCATAAACACACTATGATATACCATACACCTCACACATACACATTACTCCTCACCACATCATATCACCCCCCAAGTCATCTTCTCCACCTAATTCTCTCTCTCCTTTTTCCTCCATAACCAAAACAACCTTATCACTCAAACAATCCATAATACCTTAAACCCATTCCAACCCAACACCAAATCTCCCATCCACTCCATACACGGAGCCGACCCAAGTTCAACCCCATAAAAATCGACGAATCTAGCCACATTCCCATACCCAGAATATTCCTAATCCAACCCACCAACCCAAACCCAATCCAACTCGTGGCTACAAATCACACCTCCTTAAACCATCTCTAACACCATATCACGACCCATTCTAGCCTTAAACCCAAAATGTATCAATACCTGGAACCCACTTACCATAATAGCAAACCCATTTCCCAAATTTCACTTAAACCATACACGATTCCACCTTCCAATACACAAACCAAATGCCAACTAAACAAAATTACCCCACATGTTCTTTAAACCCACTGATTCCCATCTTCCCATTTTAACCCCCAACTAACTTATTTTAACCATTTAACCAAAATACCACCAATCACCATTAAACAAATCTGATTTCTTCTCCCACATGCTCTCACAATCTCATTAACATGAACAAGTGAGCATATTTCCCACCTTAGCCTCAGCCACACCTTACATACCTCATAAACACTTATCCTCTCTCCCCAATATACCTCTACCCCATTGGCGCATATAAATTGAAGAAAGAAGACCGAAAAGATGAAAAACTTTTTAGAGAGACAATAGAATTTTATTTTTAGAAATTCATTTTAGTTTTTTTGGAGTGATTGTAATTAATTGATAAGATAGTTGCATTAATTGAAAATCAATTGTCATTCTTGTCAAATTGGGTTTGATTATCTTATTTCTAATTTTTCATCTCATGGTTTTAATTCGCTATTATCTTATTGTTGATTGGATGATGATTATGGAAGGCTAATCTCCCAAACAAGGGATAAATTGAAGCCCCCTTGAATCACATTAGTTTAGTTTGTTAGATTTAATTTTGTTGATTTCCATTGATTAGTAAATTGAATTCTTACTCTTAATTTTTCATTAAGAATGAAAAATAATCCTTGAGAGAGGATAGAAAATTGCGTTGACATTTTAGCATTTTATTCAAACCATAGACGTGCTTATCAAATTGATTGGAATGTTAATATTATTTTCACCTACTTTTGTTTCATCTTGTCAAAATTAAAACTAGTTGGGTGAATCTATCCTAGCAGGTGATTCATTTGATTAATTTTAATAATATTTTTAGTACTATTTGTGGGAATTAAAATTAATTTTCCAAAAGAATATTCAATTAGTTCATTTGAGTACTGAGAATTACCTTTGGAATTAATTAAATACTTTGGAATTCAATCAAATTAAGATAGATCAAGCTAAACTAGTTGTGTGAATTGGGGGTGGATATACATCCCTTAATTCATTCTCTCATTTAGTTACATTTTACTCATTTTCATCACCTGTTAGTTTATGTTTTTCACACTTTTATTTTAGTTCAATTACTATTTTGTGTTTAGTTATTAGTTTAAAAATCACCTCATTCTCAAAATTGTGTTAATATTGAAAAAGCTAAAAAAAATAGAAAAAGTAAAAAGTCCAAAAATAAAATAAAACTGAATTATATTTGAGTTTGCATCTAGTTTCACTCCAACGATGTGGATTGATACCTCATTTACCACTATTCTCTAGTTTAATTATATTTTTGTAGGTAATTGAGATTTTGATTTGAGGATCTTTCAACAACGGCACATACAAAAAGCTACTCAATCAAGCCATCCCTAGATTAATTGGGTAGCTTGTTTAAGATTAAAATGCATACATTTAGGTGCTCACTATAGTTGAGGGGTAAGGTTGAGTCTCAAGAGAGTGCGGCACCACTTTATATTATGAAATTGTGCATTCATAATTATTATGCTTTTTAATTCACTTGTTGAACTATTTTTAAACCTTAGGCTCTGACCCGTTTATATTCTCTCTCTTTCTTTTATTTATTATATTGTTGGTGTTCCACCGTAAGGGCGCCAATGATGTTTATCCATTCCATTGCCTATGGAGCTGTAACATGTGTGGATTGTTGTAGAAATTTTGTTATAGACGCTTCTCATTTTTGTATATCTAGTTATGGATCTATAATTGTAACTCGGGTGTGTGTACCGAAGGGGATATTTGATATTGTATATTCTGTAGTCCGATAGCTTATTCTGGTCTATTATTTTGGTCATATATGTGTGTGTGTGTGTGTGTGTGTGTGTGTGTGTGTGTATATATTAATATATATATATATATGATTACTATCTATTGTTGTTCATGGTCTGAATGTTATATTTATTTAAAATTTTGGCATCTCTTTATTCTGGTATTGTGGGGTTAGTTACTTTTGAGTCTTTCGACAGTTGATGCTGAGAATGATCCACTTGAGATTCATGTTTTGTCTTAGTATAGGGCTGGCCACCCGTTATTATTTTAAGTGGGGTGTCACATCTCTCATTTGTACATTTTCTCCTAACAATAAATAACCCAAACACACAGAACACACCCTAATAAAATCCCCCCTAAGGTTAAAAACCCCGTTTTTCCCCTTTTGGGTTGATTTGAGCTCGACATCTGAAAGATCCAACGCCGAAAAATTGACACAACACATAAGGGCAACTGATATTAAAAACCTCGACTTGTGTCATTTGAACGACTTCTGTATGTTGTTCGAACAACTACCTTATGTCGTTAGCACTGTAGATCGCATGACCCTTCGTTCGACCTGCTACTTTAAACCATTAGAACATCGTTTCAAGCCCTGTATTTCACGAAATTTTTCGCGAATTACCCTTGTATTTTGAATGACATACCATTGTCATTTGAACGATCTTTTTCTTCTTCTTTTATTTTTCTCCAATTTATTCCCCACAATTCTTCCATAATTATCTTAATTCCACCTCTCATTTATAATCCATATATAATTTAATTCAATTTTTTGGGATAGGGTATTACAAAAAATGCCTAATTCTCACTAAATAATTCCTTTAATTCCTTTTCCTCTATAATCCTATTTAGGTACCATTATAATGTAAGTAATTGTTTCTCACATTATATTGGGAATGGTATACAATACAACAAGAGTACAGTGCAAAAGGAGATAGTAATATAGCAACAAAATGTGTGATCGCCTTTAAGGATTAAAATGGAATTCCAAATGAAGTAATTTATTCTCAAGGAGAATACATATTAAATTTTTGAACAAGAAGAAAAGTTCTTTATCTAAAGAGTCTTGGAGTATATATACATAATCCTTTCTTATGATATTTCTCTTTGTATGCCTCATACATTCTTACTCTCATCTTGATAATTCCACAAAACTCATCATGATTCTATTGACCAAAAAAAATCCTAATATTCTTTATAATAACTTCTCAGATCTCTTAAAATTCTAATTCAAGGACCAATTTCTTTTTTTCATTTTCAAATACCATATCCTTGTAACCAATCAAAATGTCACTCGACTACAACCTATGTCCTTAATTATTTAGATCATTTTTCCCAAAGTACTAATATCTCATCATGTGTCTCAATAACATAATTCAAAGATTGATTTTATTAACTAATGTTTAAATCTTTCATCCCCGCCATCCTTCAAATTTAATCAACTAATCCACCCCCATAATCTCACATGAAACTATGTCCCTCATTGGACAAACAACTTAACTTATCTAATACTAACTTTTCATGCCCCAATTTCTCGAGTGTGAGATTTATCATAACAAATACTAAACCATAATAAAATCTATAATTTCTCTCAAAACATGAGGTTACATTGATAAGTTACTGGGTTAAACTACATAGTTTCAGAATCTACAACAAGATTTTACTTTTTCTTCATGCTTGAATAACATGTACTTCCATATGATTTTCCCTCAAATGAAACTATTCCTAATGTTCTTGTCATCCAAGATTGAGGTCACTGAATCACTCATCATTGCCTACGGGTGGGAAAATAATAATGAAAACATTCCCATGCAGATAATTTTAAGTTTATAAAAAAATTAAGCTTTGAGGTAAAAGTAACAGTATTGGATGATGAATACCTCATTTTCATAACTTGAAGCTAATATATATTAATTCAAAATGGTGTAAATATCGATTTTAATAGACAATGTCAAGAAAGAACAAGTAGATACTGGTGATTATAACTAGATACATGTGATCTCAAGTTATAAAGTTAAAGGTTTAGACTTTTTTATAATGGGACAACCAATAATTATGGGTTATAGATGCTTCAAATATTTGTAAATAAAATTAAAATAAATCAATACAACATACAAGGAGACAAAGTTAAAATTTCTAAGCACTAATGCCGAAGATCGACATTCATATGGTAATCAAAAGTAGTCACTGAATAACTCGAGTCCTAGGGCCAAATAGATTTCTTGGGGTAAAACTATAGTATGTTCCCTACTTATGATGTATACAACCATGGTTAATAAAATCATGGGTTTCCCATAAAGATTCAATCATTATTCAACGCATTTTTAAACTTCACAAATGAGTAGTGAGAATGAGAACCGTAATTGTGGGGCTATCACGTAGTGATATAAACAATTCCAGTATAACAAAGCACATCTAAGAAGTAATAATGAAGTAGAATGTCCTACTCACATTCCACACACTTTTAGTTTGCTTTTTATTGATTTAATTGGATATATCTGGCTAGGATATAATAAAAAAGGTTACACCAGATAATTCAAAAATATATGCTTCACAAGATTACATAAAATTACAATAATAGGTGTTTACAAATGAGTTTTAATAGATTAGATCATATATGCAATTCGATTTGTAATTAAATATCTGTTATGAGTTTTTAGGTCAATTTAGTAAGGTGGTCAAGTTTATCATTTTTAATGTAGTAGATAACTACAATCAAATTCTAATTCGTGCACTCAAATCTTGTATAAGGTCTGAGTTGCCATTCGCATAAAAATGATAATCGTATAAAAAAAACTTTTTATGAAAAAAAGGGTATATAATAATGTTTTAATATTGAAAATTGATATTAGTGTTATATCCGAAAACATCAAAAAGTTTATAATTATTATTTTGAATAATATTAGTGGAAACAAATTATGTATTTGACGTGTATAAATGACCCTTCATTGACACGAAGAATTAAATTGGACATTTGTCAAAATGAAGTCGGATAGTTTGAATTTGGATAGAAAAATGATCTACTCGAATCCACAAATAAAAAAATATGTTTCCCTCATTTTTTTTAATAATCATATGCATTTTTAAAGTTATAACTCATATGATTAATCTTTTTAAGTATAATATAAATAAAAAAATAATATCTTTTGTTTTCAAAAGGTAAAGATCGAAATGGTTATCTTCTCTGGTATACACCACAGGCCAAACTTTCGATCACCCCCCCCCCCCCCTCCCGCCGTCTTATCCCCCTCACCACAGTTGGTAACACCCTAACGAAGAAATTAAATTAAAATTTGTTTCAATTATGATGGAATGAGGATAAATTGTGGATTGAAAATTGAAGAAAACAAAATAATTGAAAATAATAAGGGTTATGCAAACGCCTCTAGGCGGTCGTTCCAACGAATTCCTAGTGTCGTTAGAAGCGAGATGCATTGCCTTAAACGACATGCCACTGCTTTACAGTGTCAGGTCGTGTGATGAGTCACCCAATTCAAACATCTAACGACATGGAGAAGTTTTTCGAACCACTTAGGCTTGCCGTTCAAGTGAAATAAATTAAAATTGTATATTCACATTTTCCCTTGTGCAATGTCATGATTTCGTCCGTTGGATCTTGGAGTTGTTGATCTGAGATCAACCCAGAAGGGGAAAATTATAATTTGGGGTTTTTTGTGGTTTTATTTGGGGTTGTTTGGGTTTATTGTGTAGAGAGAATGGAAGAAGAGAGAGAGAGAGGAGTGTGGTCTTTCACAACCACCACTCCTTTGCCATGCTATAACCATAAAACACCATTTTTAACCACTTTGCCTTGTCGTTCAAATGAAATAAATTGAAATTGTATATTCTCCTTTTCCATTGTACAATGTCAGGACTTCGACCGTTGGATCTTTGAGTTATTGAGCTCAGATCAACCCAGAAGGGGGAAAATTGTAATTTAAGGTCTTTGGTGCTTTTATTTTGGGGCTCTTGGGTTTATGGTGTAAGGAGAATGGAAGAAGAGAGAGAGAGAGAGAGAGAGAGAGAGAGAGAGAGAGAGACGGGTGGTCTTCCATAACCACCACTCCTTTTCCATGATATAACCATAAAACACCATTTATATCATATAGTACAACATATTTGAACCATATAAAACCATTTCCACTATGGTAAACGAAAATCTACCAAATTTTGGTGAAGTGTTGGGGGATTTTGGAGAATATGAAGATGTGTTTTCATAAAGTTGGAAATGGACTTGCTTGAAGAATTTTTAGAGGATGCATTTGGTAACCCCTTGAGGCCACCCTTAGAAGAGAGGGTTGCTCCTGTTACACATACATTTTTACCACAATTGGAGTCATTAAAGGTGAAAAACATTTTTGCATATTTGTAACCTTGTAGTTAGACTATATGAGTAGGTGCATTTTATTAAATGATGTAATTAAGGTGTAGAAAGTAATAAACATTTTTAAGAAATAAAAATGGGGGTAAAATTATATTTTGTTGAAAATAGAGAGTGAATAAATATTCCAAGGCTTTGGAATATTAAAAATTGGTAATTTAGGAATATAGTGTATTTTCCAGAGAGATTGATGTTAAACATTTTATGAAGTAAAATGTAGATTTGATTGTTTGCCTTGTTATATATTGGTGAAATAATTTTTAAAATTTTCTTACAAAATTGAAGATTTTATTAAAAAAAAAATGGACATCTTGTGAGTTTGAAGAAATTATATGTCTTTTATGTATCAAAAATATATTTTTGGAAGTAAGATGAATTTCTAGAATGAAAAATATGTTTAAACCATTTACTAAGAGTTTAAGGTTTAAAATCCATATTCTCATGCATATAAATTTGTAGTAATTTGGCACTAAGTGTATAAACAAGTGTAAATAAGAATTAGTTAGGTTTAAACATAGAATCATAAAAAGTAGATGTTCTAGGTTTCAAGTGCGTGAAACAGGGTATAAAATGCAATAAGGATAAAGTGTAAGACTACATGTTAACTAAAAGAATTGCTATTTTCTTAAAAAAGTAGTCTTAAGTGTAAATGGATTTCTTGAATAAAGTAAGTGAACAAATGTGTGGTTCGGGAAAGTGTTAATAAAGTTATTGAATAAGTGTTAATGGGTGAACATGGAAAAGTTAATGTGTGTAACTTAGAAGTGTTGTAAAAGTTTGTGACACCCCGCTCAATTAAACATCGGGTGATCAATCCTTTATTGAATTAAGTTAGAATATCCAGTCAGTTAATTCTTAGCATCACTGTCGAAAACATTTGTTTTATTTATTACCTAATAATTAATTAAGACAGTGCCAAAAACATTTAATCATTCAATTATTATTCAAGAGTTTAAACCATCAACCAAATTAACCATTCTAATGAATAAAAATAATAAAGAATAAGAAACCTTCTGACTGGATAAATAAGGCTAGAATAAACGTCCAAGTTCAAAAGTCTCAAATACAAAAATCTATAATAAAAGCAAATCCCAACAAACTGAAATAAAGGAGTACCATATCCCTCTAAGATAAATGATCACTGAGAATGGGAAACAGGCCCTAACCGAGATAACTATATCAGGAACTGAATGAATAATAGTGGAGGTGTGTAACAATGAGGACCTACAACTCTCACAATAGCTGCAGCACATCAAATCATCTAATAGTCTACGCCTGGTGTCCTTGTGTGTGGACACCTAAAATATATCGCATAAGAGAAAATAGATTTACAAGAAATGGGTCAAAGCCCGAGTGAAAATAGTCTAAAATGGTTCAGCAAGTATTTAAAATGCATAAAAGAAAATATTATATACATGTTAGTTATGCGGGCTCTCTCTTGAGAAATTTCACCTCTCAACTAGTGTGCATGCCCAACGTACTGCTAAACCATTCTAGTTATTGTTGTCATGCCTAACTAGCTAAAGCTCATTAATCTTGAAATCTATTATCTCTTAATAGCTACCTGTATTTCCCACATAATACTTTAATGAACATTTTCACATCTTTTACCTCGAGAGAAAGAGTTTTCACATTCAATGTTAAGTGTTCACACACGTATGTTATGTTAGATTTCACTATCCATCTTATCTACCATGCTCACACAATAGAACTATAATACCCTTTACATTTATGGATATTTGAATTACATAAGTGAGTGTAATTTAATGATTTTAGAATTTTAAGTGAAAGCAAATTTGATGTGCGGATTAAATATTAAGTGGTGAGTGACGGATTAATATTGATGTGTGATATATTTACTTATGGGAATAAGTAAATGAAGCTGGATTATTTTATATCATGTCGCCATGGTGAAAGAGACAAGTAATAATATTTTATTTGGAAAACACGTGTGGATATGTGTTGCGTTTATTAGGCAAATTTTTGATAAGTGACTCGGATGGGAATTTTAAGTGCGCAGTTTGTCTCGGATGGGATGAAATAGTCAAAATAGAGTACCCGGGGGGTAGTGTATGGGTTCCTAGAACTTTTTCGTAGGGACTCGTATTTGAGTATACGAGTCAATTTTGGGATTAATAAAGGGATAACCATTTTTTCTCCCTTATAAGCCACGAGAGAAAGAGACGAGAAAGAAAAAAGAGAAAGGAATAAGAAAAGGGAGGTGAAGAGAAGATTCCGGCCATGCTCCGACTGATTTCAGCACATGGTCATCGGATTTATCCAACGAGGAAAGTGTTTAAATTTGATTAATTATTTAAGTGTGCTATAATTCATATTATAATTGGTAAAAAACTATATTATTCTATAATCAAAATGGGTTTTTGGAAATGATTTCATATAAATTTGAGGTGATAACAACTCCATATGAAATATGAGTAAAAATTCATGTTAATTGTGTAATTGTTGGTTAAAAATTGGAAAAGTTGAAAAACTTGTGGGTTTAACTAAGTTAGGGTTTAAATCTTAGTTAAATTGAGGAAGCCCGTGAAAAAATGGTTGTGTTGGATAAAATTAAGTTTGTAGATGTTTATAGTGATGGTTGTTGATGTAGAAACCATAAATTTTATAGTTGGAGAAAAATAAGAACTCCCGAATTATTTGCGTCAAACCGGTCAAATGCGGTTTGGTTCGGGTCACCGAACTGGTTCATTTTGGGGGCCATCAGTTCGGTTCATTTCTAATCACCGGATCGATTTATTTGTTTGGCCATCGGTTTGGTTCATTTTTAATAGAAAAATTTAAAAAGATTTTCTTGGATAAAAAGGATTGGAGAATAAATCCTTTTGCAAATAAATATTAAGGGGTCCTAAATAGAGTGTATATAAATTTCAGCTTAATGGGAATAAGATCTGGGTTATAAATTTTAGGAGTGTTTGGGACTAACGACACTCGAGAAAGTCAATTCAGTGGGTATATATAAATTATGCATGTAGAATGTATGTGCTAATGGTATGTGAATGAGCTCCAAATGTGTGAGTAGGATGAAATGAGAATACTAGCTAGACGTGAAAAGCTAATATTCGAAAGAGATAAATGATATAATTGTATCATAAGTGAGTGAATACTTATGGGATTAAAATAAGTTGTGTGTATAGTTATGAATTATTACGAATTGATATATTCGGGATTATAGGCTAATGCCAGTGACTAAGACAGGAATAGCCGATATATATATATATAATAAAGTATAAAGGTTATGTATGTCACATGATGTCATCTTTATAAACATTTTTGCATTATCTATTTTGCCCCTTACAAATTTGGATTCCCCTTATTTTAACACACTATAATTTGTTTCCCCCTTTTTTTTCAAAATTCAAACGCAAGGGTATAATGGTATTTTCTTACATATTACACCTAGCCCCACTTTCTATCCTGAACACATTCTCTTGAAATTCAGCTTATTCGCCCACCATTCAGTTCACAAACCTTATTTTCTCTCACCCCTCATTTGCGCCTCTCCCTCTCCCTCATCCTCCCCCACTCCCTCATCGGCATCGTCTCTCTCTGAACTCCCATTTCTAGCTTCACCTTTCTCTCTCTGAAGCTACTGCTCGAGCTGCATGACGCATCACATCGACAACTAAATGGGGGCGAACCTTGCTGCTTCTCCTCAGACCCATTATTTTCATTTCTATTTTTTATTTACCATTTTCATTTTTTCTTTGCATATCTAACACAGTTTTTCTCCTCAGACGCATTCCCCTCAGATGCAGTTTTTCTTGATCATTAGAAGAAAGTCTATTTTCTGTCAACGGGCTGACGTACAGAAGAAAATTAAATCGGTGTGTTTCTTATGTGATTAATGTTAGTTTTCATTTATTATCTTTATCTATCTTCATTTAAATCCATATCATCTCATGTATGGTTATTGGTAAACAAACCAAGTATCATTGTGAAAAATTGAGTTAGGTATGATTCTAATTTGTGTGATTAAACCAATTTGATTAACGTTTCTTCTCAGGAAGATGCATAGTGATAAACAGAGCCTTAATTTTTTAGTTTCTTTTATGATTCTAATTTGTGTAAATCATTTGAGTTTGATACCATTGATCGATTGAGTTTGTTTACTCTCATATATACTCTGTCATATCTGAACAGGGTATTATGCAAGTGAAAATTTTGGGCTACAAGTTCTATCTACTAGTGATCTAGATTGTAAGTGTAGTAGGTTCTTGAGATTAACTATTGCAGGGGTTCATATTAACACTGCTAAGAGTTGGGTTTAAATATAAGTGTATGGTTTATTTTTATTTTTTTATTCTAATTTTGTTGTTGTGCATTATGGTTAAAATTTAAGAACTTTTCATGATTTTTCATTGAGTATTTGGCGTTTGATTTTGCAGGTTCTTAGAAGTGGCTATATGATTCAGTAAAGTCTTGGCATGTGAGCAAATGAAAATCAATTCGTTGAAGCAAACGCAACAATCAAACCTCATAATTTTCAAGAAGACCTCGAAAATTGAAGCTATTCTATGATGGGAGAATGAGGGTGATTGGTAGATATCTGACATTAGGTATACTTTGATTATTACCATCATCTGAAAAAACATTGACTTATTTAGACAAGATTAAAAAATTATCCAATTGTTTTAAACCAATATGTTTAGAGGTTATACTAATGAGTAAAATTGTAGGTGCAATGCATGCGAATTTTTAAAAGCACGATAATGCACTGTACTAGATATGTGGTTGGTAGGATGCATTGGGCATGTTATACTCTAAATCCTTACATTGCCTTGCCTTATTTTAATGAATTTGGTCAATATTTGTTATGGATAAAATGTGGTTAAAACGAATGGCCATTATCTGTTAACTAAAAATTTTATGTTATTGTTATTTATTTACACCCTTTGTTTTGAAGTTATCACCCATAGACTCTCTCAGTGCCACTCTGAGGGTGCAACAAAAAAATTATAAAAGGTATTTAAAGATTTTCTTCCTATTTAATAATCCTTGACATTTTTACTTAATGTGAATTTTACATTACGATAATAATCATTATTATTATAACTACTATACTAGGTATTATTGTTATTATCTATTTGTAGTTCATGTTTGAGGAGATGATCGACTGACCAGAAGTGTGGTTGTGTAGTACCTCCCGTTGTATGGACATTGAAGCCATTATATGAAATACGATGAAAATGAGATCTTTAGTGGGATGGAATATAGGAAATCGGTAGATCGAGCATCTGTCAATTCTCTTTTTTTTTTTCTAAAGTGTTTTTATAAATCTAGATAATGTATGTTGGTAATATTGAGAACTTATTTCTTTGTTTTGAAAAATATTTATTTTAGCTGAACGCATTCTATACAATGTTGTTTGACCCTTACAAAATGTGAAAGCAACTAGAAATCAGTACTCCATATGTTATACATATCTAAATATAAAATGATATTATATTTGAGTTATAAACTATTAGTTTTGTTGTTTGTGTATTTTTTATTTCTTATACAGGGGCGGATAATCCTATAAACAAAGGAAGCTCTATCCAAAGTTTTTAAATTGTTTACGATTATTTATTTTATATAAAAACATTAGACTTAAATTATACAAGACTTGATATTTTGAAACAAAATATTCATGACTTTAGTTAGAGGGCCAAACGCTTAAATACAGGATCTTGAATAGGCAGATGTTGGCTTGCTTACCCCATATATGACGAGATTGTTCCTGTATCTTGAACTCGAGATCAATCGTAGCTTTCAAGAGAGCACTTGCCATGACACGAGTTTATACTTTTCAAAATTATGAGCATGCCTTCTGGCACAAGCACACCCTAGTGTGTGTGTGCGTGTATATATATATGAATATATATGTGTTTAAATGATATATTTGTGTGAAACAAACCCCTTTAGTGCTCTCATGGGATGTTGCGCGATGTGGGTGAATCCCCCGGCTTGAGGAGTACGGTGAGTATAGTCCCCAGGTCATAGCGTCCAATTATTTATGCAGTGTGGCTCTTTATCATGGATGAGATGTCTTGGCTATGATTCGTCTCACTTTCAGGTGAGGAACTATGATCGATTCCCCTATGCTTGTGTTATGTTTTTATCAGGTCGGTGTGAGATCCCGACCGGGGGTACCAAGGTTGAGATGTGTATTCCCTAGAAGATGATAGCATTCAAGAGACTGCATTCATTGAGTTATAGCTCTGAAGGATTGTTGTTATACTTATATAGTGTGTGATATATAAGTATGGATATACTTGATATGTATAGTATATTTTATATATATGAATATGATAAAATATATATATACGTATAAATAAAGGATAAAGTGACAAGTAAATTGTCGCATCCGGGAGAATAAAATCTGAAATAAAATGTCATATACGTATATAAACAGGAGAAACATATATACGGGACTAATGACACTGAAATGAGAAGAGTGTATTATAACTACTGAAAGTTATTTATTATGAACAAATATACTATAAGTGAGAATTATATTGCATAATCTCGTGCAAAAGCATAGGATATTATATACGCGGGGTATGAGATAGTGTATGGTGACTTAGAGGATTTGGGAGAGATGCTAGTTAGGATGAGTCGCGTAACTAGGGTGCTTAAAATACATGCGTTAGGTGTGCATTGTTAGATGAGCGGTGACGAGTATGTCGTGTGAGTGTGACCCTAGTGTGTGACACCCCGCTTTAATTAATAACGGGTGGCCAACCCTATACTAAGATATATAACGACTAAAAATCTGACTCACCACCCATAATAAGATAAACAGATGCCAAAAAAATTTCCAAGAACTACAAACCAATATATATAACGATTACATAACATGTTAATATATACACTAGTACAACAAAAGATATACCTGAATATTCTCTTGGGTTCCAGACAATACAACAACCAGATGATGAAATAATAAAAGAGCTACATAAACATACAAACCTTGGATATACACCTGATATACAAAATGGATCTTTAACTAGATTTTGACAAAAATAGGAAGTTGTTACAACAAAATCCTGTAATATTTTTTCATCTGCTACATCTCCCATGACTCTGGACAGAATAAGCATCATCGGTGTCCTTACAGAGGGACACCTAATATAATATAATATATATAGAGAAAGAGAAAATATATTAATGGGTCAGAGCCCGAGGTTTGAAAATAATTTTAGCAAGTGAATTAAAAGGCATAATAATTATGAATGCACCAATATCATAATTAAAGAGGTGTCGCACTCTCTTGAGACTCAACCTCACCCCTCACCTATAGCATGCACCTAATGTATTAATATAAACCTAAATTAAGCTACCCAACACATTCTAGGGATAATTCCTCTTAAATCTATGCATAGACCTCATTCGCGTAACTCACTATCTCTTAAACACAACCATATATCTATTTCTTCTATTGTCTCCTAAGTTTACGCCCAGAGTTATACATTAATATAACTCAATTATATTTTATCGGCTCTAATTATTAACCTCACAATTTATTAGCATTAGATATCACACGTCATCATTAATGCTAGAAATATTCACCCACTATAACACATATACCCAAGAACTATGGACCAAGCATCTCCCCAACGCCCAACATTCCTCTAAGTTTAATGCGTGGGACGTCTCGCAAAGCGAAATCCGAATAAGGAACCCCCCCCCCCCCCGATACACTACTACCTAACATTATCAGTCGTGAAAATTTATTGGGCCCTAAGTCCATAGTAAAAAGCCCTTACTTCCTGTCTATCGACATAAGAGTATACTCATCCACTCTCCTTATACAAAAGAAACAACATAATAAATATCTTTATAACTTTCTCTATTTGTAATATTAAGATATCGTACACTATCTATAGATCTTGTATAATATTACTCGCACGTATTATACATGATTTATCATTCTCTTACAAGTATACATACATAACACACATAATATATGTACACTAATAGCCTCTATAATGCTATAAAGTTCCAAGGAGTATCTCACATATCCATGGGTTACCAATAGGCGGACTAGCTCACACCGAACTTGGTAAAAACCTAATCGTATGGAATGGTAAGTTGCCATAGTTTCTAACATGAGAGCAAGATGAATCATGCCCAAGACGTATTACCCCTACCTCTCGTACGGTAAAATACTAGACGCTATGAATTGGGGACTATACTCTTCCTGCTCCTTCAGCCAGGGGGATTCACCCACATCGTGCAACATCCCTTGATAGCACTAAAGGGGTATGAAGCACATAATAAATATCATACACTCTAGATATATTCATTCGATCACGTTATAGATACAAACAATCACACAAGGTATATACACATTCATGCCATATATATATATATATATATATATATATATATATATATATATATATATATATATATATATATATATATATATATACAAACACACTATCTCAGGTCGGCATGTATAAAAGTAATGAATACAACTACATGTATATAACTCTCATCATACTAACTGATACACTCTCGCATACCTTCCCAATCCATTTATTATTCAATACCTCACTTGAAACTTACTAGTCCATCACACCTAATTTAACAACACTAAGGACATGCGATATTTCTCTCTTTTCTAGTCCATATTTGGTGTTATGCAAATTCCTACTACTTGGAGAATTTACGAAAGGATTTGGTATGTTAAACATTCAAATATATCTCCATAATATCCCAAAACCATCCTCAAGAGAATCCTCATTCCTTGGAGATTTTACTAAAAGAAAATGACACAATTTACTCTTACATATACCTCAATTATAGCACACAAAGTGGTCTCTCATTTATACCCCAGTACGAACCCTCATAATATCTTTCAAACATGTTTACTATACTCTATTAGAGGGTCCCTGAGTAATAAAACCAATTAGAAAGGGGTAAAACAAAAGCTGGAAAAATGCAGTGACTGGATCGGACCGATAGTCCCTAAAAAAAAACTGATCCAGTTCCTAAAATTTGACAGAAGACCTTTAATGGCCAGACCGATCTGGTGCCTCATAAAAATGAACCGGTCCGGTTTTGTACAAATTTAATCCTACGAGATTCATATGCAAAACAATCCCTCTACACTTTGCAAAATCTAATTTACAACCCTAACCCAAACCCACTTAATTCCATTAATATCCTAACATCAAAGCCCAACTCATATATTATTCCCGCCATTTTCATCATCAAAAACCACAAATATAATCCTACGTGCAAGATCTACTTACTAAATTCTAGGGTTTAACCATAAAAGCTCAAAATCAACTAAATTACCACTAAGAATTATGAGATAACTCGCACACACAATTATTTAGCAAGTTTAATCACTTGCCTAAAAGTTGTAGAGGTTGACACTTCCTCGAAATCATGGATTTTGGTGAAAATCCAAACCTCCCAAGATTTTCACTTCTCTTTCTCCTCTTCTTCTCCTTTACTTTCTCTCTCTCTAGGGTTCTCTCACAAAAATAATATAAGCCTAAGTCTTCCATGCTTAAATAACCCTTATCTCTAATAACTCTCAACTTTAAATGATAATACACACTTAAAATTACTCGTATACCCCAATTCGAGTCTAATTAGCCCAAAAAGACACTGAAACCCAAATAAAACCCGGGGCAGTCATTTTAACTTTCTCGACCCTCTCAGATCAATCGTGCACTATAATTTTTCATCCAAGACTCCTAATAAAATAAATTTATCATACCCTAAAAATTAAATTCCTATGTCCTCAAACATACGGGGTGTTACATAGTGTAAATATGGACAATATCGTAGTTTAAATGTTAAAGTATTTTGAAACACTTGCTAAATATTTTCAAAAAATTTTGGACTCTGAACCGCTTTTAAATATTTTCAAAAACCTTTTAGGTGTCCAGACACAGGGATGCGTGGATGATTATTCCTTCGAGTCACATGATGTTGCAGTAGCTATGGATGCTAGCAGGGATTCTTTATACGCTTCTACCCTTATGATCTAGATATGAGGTATCGTGAGTTACGTTCGGGCATGTTGCCCAACTGCTGTTATTTATTTTATTTTTCACATTTTCATTTACGCATATTCGATATGGTTGTATTATTGTTTTACTGAGAGTTATCGATTATTGTTTATTTATTTCAGTTATGTGTATATTATGTGTGTGGATGAATTTTGTGTGTTTTATTTAACAAATTAGAAAGTTTAGAATTTAACACCTGGCCTAATGGGTTAATAGTAATTAAATTGGTTTTCGATAGTGATGCTGAGAATGATCCATATGAGAAATCATGTTTTATTTTGATAAAGGGTTGATTGGACGAGATTAAAATAGTCAGACTGTCACCGATGGTAACGTAGCATTGAGTTCTGGTGTCATTAGGAATCTGTGCGGGCGTACTATGCTTTGAGCGTTGCTTTCTATTCGATATAGAGCCATATGCTTAGGATTGTTGATTTTTATGGTGAGATTTCCTTCTACGATTTAGTGTATAATTATAGTAAATCTTATACGTATTCGGGTGTGTTTCTTATGCCGACACGCGAAGGACGACGGATGAGGGTCGTTAGGAGAATAGCATGAGGGCAGGCTCAGTTGGAGTTGTAGAATATTTCGGGGATGATTACCGTAGTCGATGTTATCCCTATTGCCGATGAGGAAGTTTGAGCTGTAAGGTCCGCTAGGGTGTAACATATATTTTCCAACGAATCAGACGGGTCTTTGAATAGAACCATTCGTTGGAATTTCAAAAAATGAGGAGTGATAGGAAGGGCTTAGACGCGGCGCAAGCGTCACCTACATGCCCAATGTTTTGAATTTGTCTCACCTGAACTATACAAAAACCTAAACTTATGACTACACTCAATGGGTGAGTATAGCGGCCAAGTCCGGGTATCGAAAATCTATAGAGACGAGTTGCTAGAATTTATAGGATTTAATACTCCATAAATAAAAGTGTAAAAGATCATTATACGCAAAAAGGAAAAGATGAAAAAAGGGAAATGATTAATCTAGGCGTGGGAAAATAAAGCTAGAATAATAAAAGCGGTAAAAACTATAGGTTGCGTTGAATATCCCTCACCCGAGTTAATTAGTATAAAATGGTTACATGGGTCGACGAGTTATTATGAATGCGTCTCGTTTCGACAGTTAATTAAATCAAGAGTTGTCCCCCCCTAAATTCTCAATAAAGTCTAATATGATTTTGGCGTCAATAAATACCCCAAAAATTATGCATGCAAGGTTGTAAGCACGGAGCATACATGATATGCCCTGTCAAATCTCCTAGGCATAATAACTAGAATAACACACCTGAAATAGACCCGTCAACTCCATCACCAAAGCAAAGAAACATGTCAACCCAGAATGAGTTCAATCCGACATGACCTAAACTAATTTAGCTACAAAGAATAATTAAAACGCGGTAAATTAAAGCGGTAAATAAACACGATAAAACTACACCAGAAAGAAGCAAAATGAAAGCATGTAAATAAAGAAAGTAAACTAAATCAGAAAGCAATGAAATAATGAAATACAACTATATTAATGGAGAGGGAAGATGAAAGTACAACTTACAAACCCTAATGGGTGTCAAACCAAAATGAGGAAGAAGATGAGCTCTCAAACCCCCAAACCCTAAGCTAAACTAACCTAAAATTAAGTATATGATTTTTACAACAAAAATGGTTTATATAGTAAGTGGAATTAAAATAGAAAAGAAAAGAGAAAAGAAAATAAAATGGAAAACATGTGCAAGAAATAGGGGATCGATTAATCTATCCCTTTGATCGATCGATTGATCGATCGCTTAGATATGAGCGTACTGTAAACCTCGGTGGATGAAAATTGAGGGGATTCAAAGATCGATCCCTTTGATCGATCGATTGATCAAGAAGGTCTGCATCAATCTTCCTCCTATTTTGGTTCACTTGGAATTCTCTTCCACTAGAAATGTCGTAACTTCTTCGTTAGGAATCAGATTCGCTCACCGTTTAGGGCCACGCGAAGCTTGCGAAGAGGGCTACAACTTCCGTGTAGTTGTCGGTCTAGGTTCCCATACTATGAATTGACAAAATTGCCATTGAACGTGCAGTTGTATATCGAAATTAGCTGGAATGCATCTGAACTTCACATTTAGCATTCAAATTCCTATAAAAGCTCAATTAACTCCTGCAAAGCATGTTAACATAGAATTCGAGGTTGTCTAGTTAATGAGCATCGATATAGGGAATAAGATACCCGAGGGGGCTAAAATGCATAGGTTCGAGGGATGAAATATGCAATATTTGTGTATTATCACACCCCTTCACTTACACATTGCTAGTTCCTACCAATGAAATTGGATGCAATAAGAACTACAATCAAACCAAAAGCTGGATACGAGTAAAAAAATATGGTATAAAAGCATAAGGCCACTTTTGCAGGCGATTCGATTGCATTTAGCGTACGCAATAAGCCCAAGCCAACATGCGACAAGCCCAACAATAACAAAAAATATTTCATACACATTATTAGCACATTGAACGAATTTTAACAAAAGTTCGAATCATTAATATAATATAATGCAACTCATAGAATTGAAACCTTAAAATGTGGGAGGGGAGCGAGTACATGTAAAGTGTGATTTGGAAAAAACTTATATAAACGAGATACTAAATAAAGGAAGTATATATTAAATCCTCAAGGGAATTACACTCATCAAGTGAATTTACTCGAAACAGGGAGGTACCACACATAACATGCAGGCATAAAGAGTAAATGTAAATAGAAATTAGGCCGCACACATGTCACAAATGAAGAACTCTATATAGGAAATGAAAAATTCTAATCTCAATGAAAGATACCGCTCACTAAAAGGGGAGAAATGTATTTTCACAGATTATGAAAACTATTTAAACCTTTGAATTACATCTACTTAAGATAACATAGGACTATAATAGGTTTATAATGTAGGCTAGGGTGCGAAATGAAGGATATGTATGTACGAGTTCAAAGTGTTCGAAAATGAAAACTCAGGATAATGGGAAATAGCGGGAAATATCAAAAATTGGAAAACAAGTTCCAAACAAGCATCGGATATAACAATTGGAGAGTAATCAAAGCTTAATGAAAACTATACACAACATATACAACTTTCTCTTCCTTTTCTTTTCTTCTTTTTCTCATGTTTTCTTTTTCATTTTTCTTTCTCTTTTTCTCCTCTTTTTTATTTACTTTTCTCCATCTCATATGCCTAAATTGCAACCACGAGACAATAACATCATTCAATCCCAAGTATCATTCCAAACAAAGGTATGGAAGGTAATATGTATGGCTTAAACTCCAATTTGGAGTTGGTTATGGGATTTTGGGTTATGAAACGAAAGTCTATATTAAGGCTCAAAAGGGTTGACGAGGGAAAATGTATAAGGTGAGGTCAAGGTAAACATGGGTGATATAACAAAGATGGCCTATGATCATTTCATAAAGTTTACTCAATTCACGAGTAAAAACAACATATGAAAATCATGCTCAAGTAATGCATTTCATATATGAACTCAATTAATGAATGATCAAATGAAAGAATAGAGAGATTATCAACGACTGTAACATTTTCGGAGATGAAAGAATAGTGTATACACTCATAAATAAAGAAAGGTACAAAGCTTACTCGGTGTAAGTATATACGATGGAACAAAAGATTACCGAGTTATAAAAATCTTAAACCAAATCAATAGAAAAAGAAAAACGCATGTGCTCCTGGGATTAAAGTTTAATTCATGAAGTTATTCATAATATCAATAAGTGAGGACTAAAGTCTAAGAACCTCTGAAATCGAGAACACGCATCATTGGGTTGTCTATTGGATCGGGAAATTATGGAAATTTATCATCGAAAACAAAGGCAAAATGCCAAACAAAGGAGAAAAAAGAAAGAAAATCTTTTTGAAAAATTTCAAATTTTCTAAGAAAAGCATACTAAGTAACTAACATATGAGAAAAAACATGGACTAAATAAAGAAATATATAGAATATACCACAACCCCTAACTTAAAACCTAACATTGTCCTCAATGTGAATTAAGAACCAAGTTCAAGAGAGGAAAAGAGCGATATTACCCAAAATTGGAGCGATCCCCATAAGAAAAACTCCAAAGAATCTACAAAACAAGTTATTACCGAGCATAGAAAAAACAAATAATAAAAAGTTAACTAATTACATTAGAGTAAATTAAAAAGGAAAGAAAAGATAAAAAGAAAGAAGGAATAAAAAGTTAACTATATACAACCTACTGTTTAGGCTTCACACTAACTGTACACTAGAAGTCTAAATAGTTGAGGGTGCACCGCAAAAACGATTTGACTTTGGAGGATAATTGATGTAACCTCACTCTCAAGAATGCCCTCCGAAAAATATGAATTTCGTTTGAACAACGGAAGGCATGTGTAAGGCGGAAGAAAGGAACCATCGTTAATTAAAAGTTTTGGAGGGACGATGGGGGTTTGGATTGAACAGGTGACAAAAACATGTAGGGATCGAGAAAATACGAATATCCTCCCAAGAGTTTTGAAATTGGAATGGGAGGTGGCGTACATGAAGGCAAAGTTGTGTTCATGGAAGGAGACTTAATCAAGTACTCCTCATTAGTGAAAATGTTTAAAACATTAATGTTTGAAACCAAGTCATTGAGTACTTGTGATGGTGTGATAACAGAAAATGAAAATGGGGAGGAAAGAAATTCAAGCTCAAGAGATGCATCATCATCGCTTGAAGATTGAATTTCGAAAGAAATAAGATCGTTTTTTGTGAAATGTTCTTTTTTGGGGGATAAAGAAGAAATCATTTCATTGCAAATAGATATTATGTCATTCTCATCCTCACTTTTAATATCAGATACGCAATCGGAAAAGTCAAAAATGGTTTGTTCCAAAGTAAGCACAAAGTCCTCATTTTTTTCAAAACATTCATCTACTTCGAAAGTCTAGAAAGAGAAATCGTCATCGGATTCAAATAATAAATCCAATTCATGTTCCCAAAAATAATTTTCTTCCCGATAACGATTTTCAATTTTCTCATTCTTAAGCATACGCAAGCCCTCACCGAAAGTCATAGTCCGAGACGTAGATACATGAAAATGAAAACTTTGAAAATTACCATCGGACTTAAACTTAAACTCATTATTATAGGAATTTTGTAAACGATTGCAATTCTTTTCAAAATTTCTATTATAAGGAATTGGAGGCCGAAAATCATTATCATCATCATGATCAAAATTCCAATAACCCAACTTTTGACTTTCGTTATACTCACCCAAAGTCATATTTGAATTTGTAATTTTTTGGGACTCTATGTATTGACCGAAAGTCAAAGGATTACGAGCATTTTAAGAATTATAACAATGATTATCGAAAGAATTGGAATAAGAGATGCTTACCCCAAAAATGGCTCAAAGTGGAGAATTCCAAAAAGTAGATGCACGCGGGAAATTCAAACGTTTCTAGGTGCTCAAATGTATAAGTTCTGGAAAAAGGTTAGCCAAATAACACAAATGGAAAGAAAATACTACGAAATACTAAATCAAATAAATTCTAAAATAAACTCCACCCCGGTAACGACACCATTTGATAGGTAGGGCTTCACTGCGGCGCGAATGTCACCCACGCACCGGTTGTTTTGAATTTATGTCACCTAAACTATTCAAAAACCTAAAATTATGACTACACTCAACGAATGAGTATAGCGGACAAGTCCGGGTATAAAAAATCCACAAAGACGAGTTGCTAGAATTTATAGGATTTAATACTCTAGAAATAAAAGTGTAAAAGATGATTATACACAAAATGGAAAATATGCAAAAAGGGAAATGATTAGTCTAGGCCTGGGAAAATAAAGTTAGACTAATAAAAGTGGCAAAAACTATAGGTTGCGTCGAATATCCCTCACCTGAGTTAATTAGTATAAAATGGTTACATGGGTCGACGAGTTATTACGAATGCGTCTCGTTTCGATAGTTAATTAAACCAAGAGTTGTCACCACCTAAATTCTGATAAAAGCCTAATATGATTTTGGCATCAATAAATGCCCCATAAATTACACACGCGAGGTCGTAAGCACGGAGCATACATGATATGCCCCTTCAAATATCCTAGCCATAATAAGTAGGACAACAGACCCGAAATAGACCCGTAAACTCCATCACCAAAGCAAAACAACATGTCAACCCAGAATGAGTTCAATCCGACATGACCTAAACTAATTTAGCTACAAAGCATAATAAAAACGCGGTAAATGAAAGCGGTAAATAAACATGATAAAACTACACTAGAAAGAAACTAAATGAAAGCACATAAATAAAGCAAGTAAACTAAATCAGAAAGCAATGAAATAATGAAACACAACTATATTAATGGAGAGGGAAGATGAAAGTACAACTTTGAAACTCTAATGGCTGTCAAACCAAAATGAGGAAGAAGATGAGGTCTCAAAACCCCAAACCCTCAGCTAAACTAACCTAAAATGAATTATATGATATTTACAACAAAAATGGTTTATATAGTAAGTGGAATTAAAATAGAAAAGAAAAGAGAAAATAAAATTAAATGGAAAACATGTGCAGAAAACAGGGCATCTATTAGTCTATCCCTTTGATCGATCGATTGATCGCTCAGATATGAGCGTACTGTAAAGCTCGGTGGATGAAAATTAAGGGGATCGATCAATTGATCCCATTGATCGATCAATCGATCAAGCAGGTCAAGATCAATATTCCTCCTGTTTTGGTTCACTTGTAATTCATTTTCGCTAGAAATGTTGTAACTTCTTAATTAGGGATCGAATTTGTGGACCGTGCATGGCCATACGAAGCTTGAGAGGAGGGCTACAACTTCTGTGTAGATGTTGGGCCAGGTGCCCAAACTATGTATTGACCAAAGTTCCTTTGAACGTGCGGTTGCATATGGAAATTAGCTGAAATGCATCTGAACTTCACACTTAGCATGCAAATACCTCTAAAAGCTCAATTAACCCCTGCAAAGCATTTTAACAAAGAAATCCGAGGTTGTCTTGTTAACAAGCAAAAATATAGGGAATAAGATACCCGAGGGGGCTAAAATGCGTAGGTTTGAGGGATAATATACACAATATTTGTGTATTATCATGAAGATTGTGTATGTTAGGCAATGGACCTAACATTCCCAGAGGCTTTGGCATATAGCAGAGTGTAGAATACCGGGAAGTGAAAATTTAGGGTAAAATTTTTCTTAGCTCGTGAGGGAAGTGTTGAAGTGATGGTAGTAGATTACCACATTTGAAAAGTAAATCCAATGGAATGATCTTATGTATGGTTTGACTGTAAGTTCCTTCATCTATTGTGTAGGAAGAGATGTGAATGAAATTCTAAACTTACCACGGGAGGGCTGGATAGAGGCCTTATCTATCGAACCTTGTTCCTGATGAGTTAGGTACAATGGATAAAATAGTCCTTAAGTGGGTAATGGACTGATGAGAGGAGTCTACAGTACTTATGGGAAATTATTCTTGGGAGATCGATGCAAATGATGATAATGTCGTGTTTTGACAATGAGGATATTGATTAGGCATAAACTCTTCCTAATTTATCCCTTGATTTAGTTACTTTTAGCACCTCGAACAACGTAATTGAGTTAACTTTATCTCATAATCTTACTACTAACTGATCCTAATGAGTACACCGAGTTTCTGGTATTTCGTAGTGATTTTACAGGTATTTGATGTCAAGAAACGGAAGAAGGAAACCGGAAGAATCAAGAAAGAAAAGAAAGAAAGTCCAAAAGGGAAAAAGTGTAATTTACACCCAGATTCGGATGAGGTACCTAAAGAGAAGTTGAAGAGAATACATTCACGAGCATATCGAAATCTCGGAGCAAAAGATATGAGCAGTCAAAGTTGAGAAAAAAGTCAACAGGCACACAGGTCTGCCTCTGCCCTGGACCAGTCCGCCTTACCAAACTCCAGTAGACCCCGAATCACAAGCAAACCGAAGAAGGCAAAAATAAAGAGAAGCGGTCCGCCAGTGGACCGGTCCACCCCAAAATAAAAAGAACCGGTTCGCTTTGAAGGTAGATCGATCCGCCTAAGGCCCGGACCGGTCCGGGTATCAAAATTTGCAAAATCTAATCTTCTCCAAAAGAGTCCTAGTGCTACTGAAATTCCTAATTTCTTGGAGGGTATAAAAACCCATTTTATTTTTGTTATTTGAGGGATTTTTTACCGTGAATTTTAGTAGTTTTTGCTCTCTTTTTCCAGAAACCCTAGTTTAGCTACAATTCCCAGTTTTAATTCAAAGATTGAAGATTTATTCAGAGTTTATGTGATTACTAGTTTTATTTTATTGTTGCAATCACTACTTGGGTGAGATTAGTGAGTTATTTCTTCTTTTCAATTTCATTATACATTAATTCACAAGTTTCCTTAGATTAATTATGAATCCCTGCACATCAATCACTATTTTCATAACTTCCATCATGCTAGGCTAGATTTTCTAAGGTCGGGATACATGAACCGAGCCTGATGTGTTAATTGTATGTGTATAACATTAATCCTCTGAATTTAGTGATTAAATACGACTGTATTGCGTAGGAACATAACAATTATTGGTCTTTATATCTCGTTTGCCTCTGGGTAACCGTGATGATTTAGAATGCAATTCGAGTGTTACTACCGCAATACTGATTTACTCATCCTCAGATTAAGTATGATGCGGGCTTGAACCTCGTATACGTAATGCTCGGGAGTACTAAATTCTGGGTCAAATTTAATCAGTTAAATTTACGATTAATAATATAACTGTAATTCACTAGGGCTGTGGGATTGTATTCCCGTCCTGTTTTTCTCATCACTTAGTTCAAAAGTTTCAAATCATCTTTCATTCATATTTTAGGTAGTTTAGTATAATTGCATTTCTTCATAATTTCATAATTACATTTCTTCATAATTTCATAATTGCATTTAGTGTAATCAATTCTTAAAACCAAATCATTTTTTCTTTCTTTTTAGAGTCAGAGTTAGGGTTCCTTCATCTTTTCCCATTGTTATAACCCCGTTGTCCTTTTTCCCTGAGGATCGGTACCTGACTTGTCGGATTATTACTTGAGCGACAGGCTTGCACTTGAACCTAGAGTGAACGCATTTCTGAGACACATTTTCAGTCGCGTCAGATATTAACACATCTTTGTGAAGGAACCTAAAAGAATTGGAGAATTTTATCAGAGAGTAAAATTGGAATTAACAGTGTTAATAAAACACCACAGGCAGTGGGCAGACCCATCAGGGGACCTATTTAAAGGATTCAAATAGCTAAATTTATACCAGGAGACACATTTTCACTCTCGTCAAGTTTTTGGTGCCGTTGCCGGGGAAATAGGTAGATTTAGGAATAGATCGAGTCAATCCAATGCTTTGTCCAAAAATTTCCAAAAAACCAAAAACATAAAAAAAATTCAAAAATCACAAATAGATTCACCATTATCTCTCACAAGCTTTTAATGCAAAATTTTGAACTCACTCCCACACCCCATAATATTCCAACCAACATTCACGAAAATCCAATTGTTGAGTATAATCCCGATAGTCCCCACACTGCAAACGCCCCATAGTTCTGGATCCCACCTCCCACACCACCACACTCAATCTCAAATAACACTCCATTTTTCTTCTTAGGACACACCCCCGAGTACACCTCTAGGACACCAAGTGAGTGCACCGAGTCATTAAGAGAGAGGGAGATGTCGCAACACGGTAGTGCAACTGCCGGTGAGGAAGAGCCCCCATACCGCCCGCTGAGAGAATTCTTATATCCCGAGCGCACTGTCACTCCGGGATGCATTATACTCTCGTATAATGCCCGATAATTCCATTTAAAAAATGGGATGATCCAGATGCTACCTCATTACCATGGTATGAATTCTGAGAAGCCATACCTCCATATTAGGGAGTTTGAGGATATGTACGATACTCTCAATGATCAAACCTGCACACAAGAGGTGATTCGCCTCAAACTCTTCCCTTTCTCGCTCAAAGATAAATCTAAGACCTGGCTATGGTCTTTACCTCCAAGCTCGATTCCATCTTGGAACGAGTTGCAATCGATATTTCTCAAGAAGTTCTTCCCAACACATCGAACAATCTCTATAAAGGCTCAAATTCAAGCATTCAGACAAGCTGAAAATGAGCCATTTCATCGATGTTACGAAACGTTTCAATGAGTTAGTTACTTCATGCCCCCATCATGGATTTGATTCAGCACAAATCATATCTTTTATCTATAGTGGGCTGAATCTTAACTCCAACCAACTTGTTCAAACCATGGGAAGTGGTCCGTTTGTCGATTTAGATGCCCACGATCCTGAGCTTCACCTGAGGTATGTCACCGAGACTACCCAATCTAGGGACACATCTGACCCTAATGCTCAAAATCAAAATCGTCAAGTTAACACCACTCCGTCGGCGTCCGACCTATTTCACGTAGATAAGAATTCTATAATGGACAGTCGATTGGATAGCCTTTAGAAAGGATTTTGAGACCTATGCGAGATATATGGAAAAGGACCATCTGGACCCATACCAAACCCCATCGAGAAGGTGTGTGTGATTTGTGAGGAGGGACATTCAACTGAGGAATGTCCGACTATACGCGCCTATAAAGTAATGCTTCAGGAGAAAGTTAGTTGTATAGGAGGATTTAAGGGTAATTTTGGTGCACCGCACGGGAATTCATACAACCCTTCATGGAAAAACCATCCTAGTTTTAGCTATGGGAAGCAACATGCCGCAATGAACCTTCCTTCACATGTTGCCCCTCCTCCACCACAACATTTTTAACAAGCTCCACACATGCAAGGACATGTGCAAGCACCACCACCTCAAGGAATGTATATTCCGCCACCGCGGAGAACTCTCGAGGATACCATGAATCAATTCATAGAAAGCCAGACCACAACCAATGAAAAATACGATCGTCTGATTGGCGACATAAATGTAAGTCTGTCATAGATACAATCCTCGTTGAGTGTCCAAGAGAAGGGAAAGTTTCCTGCCCAAGGCCAAAGACCTCCCCAAGGTCAAACTTGTGTTAGCTCCACCTCCACTGAACATCAGTAGAAATGTCAAGCCGTGACCACTCTTCGTAGTGGGAGATTCGTTGATTTATCACCTCCCCCACACGACACACCAAAAGACAGGGAGATTTCACCCGGCACTAAAGAGGCCGAAAATGTCCCCTTAAATGAGAGTGACAAAGAAGACACTAGTGAGCTTGAGCTAGTAGTGAAACCACCCTCTGCGGCACCATTTCCTCAAAGGTTGATTCGTTCCCATAAAGGAAACCCAAACGAGGATGTGTTAAAAGTGCTTAAGCAAGTGAAGCTGAATTTACCTTTTCTTGATGCTATTAAGAAAATTCCAACTTATGCTAAAGTCATCAAAGACTTGTTGACGGTAAAGAGAAAGATGAAGGTAAAGAAGAACATTTTTCTAACACAAAACGTGAGACCCATTCTACTAAACGAGCTCCCGCCTAAATTCAAAGATCCCGTTGCACCCACCATATCCAGCATCATTGGTGAGAATAAAATTAAAAAAGCCTTACTCGACTTAGGAGCAAGCGTAAACATCCTTCCTTACTCCATTTATAGGCAACTTGATTTGGGTGACCTCAAGCCCACAAAGTTCACTCTCCATTTAGCGGATCGAACAATGAAGATCCCCCGAGGCATAGTCGAGGACGTGATCGTCCAAGTTCACACTTTCTTCTTCCCGGTGGACTTTGTCATTTGGGACACGGAGCCCTCTTTCAACTCGAGCAACCATGTTCCCATCATCCTTGGGCGTCCATTATTATCTATGAATAATGCAATCATCAATACTCGGAATAAGCGAATGCAACTCACCTTTCGAAACATGACCTTGGAAACCAACATCTTCCACATAACCCAACATACGGGGGAGGAAGACGATCTTCATGCGGTGATCATCATAGATGAGATAATAGAGGAGTACTTTAAAGAGAATTATTGTGGCGACGCCTTAGGGCCTTGTTTAGCGGCGAAACACGAGACTGAGGGGATGTACACCGACTTCGAGAGGGAGGTTAGGGAGTTGAGTGAGTTACTCGATGAGAGTGCGTCGGACGAGGACGTGAGAGATGTTAATTGGGTTTCTAGATTCGAGGAGTTACCTCCGAGGGGTACCTGCATGGTTCGCTCCAGTGACAAATATCCAACCCTTGAATTAAAGAAACTCCCCTCCCATATTAAATATGCATACCTAGGAGAGGATGATACATTTCCTGTTGTTGTCTCCTCTAGTCTAGACGACGAGCAAGAGGGTAAATTGTTGAAAATTTTGAGGAAGCACCAAGGTGCTTTTGGTTGCTGCATCGCTGATTTAAAGGGGATAAGTCCTTTTATTTGCACTCAAAAGATCCATCTCGAAGAGGATGTTAAGCCTTCTAGAGAAATGCAAAGAAGACTAAATCCCAACATGAAAAAACTGTGAGAATCGAGATTATCAAGTTGTTGGATGCCGGGATTATCTATCCCAATCTCGGATAGCAAGTGGGTGAGCCCTATTCAAGTCGTCCCGAAGAAGTCGGGTATGACTGTGATTGAGAATGCTAAGGGAGAGCTAGTTCCCTAACGTACCACCATCGGGTGGCGCGTTTGCATTGATTACCGAAAACTCATTGCGGGAACTAGGAAAGACCATTTCCCCTTGCCATTTATCGATCAAATGCTTGAGAGAGTTGCGGTCCACCCGTATTATTGCTTCATTGATGGTTATTCTGGATAAAACCAAATTGAGGTGGATGTACTTGACTAGGAGAATACTACCCTCACTTGACCTTTTGGTACGTTTGCCTACAAACGTATGCTATTTGGCTTGTGTAATGCACCCAAGACCTTTCAAAGGTGCATGTTGTGCTTATTTAACGACATGGTGGAGAGAGGACTCGAAGTGTTCATGGATGATTTCAGCATTTTTGGCACCTCTTTCGATCATTGTTTAGAAAAACTAGAAAAAGTACTCGCCCGGTGTGTGGAAAAGATCATAGTGTTGAATTGGGAAAAATGCCATTTCATGGTCACCGAGGGAATAGTTCTTGGCCACATAGTATCATCCAAGGGAACAGAAGTTGATAGGGCAAAGATAGATGTCATAGCTGATCTTCACCCACCAAAATCGCTTAAGGACGTGCGCTCATTCTTGGGCCACGTGGGGTTTTTTCGAAGGTTCATTAAGGACTTCAGCGCCATCGCTAGACCCGTAAGCAACCTATTCATGAAGGACACCCCATTCGATTGGACGGAAGCATGCCAAAGCTCTATTGACAAATTGAAAAACATGCTTGTGTTCGCTCCCATCATGCAAGTTCCGGATTGGTCGTTACCATTCGAACTTATGTGTGATGCTAGCGATTATGGGATAGGGGTTGTTTTGGGCCAACGAAAAGATAAGCAAGCACTACACCAAAACTGGCGATTGGTCATGGCCAAAATCCCTGACCAAAAAAGTCGTCAATTTTCGTGGGACGCGGCCCAAGTCTATGACCAAAAAACGGTCACGGTCGAGATGGGTCACGACAAATGGTCGCGGACTTGGGACGTGCCCTCATCCGTGACCCACAATCGTGAAAAATTGGTCACAGACTTTGGCCGCGACCCACGTCCGTGACAAAAAAATATGAAAAACTTGGTCGCTGCCTTAATCCGTGACCCACAACCGTGACAAATTTGGTCGCGACCCACGACCGTGAAAAAAAAATAAAAAATAAAAATTGGTCGCGGCCAAAGTCTGCGACCCACGACCGTGACAAAAAAATTAAAAAAAAATTGGTCGCGGCCCTCATCCGTGACCCACAACCATGACAAATTGGTCGCGGCCAAAGTCCGCGACCCACAACTGTGATAAAAAAATTTAAAAATAAAATGGTCACGGACTTTGGCCGCGACCATTTTTATGCGCGACGAAAAAAATAAAAATTGTCATTGACAAAGTCCATTACCGTATTTAACTATAATTTAAAAAAATATATATATATATTTTTGGTCCAATCCTAAAATTGGGGGTCCTGTGAGTGCACCGTCGGTTGCTACGTGTAACATTGGACGCGTATGAGGTATTACAAATATTTATTATTGGCAAAACAATAAAAAAAATCACAAATTGCAAATCGAGAACGTTGTTAATAAACAAATATATATACAAACTTATAAATATTACACGTCTTAATAATTCACAGAAAAAAAAAATTGGGCAGAGTTCCCTCTATTTTCTTGACATTCCAAAACCTGTAAATATAAAACCTGCTTATTATAAATCCCGTACGGCCATAAAATTCAACAATCAAATTATAAAAGCCAGCACGGCCATAAAACTAAACAATAAAAGCCCGCACAGCTGTAACACAAAAAACAAAATCCTGAATGTCCACAACATATAAACAATCTTCATGTTGTAGACCATTGCCTCCTTCGTTTGTTCCGCGTGCAAAAATCCTACAAATGATAGGATACATAAAAAAAATATCAGTAACCAAGTTGTTTTACAAAAAAATTAATCAAGCTGAAAAATTGCATATATGAGTTAAAATTATCAGTAACCAAGTAGAAATATGCAAATTATCGTTGTATTCTCAAATCGGGAGTCCCGCGGCTGCGGGGTAAGTTCCTACGAGTTACATTGGTCTCGTGGGAGGTGTTGGTGCCACCCAGGGGCCGTTAGAGGGATTTCTCGATTTTTCACCCTCTAACGCCATGTTTTTAAGCCTAAGTCAAGAAATATGAAAATTATTGTCGTATTCTCAAACCGGGAGTCCCGTGGCTGTTGGGTTAGTTCCTAAGAGTTACATTGGTCCCGTGGGAGGTGTTGGTGCCACCCACGGGGCCGTTCGGGGGATGTTTCGAGTTTTCACCCTCTAACGCCATGTTTTTCTTAAGTCTATAAATATACAAATTACCGTCGTACTCTCAAACCGGGAGACTACGAGTTTCATTGGTCCCGTGGGAGGTGTTGGTGCCACCCACAGGGCCGTTGGGGGCTGTTTCAAGTTTTCACCCTCTAACGTCATGTTTTTAAGCCTAAGTCTAGAAATATGCAAATTACCGTTGTATTCTCAAACCGGGAGACCCGCGGTTGAGGGGTCAGTTCCTAATAGTTACATTGGTCCCGTGGGAGGTCTTGGTGCACCACGGGGGCCGTTCGGAGGCTGTTTCGAGTTTTCACCTTCTAACGTCATGTTTTTAAGCCTAAGTCTAGAAATATGCAAATTATCGTCGTATTCTTAAATCGGGAGACCCGCGGTTGTGGGGTCAGTTCCTATGAGTTACATTGGTCCCGTGGGAGACTGTTGGTGCCACCCACGGTGCCGTTAGAGGGCTGTTTCGAGTTCTCACCCTCTAACGCCATGTTTTTAAGCCTAAGTCTAAAAATATGAAATTATCGTCGTATTCTAAAACCGAGAGTCCCGCGGCTGCGGGGTCAATTCCTACGAGTTACATTGGTCCACTAGGAGGTGTTGGTGCCACCCACAGGGCCGTTCGGGGGCTGTTTCGAGTTTTCACCCTCAAACGCCATGTTTTTAAGCCTACGTCAAGAAATATGAAAATTATCATCGTATTCTCAAACCGGGAGTCCCGCGGCTACGTGGTCAGTTCCTATGAGTCACATTGGTCCCGTGGGAGGTGTTTGTGCCACCCACGGGGACGTTCGGGGGCTATTTTGAGTTTTCACGCTCTAACGCCAAGTTTTTAAGCCTAAGTCTAGAAATATGCAAAACACCATCGTAATCACAAACCGGGAGTCCCGCGGCTACGGGGCCAGTTCCTACGAGTTACATTGGTCCCGTGGGAGGTGTTAATGCCACCCACTGGGACGTTCGGGGGCTGTTTCGAGTTTTCACCTTCTAACGCCATGTTTTAAGGCCTATGTCTAGAAATATGAAAATTATCATCATATTCTAAAACCGGGAGTCCCGCGGCTGCGTGGTCAGTTCCTACCAGTTAAATTGTTCCCGTGGGAGGTGTTTGTGCCACCCACGGGGACGTTCGGGGGCTGTTATGAGTTTTCAACCTCTAACGCCATGTTTTTAACCCTAAGTCTAGATATATGAAAATTATCATGGTATGCTCAAATCGGGAGACCCGCGGTTGCGGGGTCAGTTCCTACGAGTTACATTCGTCTCGTGGGAGGTGTTGGTGCCACCCACGGGGATGTTCTGGGGCTGCTTCGAGTTTTCACCCTCTAACGCCATATTTTTCTTAAGTCTCGAAATATGAAAATTACAGTCGTATTCTCAAACTGGGAGACCCGTAACTACTGGGTCAGTTCCTACGAGTTATATTTGTCCCGTGGGAGGTGTTGGTGCCACCCACGGGGACGTTCGGGGGCTGTTTCTAGTTTTCACCCTCTAACGCCATGTTTTTAAGCCTAAGTCTAGAAATATGCAAATTACCGTCATTTTTTCAAACCGGGAGTCCCGCGGCTGCGTGGTCAGTTCATACGAGTCACATTGGTCCCGTGGGAGGTTTTGGTGCCACCCCCGGGGCCGTTCGGCGGCTGTTTTGAGTTTTAACCCTCCAACGTCATGTTTTTAAGCCTAAGTCTAGAAAAATATAAATTACCATCGTACTATCAAAATGGGAGACCCGCGACTATGGGGTCAGTTCCTATGAGTTACATTGGTCCCGGGGGAGGTGTTGGTGCCACCCACGGAGACGTTCGGGGGCTATTTCGAGTTTTCACCCTCCAATGCCATGTTTTAAGCCTAAGTCAGGAAATATGCAAATTATCATTGTATTCTCAAACTGGGAGTCCCGCGGCTGCGGGGTCAGTTCCTACGAGTTACATTGGTCCCGTGGGATTTGTTGGTGCCACGCACGGGACCGTTCGGGGGCTATTTCGAGTTTTCACCCTCTAACATCATATTTTTGAGCCTAAGTATTGAAATATGGAAATTACCATCGTACTCTCAGACCGGGAGACCCGCGGCTGTGGGGTCAGTTCCTATGAATTACATTGGTCCCGTGGGAGGTGTTGGTGCCACCCATGGGGACGTTCGGGGGATGTTTCGAGTTTTCACCCTCTAATGCCATGTTTTTAAGCCTATGTCAAGAAATATGTAAATTATCATCGTATTCTCTAACCGGGAGTACCGCGACTGCGGGGTCAGTTCCTACGAGTTAAATTGGTCCCGTGGGAGGTGTTGGTGCCACCCACGGGGACGTTCGGGGGCTGTTTTGAATTTTCACCCTCTAACGCCATGTTTTGCTTAAGTATAGAAATATGCAAATTACCGTCGTATTCTCAAACTGGGAGACCCGCGATTACGGGGTCAGTTCCTACGAGTTATATTGGTCCCGTGAGAGGTGTTGGTACCACCCACGGGGCCGTTCGGGGGCTGTTTCGAGTTTTCACCCTCTAACTTCAGGTTTTTAAGCCTAAGTCTATAAATATGTAAATTACCGTCGTACTCTCCAAACGGGAGACCCACAGCTGTGGGGTCAGTTCCTACGAATTACATTAGTCCCGTGCGAAGTGTTGGTGCCACTCATGGGGCCGTTCGGGGGCTGTTTCGGATTCTCACCCACTAACGCCATGTTTTTTAGCCTAAGTCTAGAAATATGCAAATTATCATCGTGTTCTCAAATCGGGGGGTCCCGTGATCGTGCGGTCAGTTCCTGCGAGTTACATTGGTCCCGTGCGAGGTGTTGGTTCCCCAAACGGGGCCATTCGGGGGTTGTTTCGGCTTTTCACCAACTAACGCCATGTTTTTAAGCCCAGGTCTAGTACTACCAATCTCTTTCAATGGCTGACGAAGCCAAATCCAAAGGAAACGCGAACTTCGCCTCCAAAAACTTCACCGACGCAATTAGATTCTTCACAGAAGCAATCCAACGTTCCCCCACCAATCATGTCCTCTATTCCAATCGATTCGCCGCCTACGCCTCCTTAAACCAATACACGCAAGTCTTAACCGACACTCAAAAAACTGTCCAACTAAAACCCGACTGGTCCAAAGGCTACTCCCACCTCGGCGCCGCTCATCTCGGCCTTCACAACTACGGCGACGCCGTTTCCTCTTACAAAAAAGGTTTCGAAATAGACCCCATAAATGAACCCCTCAAATCCGGCCTCGTCGATGCCTAATCCATCGCCTCCAAATCACGCTCCCCCCCAGCTGCCTCAAACCTCTTCGGGGACGCATTTTTCGGGCCCGAGATGTGGGCTAAACTAACATCCAATCCCTCAACAAGAACATATCTTCAACAACTGGACTTCGTTAAAATGATGCAGGAGATTCAGAAAAACCCCACCAACTTAAATCTCTACCTAAAGGATCAGAGAGTTATGCAGGCACTTGGGGTTTTACTCAACGTCAAACTTTCCACGCGTATGCCCGACGATATGGAGATGAACGATTCGATTCTAGAGAGAAATGACGAGCCCTTCAAGCAGCCTGAGCCTGAACCTGAGCCGGGACCGGAATCAGAACAAGTACCGGATGAGGAGAGGGAAATTAGAGAGAAGAAAGCAAAGGCGCAGAAGGAGAAGGAGGCCGGGAATGCGGCTTATAAGAAGAAGGATTTTGATACGGCAATTGGGCGTTATACAAAAGCGATTAAATTGGACGATGAGGATGTTTCGTTTTTAACTAACCGGGCATTATACTGTTATATATATAACTGTCTATAACAGTTATATATAACAGTTATAGTTGTTATATACTATTATATATATAATAGTTATATATATAACAGTTATATATTGTTATATATAACAGTTATATACTGTTATATATATAACAGTTATATATATAACAATTATATACTGTTATAATAAGAGTTATATATTGTTATATATAACATCATATATATAACTTATATATATATATATATATATATATATATATATATATATATATATATATATATATATATATATATATATATATATATTTGTCTTTCCATCTTTACATTATATTGAATCACTTTATGTCGAACTCTAGAGTAACTTGAAATTCTTGGTATCACTTTCTCAAGCATCATATAAGTAAGAGGAGTAGGGGTTTAAATCTTAGAAGAAGGTGTTTTGGTAGTAGAAGCATCATAAGCAAGAGGAGCAGGGGCTTGGGGCAGGGGCAGTAGCACTAATAGGGGGATACTGTCAAGAATTTCTCGAGTCTTTCAAATTAACAGTTAGTATTGATTGTCGAACAGTTGAACTTGTTGACATTATATACTGTCAAGAATATCACTGTGTACTTGTGCTTGTACAAGACCACCATATTGTGCAATGTTTTATTGCCAGACTAAATTTTTGCCACGTACACTTGATCATTAACTATTATAATATGAACGGTTAACTATTTTTAGTTCCGGCAGTGTTGGTCTCAAGGAAGCTGATCTTGTACGTTGAATTCAATAATGGATATGCTCTCGAGTGGAATTGACTAACCTACGAGAAAGTCTTTAAATATCTATTTGAAATTCATAAGATCATGATGACATTATAAGGTAGGGATTTCATAATCTTATTCTTGCAAATTTACGTCGTACACTCAATTCGGGAGCCCCGTAACAATGCGGTCATCTCCTACGAGTCACATTGGTCCCATGAAAGATGTTCGTGACTCTTACGGGACCGTTTTGTGGCAGTTTTACGTTTTCACCCTTCGATGGCATGTTTTTATGCTTAAGCCTATTTTTTACAAATTTACGTTGTACACTCAAACCGGGAGCTCCGTGACTACATGGTCGGTTTATACATCTCACATTTGTCCCGTGCGACGTGTTCATGACTCTTACCGGACCGTTTTGTAGCAATTTTACGTTTTCACCCATCGATGGCATGTTTTTTGCTAAAGTCTAATTTTTTGAAAATTTAAGTCGTACACTCAAATCGGTAGCTCTGTGACTACGCGATCAGTTCCTACGAGTCACATTGATCCCGTGTGAGGTGTTCGTGACTCTTACGGGACCGTTTTGTTGTTGTTTTACGTTTTCACCCTTCGATGGCATGTTTTTATGCTTAAGTCTAATTTTTGCAAATTTACGTTGTACACTCACCCGGGAGCCCCATGACTACGCGGCCTGTTCCTACGAGTTACATTTGTCCCGTGCGAGGTGTTCATGACTCTTACGGGACCGTTTTGTTTTTATTTTATGTTTTCACCCTTCGATGGCATGTTTTTATTCTTAAGTGTAATTTTTCGCAAATTTACGTCGTACACTCAAACTGGGAACGTCGTGACTACGCGGCCGGTTCCTACGAGTTACATCGATCCCGTGAGAGGTGTTCGTGACTCTTACGAGACCGTTTTATGGTTGTTTTAACATTTTTACCCTATAAAAGTATGTTTGTATGCTTAAGTCTAACGTTTGACAAATTTACGTCGTATGCTCAAAGAGGGAGTGCCTTGACTATGCGGTCAGTTCCTACGAGTCACATTGGTCCCATGCGAGGTGTTCGTGACTCTTACGGGACCATTTTGTGTTTGTTTTACATTTTCACCCCTCGAAGGCATGTTTTTATGCTTAAGTCTAAATTTTTTGAAAATTTACGTCGTACACTCAAAACGGGAGTCCCGTGACTACGCGGTTGGTTCCTACGAGTCACATTAGTCCCGTATGAGGTGCTCATGACTCTTACCGGACCGTTTTATGGTTGTTTTACTTTTTCACCATTTGATGGCATGTTTTTATGATTAAGTCGAATTATTTTTAAATTTACGTCGTACACTCAAACTAGGAGCCCCGTGACTACGAGGTCGATTCCTACGAGTCACATTGGTCTCGTGCGATGTGCTCATGACTCTTACGGCACCGTTTTGTGTTTGTTTTACGTTGTCACCCTTCGATGGCATGTTTTTATGCTTAAGTCTAACTTTTTATAAATTTACGTCGTACACTCAAACCGGGAACCCCATGACTACGCGGTATGTTCCTACGAGTCACATTGGTCCCGTGAGAGGCATTCGTGACTCTTACAGGACCATTTTGTGTGTGTTTTACGTTTTCACCCATCGATGGCAATTTTTTATGTTTAAGTCTATTTTTTTTTTAAATTTAAGTCGTACACTCCAACCGGGATGCCCGTGACTACGCGATCAGTTCCTACGAGTCACATTGGTCAATTGTGAGGTGTTCGTGACTCTTATGGGGCCATTTTATTATTGTTGTACGTCTTCACCCTTTGATGGCATGTTTTTATTCTTAAGTCTAATTTTTTGCAAATTTACGTCATACACTAAAATCGGGAACATCGTGACTACGCAGCCGGTTCCTACGAGTCACATTGGTCCCATGCGAGGTGTTCGTGACTCTTACAGGACCATTTTGTTGTTGTTTTATGTTTTCACCCTTCGATGGCATGTTTTTATTCTTAAGTGTAATTTTTTACAAATTTACGTCGTACACTTAAACTGGGAATGCCGTGACTACGCGACCAGTTCCTACGAGTTACATCGATCCAATGAGAGGTATTCGTGACTCTTACGGGACCGTTTGATGGTTGTTTTATGATTTTTAACCTATAAAAGTATGTTTGTATGCCTAAGTCTAACATTTGACAAATTTACATCGTATGTGCAAAGCGGGAGTGCCTTGACTACGCGGTCAGTTCCTACGAGTCACATTGGTCCCATGCGAGGTGTTTGTGACTCTTATGGGACCATTTTGTGTTTGTTTTACATTTTCACCCCTCGAAGGCATGTTTTTATGCTTAAGTCTAATTTTTTTGCAAATTTACATGTACACTCAAATCGGGAGTCCCGTGACTACGCGGTCGGTTCGTACGAGTCGCATTGGTCCCGTATGAGGTGCTCTTGACTCTTACGGGACCGTCTTGTGTTTGTTTTATGTTTTCACCCTTCGATGGCATGTTTTCATGGTTAAGTCCAACTTTTTACAAATTTACGTCGTACACTAAAACTGGGAGCCCCGTGACTACGCGGTCGATTCCTACGAGTCACATTGGTCCTGTGAGAGGTGTTCGTGATACTTACCGGAACGTTTTGTGGATGTTTTATGTTTCACCCATTGATTGCAATTTTTTATTCTTAAGTCTATTTTTTTTTGCAAATTTACGCCGTACACTCAAATCGGGATCCCCGTTACTACGCGATCGGTTCCTACGAGTCACATTGGTCCCCTGGGAGGTGTTCGTGACTCTCACAGGACCGTTTTGTTGTTGTTTTACGTTTTCGCCCTTCGATGGCATATTTTATTCTTATGTCTAATTTTTCGCAAATTTACGTCGTACACTCAAATCGGGAACGCCGTGCCTACACGACCGGTTCCTATGAGTCACATTGGTCCCATGCGAGGTGTTCTTGACTCTTAGGGTACCGTTTTGTTGTTGTTTTATGTTTTCACCCTTCGATGGCATGTTTTTATTCTTAAGTGTAATTTTTCGTAAATTTACGTCGTACACTCAAACCGGGAACGCTGTGACTACGCAGCCAGTTCCTACGAGTTACAACGATCCCGTGAGTGGTGTTTGTGACTCTTACGAGACCGTTTATGGTTGTTTTAACATTTTTACCCTATAAAAGTATGTTTGTATGCCTAAGTCCAATGTTTGACAAATTTACGTCATATGCTCAAAATGGGAGTGCCTTGACTACGCGGTCAGTTCCTACGAGCCACATTGGTCCCGTGCGAGGTGACCAATGTGACTCTTACGGGACCATTTTGTGTTTGTTTTACGTTTTCACCCCTCGAAGGCATGTTTTTATGCTTAAGTCTAATTTTTTTGCAAATTTACGTCGTACACTCAAACCGGGAGTCTCGTGACTACGCGGTCAGTTCCTACGAGTCACATTAGTCCCATATGAGGTGCTTGTGGCTCTTACCAGACCGTTTTATGGTTGTTTTATATTTTCACCATTCGATGTCATGTTTTTATGTTTAAGTCGAATTATTTTTAAATTTACGTCGTACACTCAAATCGGGAGCCCCGTAACTACGCGGTCGATTCCTACAAGTCACATTGGTCCCGTGCGAGGTGCTCGTGACTCTTATGGGACCATTTTTTATTTGTTTTACGTTTTCACCCTTCGATGGCATGTTTTCTTGCTCAAGTCTAACTTTTTACAAATGTACGTCGTACGCTCAAACCGAGAGCCCCGTGACTATGCGATCGATTCCTACGAGTCACATTGGTTCCGTGAGAGGTGTTCGTGACAGTTACAGGACCGTTTTGTGGCTATTTTACGTTTTCACCCATCGATTGGAATTTTTTATGCTTAAGTCTATTTTTTTTTGCAAATTTACGTCGTACACTCAAATCGGGATCCCCGTGACTACGGGATCGGTTCCTACGAGTCACATTGGTCCCATGTGAGGTGTTCGTGACTCTTACGGGACCGTTTTGTTATTATTTTATGTTTTCACCCTTCGATGGCATGTTTTTATTCTTAAGTGTATTTTTTCACAAATTTACGTCGTACACTCAAACCAGGAATGCCGTGACTACGCGGCCGGTTCCTACGAGTTACATTGGTCCCTTGAGAGGTGTTCATGACTCTTACGAGACCGTTTTGTGGATGTTTTACATTTTCGCACCTCGATGGAAAGTTTTTATGCTTAGGTCTAATTTTTTGCAAATTTACATCGTAAACTAAAATCGGGAGGCCCGTGACTACGCGGTCGGTTTCTACGAGTCACATTGGTCCCGTACGAGGTGTTCGATGGCATATTTTTTATGCCTAAGTCTAACTTTTTGAAAATAAAATAACAAACCAGCGAACAGTTTAAACACAAAGAGAGTAAATATATATGTAATGTATAATTGAATAATTAAGCCAATAAATCAAACCTGGAGCATCCACCAAAAGAATTGAGTTGACAGTGAACCTGACACTTTAACCATGGCATTTTCTCGAGAAGTTTCTGGAAGCAAAGAAAACAAACACCTGAAACAATAAATGTTTTCTCTCATCAGCTACACATTAAAAATAACAATGTAATGTTGTGAATGTCTCTTAAAATTATTATCATTTCATATTTTATTAAACAATTTAATTCATGTTACTTAGGAGACAACATTTACGACTTAATCGTAAATAATCAATTTCATCATTAATAATTTGAGGATAAACATTTCTAAATAACTTGAACTAGTAAACATTGCACATTTAGATGTCAAAATCTTAAAAGCGCATAAAACAAAATAAAAGTTAATAAGGACCATAAGAGTTATGGGACACCCCTTAAAAAAAATACCCGACAAATTCACCCCCTTAAATATTAATTCGTTGTAATTAAGCCTAGAAACAGGATTCCCTCCATTTTTACCTAAAAGAGAAAAAAAAATCTGCCAACCCAAAAATAAAATTAAAATAATAAAAAAGTAAAAATAAATAAAAAATCTCCCATCATCACAATCCCTTCAATTCCTCTTCTTTCATTTCAACTACAACCTAACCTTTAGCTTCTACCCCCCGCACTCCCTCCAACTAACCACCACCATACCAAAACCCTACCACCAGTAACCCCTGACCAGCCAAACCCTTGTCCAGCTTCAATCGACATAAACCCAATGCAGATCTGGTGCCGACCGCCCACCTTGATGTCTGGATCTAACCCCGACATACAGAAATTGATGTCGGTGTGCGTGCATGTGTTCCGTTGTGCGTTTGTGCGTGTGGGAGAGGTAGATATAGGAACCTGCTATGGTGGTCGGTGGAGTGGAGATTCAACCGGCGGTGGAGTAGAGATCAGCCGGCGGTGGTGTATTTGTTCCATGTCAAGTTGTAGCCTCCTAATATCTTGACATAAACGTAACAAATGCACATTAATCACAAGATACGTGATATACTTTTTCATAGGCAAATCAAGAGCACACCCAACAAATTTAATAACATGTATATTTATAGACACTAGTATCAATTCAATAAATTCAACATTGTATCCAACAACCAAGCCAACAATATCTCACTATAGTAATGTGCACACGTGATTGCGACACGTATGCCAAAATAATCATTTAATCATATTTTGTCAAAAAAAAAGACAAGCATATTTTGTCAAAAAAAATACATACACATACAATCTAGGATTTATTGACATAATCTGTACATACACACATACAATCTAGGGTTTACTTAAACACTAATATTTTTTTGACATAAATCTATGCATATATATAACCCACAAAAAGGCGGATGTAATTTTTTTTTAATTATTATAAATCCATTTAATTATATTTTGTCAAAAAAATATAATGTCTAGAGTTTTGAAAAATATTTTGCGAAAAAAAATACATACATAAATACAATCTAGGGTTTATTAACATAACCTATACATACACACATACAATATAGGTTTTACTTAAACCCTAATATTTTTTGGACGTAAATCTATACATACATACACATACAATTACACACATAAAAGAACAAAACATAAATTAAAGTATCTGAATTTGTATCTCATCAAAAAAAAATCAAAACAGATATATATGATTGTATCTCATGAAACCGAAATCAAAAAACCAATAACCCTCATTCAAATATATGTATCTCATCAAAAAAATCAAAATAGAAATTAAAGTAAGCTAACCTTACCGGTGGCATCAGGGGTCGGCACCAGAGAGAGAGAAAACCCACCGGTGTTTGACGAGAGAGAGAATCCACACCTTTGTCTTTGACGAGAGAAAGAGAGAAGCGGTTAAATGAAAATGAAAGGGATAAAATGTTAAAGTGCATTTTTTGTAGGAATTACATGTTCACGGCCATCAGCCGCGACCCACCTCGCAACCCATAACCTTGCTGCTGCTACATGAATGGCCAATGGTCACGGCCTATAGCCATGACCCCCATGCGCAATTAATGTCAGACCTTGAATTGAAGGATGGTCACGGACCATAGCCGTAACCCCCATGCCCGACTAGTTTCAGTCCTTGAATTGAAGGATGGTTACGACCCATAGCCGTGACCCATACCAATAAATGGTCACGGCCCATAGCCGTGACCCTCAATCCGTGATACACAACCCTTTTTCATCAACCCTATTGCTTGAATGATGTATGGTCACGGCCCATAGCCGTGACCCATACCAAGAAATTGTCATGACCCTAAGCCGTGACTCCCAATGTGTGTACTATCTTCTTCATCATGCCATCGATCACGAACTTGGGCCGTGACCCCTCCGCAACCAAGGTTGGCTAGAATTTTGGCACGAGTTTGGCGCCAAGATGGTCACGACCTAGTCACGACCCAAGTCCGCGACCATCGTGGTCGCGGACTTGGGCCGTGACGCACTAGGTGTGACCATTTGCAGGATTTGGTGTATTGAAGCTCATGTCATCTACTACGCTAGCCGGACCCTTACCGAACCTCAGCTCAACCACTCTACCACGGAGAAGGAGTTGATAGCGGTATACTTTGCCCTTGATACATTTTGATCATATCTCATCGGTTCTCCCGTTACTTGCTTCACTGACCACGCCGCTTTGAAATACCTACTTACAAAGAAAGATGCCAAGACGCGCCTCATAAGGTGGATCCTACTCCTATAAGAGTTCAATCTCTCCCTACCACTTATCGCAACTTTCGTCCGACGTACCTAGTGATCCCGTACCCAGAGATGAATACTTTTTGGATGAGCAACTATTTGCTACCTCTTCTTTGCCCTAGTTTGCGGATATAGTGAACTACATTGTCACGGGAGCCGTCCCTCCCAATTGGACACCGCAAGATAAGAAGAGGTTCATTACTTGGTCATGCATGTTTTTCTATGATGATCCATTCCTTTTTAAATATTACGCCGACCAAATCATCCGACGATGTGTACCGGATGATGAAATCCCAAAAGTCATCCAGTTTTGTCATTCGAAAGCTTGTGGAGGCCACTTTTAGATGAAAAAGACGGCCGTAAAAATTATACAATGCGGCCTATATTGGCCCATAATATTCCGGGTTGTGAACGCTGCTTGCAAATCTTATAATAGGTGCCAACGGATGAGAGCCATTACCCGACGAGACATGATGCCTCTTACCCCCATACTCATCATTGAGATCTTCGACTGTTGGGGTATTGGCTTCATGGGCCCTTTATCCCCGTCCTTTGGTTTCCTATACATCCTTGTCGTGGTAGACTACGTTTCTAAATGGGTGGAAGCTATAGTTACCAAGACAAATGATAACAAGGTGGTGATAAAGTTCCTATAGGAACACATACTTTCCCGCTTCGGTGCATCAAAAGCGATAATTAGTGATAATGGCATGAACTTTTGCAATATGCCATTCGTGAAGCTCATGAGAAAGTATGGCGTCGTTCACAAGGTTGGAACGACTTATCACCCGCAAACGAATGGGCAGGCCAAATTAGCGAATCGGGAAATCAAGAACATTCTTAAAAAGACCGTCAATCCTACCCGAAAAGATTGGTCACTTAGATTGAATGATTCGCTATGGGCCTATCGTACCGCATACAAGAATCAACTCGGCATGTCCCCTTTCCGCTTTGTGTATGGAAAACCCTGCCATTTTCCCATTGAGCTAGAGCACAAAGCATATTAGGTGATTAAGCAATTGAATTATGACATGGAGAAAGCGAGTGAAGCCCACAAGCTTTAATTGAATGAGTTAAAAGAAAGGATGAAACTCCCTCATGATAGCATCATTCGACGAAAAGAGTTTCTTCCTAGGCAAAAAGTTCTTCTCTACAACTCTCAGCTTCATCTCTTTCTGGGCAAGTTGCGGTCACTATGGTCTGGCCCGTTCATTATAATGAATGTTTTCCCCCTTGGAGCTGCTGAATTAGATGATTTAAAAGGGAGAAATACATTCAAAATGAATGGGCAACGCCAAAAGCCATATCCAGAGGCGTGTGCAGAAGAAGTCGACACCATCATGTTGTCGGACCCCATTTACGGTGTAGAGTGAGGTGTTACAGCGAGGTCCCTCGAAGCGTATGGTGTGAGAGTCGTGTGTGTTGTGAGAGTTGTGTGTGTAGTGAGAGTCGTTAGTACTAGGTTCATTCGGTAAAAGCATTCGTGTGTTTTGGGAATTTTTAGTCAAAAGGTGTTGACCAGCGAAATCGAGAGGGTTTTAGTCCAGATTGATAGGGAGTATGTTGTGAAAGTGACAATTTTCAGAGAAGAGAGATCGAAATCAAGTTTGAGAAAAATCCATCCCAAAAGCCCTGAGCCCAGACTGGTTCTTTTAATTTAAGGCCAGACCGATCCGCCCCCGGACCGGTTCCTTTAATTTTAAAATGCAGCGGTTCGCTAGGCGGATTTTTGAAAAGTCAAAGACCCGGATCGGTCTGCCCTTACCCCGGACCGGTCTGCCTTCTACAGGACTATTTTCTCCCCTTCCCATGATTCACCCCCCCTTTCTCCACAATCCCATTCATATCCTCCAATCCATTTTTCCTCCTCCCAACCCCAACCTTTCCCTCCAAACCCCTTCCCTCCAATCCAACCCCTCCACTCACCCCTTCCCTTATAAATAGACCCCAATACCTCCCCTTCTCTTCACACCTTCAACACAAATCCTCTCTTCTCCCTCTCTAGATTTCTAAACAAAAATCCCTCTTGCTTCCATGACCTTGCCCCCACCAAGTATGACTTCACCGATATCCAATCCTCCGATCACGACGAGTTTCGCTCCCGCCAATAGGAGAGATGGTGCAATCAGTTTTTCGGTTTGGGCCGTAAACTCCATATGGAGCGCGTTGTCCAATAGGACATGCTTCCCAACTCCGTCACTGCCCTATTCATGGCTCGGGGCAGGTGCTGATTCCTTAATGGACAACACAAAGCGGTTTGGGAAATCGAAGTCTACTCCTTTTATGGCACCTTAGTTCGGACGGCCCAATTTGAGGCCGAAGCTTACATGGATGGGAATCATCCCATTTTCCTTGGCCCGTCTCACGGCCAAGTTGGCCGAGTATGACATCCCGGACATTCAAGAATTCACATATCCACAAGACGTCCCCCGATCGACAAGGATATTGTCATGGCCCGCATTGCACTAAATGTGGTTTGGACGGGGCAAACCGTCACCGTTGGACGCCTTAACGAGAAGGCGCGCCTCACATTTTAGATTGTGTGCGCCAACATATTGCAAACGTCCAACGATTCTGCCATGCGGCCTCGGCAAGACACTTTGACCTATCACCTTTTTTACCCCCACACTTCCATCCATTTAGGCCGCACTTTGTACGTCGATATCATTAATGCATCCTTGGATGAGAAGGGTACCACCCCACTTCCCTATACCCGTTTGATCACTTCCATCCTTAAGGATGATGGCATAGAGGCGCCGATAGATCATACTCTCATTCTGGGTCCTTTTTGACACGGGACCCGCACTAAGAGCGATAAGCAGTTGGATGTCCTACTGGCTAGGGAGGGAAGTGATAGTGACGAAGAGGTTGCCCCGAGCGAGAGCGAAGAAGAAGAAGCGGCAGCCGGTGAGGATGCCGAGATGGGGGACATTGGTCTGGATGAGGATTCGTCGGACGAGGAGGATGACCCCGATTTTGAGTGGGCAGGAAGCGACCTATCAGACCGCATGTCGGCACTTGAAACGAACTTCGACAACATTATGACCGACTAGCGACGCGACATGAACTTAGTTCTCCGTTTCTAAGCGAACATCTGTTGACGCCAAGGGGATCCTAATGAGCCACTGCCTTCCTACTACCATAACCCCTATGGCCTCGGCGCGCCCGGTTCTTCCCATCCCCCGCCCAAGTTAAGCTTGTTATGGTGTTAGCAACTTTTTATTTGTTTTTCCTGTTCACAGTTTGTATGCTTTTCTTCGTAATTGTAACACAGTCTTGCTTATAATAAAAATTGCATTTTTCTCCATTTGTTTGTTTTATTTATCACACTTATTATTTTGCCTTATTTAGATTTTAGTCCTTTTTTCTTGAGGACAATGCAAAAGTCTAAGTTAGAGGTGGTCACAAGTTTGTATTTCTAAAACTTCACAAATTTTCAAAAATGCACAGAAATCTCCAAAAAAAAAAATTGAAAAATCCAAAAATATTTTTGTTCAAAATAAATAAAAATTGGAATTCAAATTTTTCAAAAATATCATTAAAAGTCAAAATCTAAGTCTCAAGCTGTAAAAATCCAACATACACAAAGCCAAAAATTGACCAAAGATGGAAATTGAGCGAAAATTGATGACTTAACGAATAAGTGTGGAGATTAAGAAACCCGGTGAGATTTGAGCCTATCAGTTTTTGCGAGTTCTTAAATCAATCCGAGTTAATTGTTAACTCATAGTTCTTTTCAGCGCCTAAAAAGTTATCGAGGATCTCAATTCTTTCATTTTGATCGGTTTTGAAAAATTTGTGTAATATTGCTTTGAAAAATGTGCCATAGTTGATCTCTAAACATAAATTCATCTCGAAACGCATATGGTAATGCAATTAGTATTTTGGACAATGAAGTAGGCCCTCGTTTGTCACCCAAAAATATTGGCCAGAAAAAATATGCGAAAAATTACCCCTTTTTGTACCCCAATTTGAAGCGAATAAATTTGTCCTTTCATTTGACAACCCGAAAAACCCAAATATCCCGGAATTGTGAAAAATGGAAAAATTCAAAATTTAAGTCCAAAAAGTGCATATAAAGGGGCAAGAAAAAAAAATAAATATGCTAAACAAAAATAGTGAGAAAAGAAAAGAAGTGAAAAAAATTGAGAAAAAGAAGAAAAAATAAGCAATAGCCCGGAAAAAGCACAAATGTACATCATATATTAATTTTCCAATTCCAACCTTCCCTACCTCTTTCATTTTACCCAATATACCTTAAACCCCGAAAAAGTCCAAACCGAGTCCAAATTGCAAAATTGATTACCGCGTGGAGAGCTAATACACCAAAAGATAATAAAGGAGATTAAATGTGCGGAAAAAGAGGCAATGTTCCCATTTTTTTTAAAAAAACCGTAATCCATTGATGAGATCCTATCACTTTGAAATTTCTGTCTTTCTAATTGTATGCGTGATTTTGCATCCATTACATTTACTCTTTATATCACGCATACCGAGAGAATAGCCACATTCCGAGTGATTCGTTTGAGGGAGCATTCTGTGGGAATTGAAATCAAAACGAATTTTCCAATAAGTAACGGAATGATCAATCGGTGGAAATTCGCGGTTATATTTCCGTCTTCGCACACACACGCGACTGTTTGAGACTTGTAAATATGACACAATGATGACTATTTTCTGGAAAAGTTTGAATTGCACAATTTTTGCATATTTGGAATTTTCTTTGAGTCGAATTTTGTGGGTATATTCTCTGCAAATCCTCACGAGACATGACTCGTCCTGCTAGGGTGACCTAGGGGTTTAAAGGCTTGTTGCATACGCTAAATGCAATCGCTTGCCCGCGAAAAAGGTATTCTATCCCAATAAAACGTTTTCAAGAACTGAGCCTTGCTAGGATTCTTTTACATTGCTCGGGATGCACAAAGTTCTAAGTTAGCGGGGTTTCATTAGGTATAAATTCTTCCTAATTTATCCCTTGATTTAGTTAATTTTAGCACCTCGAACAATGTAATTGAGTTGACTTTATCTCATAATCTTGCTACTAACTGATCCTAATGAGTACACCGAGTTTTTGGTATTTCGTAGTGATTTTACAGGTATTTGATGTCAAGAAACGGAAGAAGGAAACCGGAAGAATCAAGAAAGAAAAGAAGGAAAGTCAAAAGGGCAAAAGTGTAATTTTCACCCAGAATTCGGATGAGGTACCTAAAGAGAAGTTGAAGAGATTACATTCACGAACATATAGGAAGAAACAAAACCTCAATCAGAATCTCAGAGCAAAAGATATGAGGAGTCAAAGTTGAGCAAAAAGTCAACAGGCAGACCGGTCCGCCTCTGCCCCGGACCGGTCCGCCTTACCAAACTCCAGTAGACCCCGGATCACAAGCAACGCAGAGAAGGAAAAAATAAAAATAATTGGTCCACCAGCGGATCGATCCACCCTAATATAAAAAGAATCGATCCTCTTTGAAGGAAGATCGATCCGCCTAAGGCCCGAACCCGTCCGGGTATCGAGATTTGCAAAATCTAATCTTCTCCAAAAGAGTCCTACTGCTGCTAAAATTCCTAAATTGTTGGAGGGTATAAAAACCCGTTTTATTGTTGTTATTTGAGGGATTTTTTACGGAGAATTTTAGGAGTTTTTCCTCTCTTTTCCCAGAAACCCTAGTTTAGCTACAATTCCCAGCTTTAATTAAAAGATTGAAGATTTATTCAGAGTTTATGTGATTACCAGTTTTATTTTATTGTTGCAATCACTGCTTGGGTGAGATTAGTGAGTTATTTCTTCTTTTCAATTTTATTCTACATTAATTCACAAGTTTCCTTAGATTAATTATGAATCCCTGCACATCAATCATTGTTTTCATAACTTCTATCACGCTAGGCAAGATTTTCTAAGGCCGAGATATATGAACCCTGCCTGATGTGTTAATTGCATGTGTATAACATTAATCCTCTTAATTTAGTGATAAAATACGATCGTATTGCGTAGGAACATAACAATTGTAGATCTTTATATCTCGTTTGCTTCTGGGTAATCGTAATGATTTAGAATTCAATTTGAGTGTTACTACCGCAATACTGATTTACTCATCCTCAGATTAAGTATGACGCGGGCTTGAACCTCGTATACGTAATTCTTGGGAGTACTAAATTCAGGGTCAAATTTAATCAGTTAAATTTATGATTAATATTATAACTGCAATTCACTAGTGTTGGGGGATTGTATTCCTGCCCTATTTTTATCATCACTCAGTTCAAAAGTTTCAAATCATCTTTCATTCATATTTTAGTTTGTTTAGTATAATTGCATTTCTTCATAATTTCATAATTGCATTTCTTCATCATTTCGTAATTTCATTTAATGTAATCAATTCTCAAAACCAAGTCATTTTTCTGTCTTTTTAGAGTCAGAGTTTGGGTTCCTCCGTCTTTTCCCGTCGTTACAACTCCGTTGTCCTTTTTCCATGAGGATCGAAACTCGACTTGTCAGACAATTACTTGAGTGACAGGCTTGCACTTGAGCCTAGAGTGAACGCCTTTTTGAGACACATTTTCAGTCGCGTCAGATATTAACACATCTTTGTGAAGGGAGGTAAAAGAATTGGAGAATTTTATAAGACAGTAAAATTGGATTTAACAGTGTTAATGAAACACCACAAGCAGTGGGCAGACCCATCAGGGGACCTATTTAAAGGATTCAAATAGCTAAATTTATACCAGGTGATACTGAATTCAGTCCGGACTATTGAAGATAATACGATGTTCCTTAGGGCCAGTAGAGCCAATGGAACACTACACCAAATATGCTATATTGCAAGTAATAAAAAAAATGAATTGCAAGTGTTCAGAACACTTATAAATTTTTCAACGGCTTTAAACACTTACAAAATTTATAAGTGTTCAAAACCGTTGCAAAATGAAAATTTTAACACATACAAGGACCTTAAGGCACATGATTCTCACGTGCTTAGGACTTAACCCTTATGAAAAGTGTCAAAATTCTCCTTTCCCTCTTGATTCTCATCTTTCCCTTCACGCTAACCATCTCGACAAACCCCAATCTCTCATGTTTTGATCTATCTTCATCGATTATCAATCTCGACAAATAGCAGGTAAGATTTTGTGGGTTTTTCTTAGCTATTGAAAATGTAACCCCCCCCCCTCTCTCTCTCTCTCTCTCTATATATATATATATATATATATATATATATATATATATGTGTGTGTGTGTGTGGGGGGGGGGGGGGGTGGGTGGGTGGGTGGGGCATGTGTGTGTGTGTGTGTTATCAATTTATTTGCTGATTTTCTCTATTTGTTGGATATTATCAATATCAATGGCGGAATCACAATCTTCTTCAGAGGTAGTTGTTCACATCGCTTATTCCAAGAACCCTACCTTATGTTGTTGGCAGATTTGCTCCATATACCTCTTATACATACATATATAAATATGTAATTTCATTTTATTAAGTTAAATGAATGAATTTTATGTGTAATTATAGCTAGACAAAAGATTTAGGCACATTTGAATCATGTGAAAACCTAGAATTGGTCAATATTTATTTAGTTATTAAATTTTGTGGAGATGGTATATGCGATGAAGAGACGATGATTGCAATTTTAATCACCTGACACATATATGTTTTGTGTCCACTTGCTTCATATAGGTTTTTTGTCCACTTGATTCCCACCCCACCAATTAAACCTGGAACAAAAAGCTTACTGTGATTAAAGTGCTTATGTGGCGGCATCTTATGAAACAAAAAAAAAAGGTTTGGGTGTATGGAAGATACTAATTTGTTTATATGTGTATTTGTATGGATATAATGAGGCATATTGGCATTGCCTTATTTAATGTACATAGATCAAGTATGCATGGTAGTCCAAAAAGGCATGTATTTAGGAATATTCATATTTACTTGTGTGTGTGTAGGAAGATGTACAAGTCACTATTTTTACTTTCATGTTTTCATATCAATCCAGTGGTTAGAGGAGGCATACGCATTGTGTGTCACAATTTCTTTTGGGAAATGTGGAAACAAATCGGGAAACCAGTCTCTTAAATTCACACGACGAGAAAAAATGATTCAAATTTCTTCCTTCGATACATAGCATATGTTTTCCTTTCATAAACACAACTTCTTTCCTTCTTATTCTTGGGTACTTAGTATATACTAAAATCTCAAGTGAGTTATTATGCTTGCAACCATATTTCAATTAGCATACGCTTACATGTACAGGAAGCAAAACTATGCCCGCCAATTGAATATCTAAAGCCGGAGGCATTAGATTAATAATTTGCTTAATTGATTTGCTTAAGAATTTGCTTAATTGATTTGCTTAAGAATTTGCTTAATTGATTTGCAACCATATTTCAATTAGCATACGCTTACATGTATAGGTTTGCTTTCTGGATGATTAAGAATTTCATGTTGCATTATCTCTGGGTCAATGCCAGGCATATGGTTGTATGACCATGCAAAGACGTCCATGAATTCTTTCAAGAGTTCTTCCAATTATGACATACTCCTTGAGCGCAGACTTTATCCTAATCTTAAGTATATTGCTAATACAATCGATATTGATAACAATAATCTCATTATCATTAGTTTGAATGCGGTTACGTTGTTTAATTCTTTCCATATTGAGATCAGTTAAGGATTTTTATTTATTAGATCATCTTCATCAATTTTTTGGTAGGAATCAATGCAACTAATATAAGACACAACAAGAATATCAAAATCTTCATTCACTTCATTAAAAACATTTTTTGGAAATAAATAATTGAGAACCTCATCAAAAGAGGCCTCGTTTACATTGATATTAGCATAAAAAAAAGAAGGAATAGATTTAGGTTCATTTTACAGAGGGTAAATAGCAGGACTCGGGTTGGCTATATCTTGGATAATAGGAACACTATGTCAATTAAGGAGAATATTTTCAGTAGGGACGATCTTTGCAAACGGGTCAGACAGCTCATCCTTAGCATGTGTCACGTAGAGATCAATACTCAGTGCGCGGAGACCAAAAAACTCATCGTTGTCACTGATATCAGAACTTTCAGTGATTTCAGTGCTTGAAGAGCTTGAATACACATTTTTGATGGTCAGGGGTTTCACTTCATGCTTCAGATCTTTAGTCCAGGTGATCTTGTATTTAAAGAAGATTTCCAAATTGGGTTTTAATTTCTTCTCGAATGGGTCGTACCACGGTTTGGGTAAACCAAAGAAGGGGAAATTTTTTCCTTCCTTGGTAAATCGCCCATTTAAGGAGTCTCCTAAGATGGCCTCTTTTCTTTTCAACTCTTTCTTCCTATATGGCTACAAAGGTCCATGATTTCAACTAGTGATGGTTAGTAACCCGGACCGCAAGGGGAAAATCTTCTTTGAGGAATAGTAGTTCAAAAATTCCCTATTGACGGCGACTTAGCCCCATTCGGGCATAAAATGCATATTCTTGAACATTTGGATCACATTGACATTGCCATGCGGGTTGTTCTTTGGTCATACTCTGTTTTTGAAGTTATCCTCTGTTGGAATAGGAAATGGATCAATTTTGAAACTTGAGAGGAGCATGTCATTAGCCCCATGATGGATTTCCAAAATAAATTTACTTGTGTCGATGCCATCAAAGTTTTAGGCATTCTCAGTGATAGTGATGATTTGAAGAAATTTGCATATTGGCATGTACACTAAGTATCTTACTATGATTATCGAAAGAAGAATTTTTCATACACTTGATGGGGCATGTCATTGACTTTGAAGTTAGTTTAAAATCCTACTTCATAATTAGTTTTTGTAAATAAATATTTGAATTTTTTGCAATTTCTTCAATGATGAAAAGCCCATTTGTTGCTTTAGAGTTTGATAGTTCATTGAGTAAACACTTGAGTGATGCTTTTCATTACAAAAGCTTATGTGACGAGAAGCCTATGATATGTATATTAAGCTTCAAAGTGTGCATGCTTTGTGATTCTTATGTTGTGATAGCAGAGTAAACACATTACATTAATGACAGATCCTATAGTTCGCATATGGTCTTTGGGTGAATTATAGTTGCGTAACCAATGGAAATAGTGTTGGGGGGGGGGGGGGGAGTATGGGAGTTGGGGCAATTTTTGTGTATCTTAATGTTTTTTGAATAGCATATGTGCAAAATTAACTTTCCTTTCTATTATATATTGATTATTAAATGTAATAAACACATGTTATTATGTGAAAGTAATTAATTGAGTTGTCATTATATAGTTTGCTTTTAGCCATTCAATCCAATAGTTCTTCTTCATTTTGTTTCTGGTTCTTGAATTTAATTGTTCTTAATTGTGACTCAGCTAAAGATTTCATCTGTAACGTGTTTTCACATTACCTTTAACTATTCTTAATTCTTAGTTGAATTTAATAGTTTTTCTTCATTTAAGTTTCTTTTTCTTCTATGTTTTGTTTTCTCTATTCACCTTTTTTTAAGTTTCCTTTTTTGCTCTTTTTGGTTACCAAAAATGCATCTTTTTCCAGTGATGTTTAAATTTAAATGGTTATATGTTATGAAGATTCCAATTTTTTTTATTACCCCTAGTACTAATCCTAGTACTAATCCAATTCTCACCTGCCTATTACTCCTTTTAACTTCAAGAACATAATTACTAAACAACACCCATTAACACCCCCTTCCATCATACCAAGTGTTGAGACTGACTTTTAGTGAGGTGCCAACTTTCTCACCCTCGATTGCATATGTTCCAAGAGGTTCATGTTGAGGATCCAAACTAATTCAGATTTTATTTCCTCTGAATGGAGCACTGAGTTACTTCTGTTTTATATCTTTTTATATTAAGTTCGAGAACGACTCTGAGTCGCTTCCGCCTTCTTTGAGCTGTTTCAGTATAGTGATCAGTCTATCGAGAGAATCTTTTCCTTTAGATGTTCATGGGTTATTGAGTGCTCAAACACCGCGTTCCATCCAAGTCCCTTCTGGGCCAAGGCGTGGCATTTCACTGAGAATATCCACTCTGGTTTCAAAGAGGTCTTGAGAATTTTTGTAGGAGAATTTATAGGTCTTTAAGGTCAAATAACCTTCATTCCTTGACAACATCTGTCATCCACAATATCACCCCCTATCATTTGATATGTTGTTTCTGATTTGGCCTTAGTACAAGTTCTACCAGTCAGGTAACATCTAGGCTCTCGAGATGCACTACACTCAATAAACCATTAATGCACAACCCTCCTAAACTATATGTATCACATGAATTCACTTTTCACCCTTCTCATTTGTTATGCCCAAATTTTATAGAAATAATCCCTTCAAAAATATTTCTGTAAGTAGAACATGTGGTATTTTATTCTTACTAACTGTTTACTTCAATATTTATCATGAAAAAAGTAAAGAATTATGTTTGTTATACATTTATTATTTTTAGTGATTAAAATGGATTCACGTTGTCTTCTTGTTTTCCTTGTCCTTTTTGAGGTTTCAATAATTACCTTTAGCTCCCATGGATACCTTCAATATCATGCTGCATTTTAAAACAATTGAAGTTGCATCTGGTCTTTATCTTTCTGTAAACAGGAGAGGAGATAGGTGCCCCAATAAGAAAACATATGGTGAAAATGGTAACAGAAGATGAAAGTAAATAGGAGGTGTGGGTTGGAGAACTAGAAAATGGATGTCTCTACAGGACAGTGGCTACCCAATAGCATAAACTCCATGAAGTAGTAATAGCAGTAATAGCAGATTCTTTCTGTTAGCTTGAGAACTAAACTGCCTACTCCAGCATCCTACCTTCCTAAACTCACTCACCTATATTGCCTACTTTTCTTGCTTTCATGGATCCCTTGATTAGAAATGAAGTCTTCTTATTATTACTGTACGACCTGCTTAGCTGGCTGACCGCACTATGATACAAAGCAGATGAGGGACCTGCTGCTGCAAAATCTTGAGGCCACTTGACTGGTAGCGGTATGGTATATTTGGAGCCGTTGGGACAATGATCATTTCATTGATCTTGACTCATTTCATACCCAAAACACATTACAACACAACACACATAGAGTCCCTCTCTACCAGTTTGATTTAACAAATGAATGCAATGCGTACAAAGACTTAAACTCACAATTAATTGCTATCAACTTTGATATTTGGTAACAAAATGTTGGTACCAATTATTTGACAATAATCTTAGTAACACATTTTAGGATTAAAGTACACTCACCCAATCCGAAAATTAATAACACCACATGAAACATCTCTACTTATCGATTCTCCAAAGTAATAACACCCCTTGACACATTTCTCTCCCAATCTGAAAGGTGAAACCGTCACCCCTCGAAGACATTTTATGTAATATTCTTTTAGGTTACTTCCTGTAGATATAAATTTTATAAGGATTTATAAGAATGATTGTGTTATGTCTCAAGAATGATAGTGTTTTTGTCTCAAGGAAAAATATACATACATGTCTGTATGTCCTTTAGGTATATGTTGTTTGTATATCACATGTTTTTATAGCTTTTGAAGCAAAAGTAGTACTTTTTTTTATTAATGCATTTTAATTGGTATTTTATTGCAGCAATGTTACCAAAAATGGACAGGGGATGATGATATCATGCTTTGTATAGCGTAATCATGTTCGAGTGTGGTCAACTGGTTGCTTATTTGTTGTGATCGTAGCCTCATAGGCTCCTTCTGATTCCTCTCTCTCGGTTGCGAGGTGCTTTTAACAATTAATTTTTATCATGATTTGATATTATTAATACATGTATATGCATTAATTTTAGATTGTTTAGAAATATGACAATTTTGAGAGGAAACGAACATTAACATCAGCACTACTTTATTTTCTTATTTTAGATATCTATGTATTGGGAAGATTCAGTCACGATCTCGAGCACTTCGAATGCCGGGTTATCACCGTCGAATAGTTCAAATCACAGTGATCCGATTCAGATATTAACTTGCACAAACGCAAAAAGAAAGGTATATGCATTGTGTGAAATCTGAATTTACATGCTGTTTTTTTTAGCAATCCAAAACGTGATCTTCTAATCTTCTAATCATGAAACTAAGCATTTTATGAATACATTTATGACATGAAGTATCAAGATGTTAAGAGTGAACATGTCAATTGTTGTTCTATTTTATATGTGAACTAACTAAATATTTATGCTTGGCATTAGTTTATCATTTTTTTATCCTTTCCAAAAGCCAATGTGTAGTTATCATTGTACACAATTGTTGTTTTAATTTTCTATACTAGTTTTTGTTACTAACATAAACTAATCAGTTATTTGTTGTACTAGTTTTTATTTGTTGATTTTGTTTTAATGCCTTTTTTATAGTTTTCGTGAGGAGTGGTGAGTGGTTCTACAAGGGTCGATTGGGTTGTACAAGGGGACCGATGGAACGAATACAACTTAACGAGAGAGACACGGTGGTGGTAGCATTAATAGAGATGGCATTGGAGACTGTGGCATTAGGCAATGGTGACGTTACTGAGACGGAGGTTTTTATTTTGGTTTGTGTTTTTTATTTAATGTAACGTTAATAAGTTTTGATTGTGTTAGTTAGTGCATTTTGTAACCATTTTGTACTAATGATTATTATTACATTGATGAATTTGTTGTAGAAACGCAAAGTTTTAATCTTGCCAAGAATTTTCTTCTATTGTTTGTTGTATTCCGCTTCTTTTTATCAATGTGAGGATGGTGATATTTGGTGGATATTTTTTTTAATATTTTAAATTATGTAAGTGTTCATAACACTTACAAAAGGAGCATTGTTTTCCTTACGTATTAATATTTGTAAGTGTTTTGAACAGTTACAAAAAATTATATATTTTCATTTGCAAGTGTCTATAACCGTTGTAAATTAAAAATGCTTGTTGAATTTTACAAGTGTTCTGAACACTTGCAAATGAAAATTTTACAAGTGTTTAAAACACTTACAAAAGTTTAATTTGTAAGTGTTCACAACACTTGCAATTTTCTTTGTAACGGTTATACGCAACGGACATGTGTTCCCAATAAACACTTACAAATGACGTTTGCAACGGTTTTGAACACTTGCAAATTTTTTGCAACGCGCCGATTTATAAGTGTTTAAAACACTTGCAAATGGAGTTTATAAGTGTTTAAGACACTTACAAATCGCCTGTTTTGGTGTAGTGGAACAATGAGGTTGGACATCAGGGTTGAGGTTACCAAGGTTCGAGAGAAGGACAAACCTAATACGAGAAGTATGGACTAGAAGGGTGGATTATATGGAGATATATTTTGGTGGATAGTAAGACCACATACGTTGTTTTTGCCCAAGGTGAGTAAAACAGACAAGAGTATGGTGCCTAGCAGGGGCAATGATTAAGATAGGTTTTGGTTCATTTTGGACAGGTGTGTTATATCCGGGAACCATTTGAGAAGCGAAGGCGATTGGCAAGGTAGAATTTTGAGTTTTATCCTTGGGTGAATGGGGTCTATTTTTTGCGACACGAGCGAGTCACAGTATTTTGATTAGCGCTAGATTCGTGTGTGAGACGAGTTTAGTGGTTTTATCGATAACCTTTTTTTGTGTATGTATTTTTCGTGGTATAGCGGGGTTATTTTTGGTTTGATCCACGGTGAAGTGGGTGTAGTCGTAGTGGTATATATTTTATTAGAATTAATCCTTTTAGTGATGTGTTTTACGAGTATGCTATTATCTTGCGTATAGACTGGTTAGAACGATAGTATGCTGATATTGCAAGGCTATCGTGTTTGTTGTTCCATGGCAGGATGTGTTGTTTTAGCGATGCCTCACCTAAAAAAGGGTCAAGCCTGCATATATATTATATTATGATAGATACTTCGGGGATTATGGTTGTCTCAATATATTAATCCCGATATGTAGGGAATTTACTGATATGATTCGCGGTGCATTGGGTTTACTATCAACCAGAGAGATTTAGTCATTATTATATTTAGCCATCAGGAGTTAGTGATAGGGAAAGCGGATTGTTATATCACTCCTTTATAGACGTGGGTATTAAGATTTATATTTATATGTCTGGGGACAGGATTTTTGGGAGTCCCTCAATTATGTCTCTAAAGCTTATGGAAATTGATTTCTGCCAATGCTGAGTGATAGTGCATTGGGGAAAGTCCCTTATTTGGATGTTATTGTGGGATAAAATACGCATGAGTCTTGATAAACATCATGAGTAGAGAGACGTTGATGGATGTCATTAGTTTTGAATGGTAATCAATAAAAGTGTAGAGAAAACACTCTGAGCTGAGAGTTGTTATATAGGATAAGGCCAGTGGAGCTTATAGTGTCGTGAGAAAGTGCTGCAATTTTTTTCTTCTCACCACGAGTTGAAGGTTGGAATGATTTTAAGGATAATTAAAATCTGATTTATGGGGTGATTGATAAGACCCATGTGTTATAGCCATTTCGGGAATGCGGGGCCAATTTTGAGGAAAGTGTCTTAAGTGTGTGACGTTCCCAGTGTTATGCAAATATGCATGGATAATATGGTGTATGGGCGCCTAGGTTAGTTTGATTTCCATGTAATCCTAGATAGGAGGATGTGGGAATAAAATGTGTGGAATATATTCCTATGGTGCAGTTATAAACGAAGCTGGAATGGCATGATGGATTGAACGTCGTGTGAGAAAGACGATAATCCAAACATATGTGTGCAATGAAAGTAGCACGCCCGAGATGGGTTGAAAGTCTATTGGAAGACATTTAAAATATATCTCTTGATGAGAAGATGTAGAACTATTATGGGAAAGTAGAGCGAACTCCTACTCAGTTGAATGTTGAAGTTGGCTTACACATAAATAGAATGTTGATGTCTACAAGACCAGAAGTGCGCATTGTGGTAAAAAGTTACACGAGCCGTGATTTTTGTTATACCCCAGGGAAGAAGGGGAGTATAAAGTACCATTTAATGTGAGATGTTATATGTGGGGATTGGTCCTAGGTTCATAGTGAGATTGTCTTCGGGTGCACCACTCATAATTGGAAATAGGTTGGTTCAAGATGATCAGCCAGAAATTTGGTATCAAACCGATGATTCAATTGATGGAATGCGCAGACAGTCCAGTAAAGAAGGATTTCACCTGTGCAAGGTGCCGTCGAATATTTTTTTGTGTGAGAATGAGATCCTTGAACCCCAACTCCGATAGGGATTTTTGAGTAGCAATGGGAATGACATTTTGTTTTTGGCAAGTTGTGTCACCTATAACCGATGAGTATACAGTAGATGATTTACAAGGTTCGATAATGCGAGTGGTCAGCATTATAAACTATAGGGTAATTGAAAATATTATCGATTGATAGAGTTATGTGTGGAAACCCATTTGAGGTATTGCGTGGATAGTCAGTCCATTGTCAAGAAGGACGTTAACCAAAAATAGTATTGGGATGATTTTATAGCTTCGTGAGGGTTACGTAGCCTTGAATCGAGATTTGAAAGAGTGACAGTCATGGTCAGATGATCTTATGGTTTCTCCTAGGATAAAAGTTTTGTGTTAGGATGGATACGGGAAGTTGGCACTTAGTAATGTGCGGCCTTCCAATAGTATTAAGGAGATAGACCCAGTGATGTATAGGATCATCTTACTCACATGTCATTGGTAGAAGTACAATGCATGATGCACCATCACTAAGGTGAGACCTTCTGACTGGTGGATATATTAGTATGAAGTGTATTGAACAAGCTAGTGCTATAGTTATTAAGCCTTTAGACCGTCTAATTAAATACCGGGTATCTACTCCTTTATTAAATTAATACAAAGTATCAAATTGGTTCAGTCTTAGTATCGTTGTCGAAAAACATTTAATTAATTACTAGCCGCGTAATATTTAAAAATTGAGATGCCAAATTTTATTAATTAAATACAATTACAACCAAGTAATGAATAACCAACAATACAACAATCAAATAAACAATCTTATAGGAATAATTAATGGAAAGAAATAATAGAGCCTGGAGTAACACTCCAAATATTATCTCAATGCCAAATAACCCAAACAAAAAAGTCTGAATAAATAAATCCAACATCTGAAATAAATGAAAGTCTGAAAATGGTGTTTCTTAATAAGAATGGGCAACATGCCCTAATTGATATGAATGACTCCGAAGGAAGAAAATATATATTTGTAGGCGTATAACACCGAGATCATGTAACTTCCACAACAACTACAGTACGTCAATATAAGGGAACTCATATGTTTGGCATCCTTGTGGTTGGGCACCTAAAATGTTTTTACAAAAACAAAATAGATTAGGAAGAAAATGGGATAGAGCCCAAAGTGAAAATATTTTTTAAAAATAGCAAGTGTATAATTGCATTAAACATTAAATATTATATACATGTTAGTCATGTGATCTCACTTGAGATTCTCACTCCTCAACCATTGTGCACGCGTAACGCATTCCTTCAACACATTCTCTACCTGGCCACTCTGTATTAAATCTATCTATACGAAACTTCTCTACGATGCCTACCTATATTAACCAATTAATACCTAATTACATTCCAAATATTCATTAATTGAATCAATTATCTCATGTATTATATAGGTTCCCACATCTTTAAGTCATTTAAAGATCTTAGCCATTCTCATCTACTAAGCAATAGTGAATAATAACAACTATATATTTACATCACTCTCGGAACATATATACACACATGGAAGCCTCTAGGCTGAGAGGAGGTGCAATCATACTCTACTATCAAATCCCGGTACATTACGTACGTAAGGATCACGAGTTCCGAATCACTTAGGAATCGTATCAACACAAATCACACATATTAGAGGTGAACATAGTTCACTTACCCACGGGTCACGCACATACCTACTCTCCCGTGGTCAGATGACTTATCAACTCAAAAATAAGTCTTCAAAGTCCAATGTTCTTGAGGTACCAAACCTAAATCCCCACTGAAGGTACACATGACAAGATTGTCCTTTTCCTACAACCTCCCGTGATAGCAACTATGGTAGGTATGTTATACACATAATAATCCATATACTAGGTAATCACACAACCTAAGTAATTATAATTTAAATATAGGTATACTCCAATCCTATATTACAAGTCTTATATGTGGTATATTTTCATCCCTATTATTTTACGTAATAATATTTAGTGTGACAATTGTCGTCGTATAAATTAGAGTACTTAAACCTATTCCAAATGGTTTCTAAGTCTCACACTTGTCTCTAAGGTTATTTTAGTAATTTAAAGTCACCCTACTACTATCTTTAACCTTAAGTAATTGTTTAACCGAATTAAATTCAAGTTCCCATATTTTCCAACCGTAACTCGCTCGTCGAACACTCATAAGATTATAATTTAATCCCAAACTAAACAAATATTTTTCGGCCATTAATTACACCCCTATTGAACTTCCCTAAGTCCCAATATATTCAAATAGTCCACACGAATAATTCTTAAAGTTGGGGTTTGGTTAAACCTTAAAAGGAAATTTATCACAAATATAGGGGAGTCGATCGATCGATTCAAGAATGTCGATAGATCGACTAGTTACAGCCTAGAATTTTAACGTTTATGGCCATCGTTTTGTCTCCAAAATTCATTAAGAGATCCCATTATCCAAAGTAAATGTAGTTGATGTTATAACAACCTAAACACATGATATTTAACGTTACAGAATCATCAAATCATCACAAAAATTGTATAGAAGTTTAATTGTTCATCAAGTTTTCATTGTTAAACACTATGATATCTTCTCTCAATTCAAGATAGCCAATTATTTAGGTTTGATATGTGATTTATATCATTTAGGATCTACTTCAATTCTTTAATATTTCCAGAATTTATCTACATTCAAAACCTACCCATACTTAAGATTTAATTCTCCCAATTCATGAAATTATCAATATTTCAAGTTTAGTCTCTAATTCTAAACTACCATGGATAACATATTTGCTGAATTATAACAAGTTAAATCAATTGCCTCAAATGGATGTTCTGATCCTTTGGAGAAGGTGATATGGTGGTGATGTTCTCTTTCCAGTCACAAATCCGACGGTGGTGCAAGATGGTTGTTTGGCACTAGTAACCCTTGGAAAACCCTTCCTTTCTCTATGCTTTTCTCTCTCACATTTGTATCATCCAATAACCCTAATGGTCCTAAGTGTTGGATGATATATCTAATAGTTAAATGACTAAAATACACTCTCAGGTTACTGGTTTGGCCGAAAACTGTCCCGGGACCCAAACTAAACCCAGGGTAGAATTTTCTTCCTATCTCGATACTTTTGGACACATTGGTGCACTTAAAATTACCATAAGGATGGCATAAAAATAAACTACTTTATAATCCATTAAATTGGCCTCGACACGACTCACACGCGCATCCTGACTTAATTTCCAAAACTGTCGTATTTTCCACACATGCCAATTTTTAATGCGTGCATAATAATTTATTACTATACTCGCTCCATAATATTCGACATAATTATCATAATCAAATATTAAGTCTCGTCTCGCTCGTATTTAAATCTTAATGAGTTACCAATTAATTCACATTATTATTTCACTTAATCCCACAATTAAAATCAGTAAAAATACGGGGTATTACATATGTCCTCGCTAATAATGGAATTTTTTCCCAAAATTCGGAAAGAAAGGTATAACTGGTAAAAAAACTCATGATATTTGTCGCGCATCTCATCCTCGTGCTCCCAGGTAGATTCATTGACATTATGATGCCTCCGTTAAACATGTACTAGCGGTACTACCTTCGATCTCAATTTCCTCTCACTACGATCTAGGATAGAAACCGGACGCTCCTAATAGGAACTATCAGGCTGCAGATTAATGTACTCTAAAGCATTGTGAGTATGGGCCAACTCATCCTGAAGATATCTCCTCAGCGAAGAAATATGGAACACATCGTGAATCCTTTACAAGTGCTGCAGTAATCCCAAGTCTTTAAGCAACTAGCCTAATTCGCTCAATGATAGAGAATGGCCCCACATATCTCGGTGCCAACTTCCCTTTTTTAACAAAATGTGTTACCCCATTCATAGGAGATACTTTCAACAACGCATGGTCTACTACATTGAACTCTCAAAATAACCTCTTGGCATCAGCGTAGTGCTCCTGTCGATCCTGAGCAACCCGAATACGAATCTGAATCATCTCTATCCGGGCCAAAGTATCGTGGATTACCTCCGGCCAAAGTATCTTATTATCCTCCACCTCTAACCAACAGGATGGAGAATGACAAGATCTACTGTATAATGCCTCGAGTGAAGCCATGCCAATCCTAAATTGGTAGGAGTTATTATAGGGAAACTCCACTAGTGGGAGATACCGATCCCATCCCCTGCCAAAATCTAGGATACACATCCACACCATATCCTTTAACATTTGAATTGTTTTCGTAGTCTTCCTATCAGTCTGCGGGCCGTAGGATGAAATCAATCATAACTCCGTACCCCATGGAATTTTGGAAGCTCTCCCAAAATCTGGACATAAAAATCTTATCCCGATTAAACACAATATCAAGAGGCACCCCATGAAGACTCACTACCTCCGCATTGAAGATCAGAGCGTAATGTCATGTAGTATAAACTGGCAGAAATGAGATACCTAGGTCAAACGATCCATAATCACCCATATCAAATTGTGACCTCTCTGCGATGTAGGCAACCCCATTGATGAAATCCATGAAAATACTCTCCTATTTCCACATAGGGATCTCTAATGGCTGTAGGAGCCCTGGCGGCCTCAGGTGGTCCACTTTTACCAGCTGACAAGTGGAATATTTCGAGACAAACTCGGGAAGATCCTTTTTTATTCCACTCCACCAATATTGTTGCCTCGTATCCTGTTACATGTTATCCCCACGGGGATGTACCGAAAAATGTGAATCGTTTGCCTCGATCATCACCTCGTGTCACAAGTCCTGCCCCTCATGAATACCTAATCTCACATTGAAGCGCAACCCTCCATCCAAACCAATAGTGTAAGGATCAACCCCTTATGCTAGAATATTTACTATCCGATCCTAGTAGAATGGATTTGTTGTCCCAGCCTATACCATCCTTATTATAATTTGAGGCATAACTATCATAACAAACATAAATGATCGGGCCACTATATCTTCATGTCCTAACTCCTTCCATTTTTCTTTTCACATCTTGACCACCTCACCTTTTAGCCTACAGTTTAATGCATCTGCTACCACGTTAGCCTTCCCTGGGTGGTATTAGATATCAAATTGATAGTCCTTCACTAATTCGATCCATTTGCGCTGACGCATATTCAACTCCTTTTGGTTGAATAGGTACTGTAGGGACTTGTGATCTATGAATAAGCGAAATTTATCCCCCAAGAGATAATGTCTCCATATTCAAAGTGCGAACACGCCTGCATCCAACTCTAAGTCTTGGGTGTGTTAATTCCTCTCATGAGGCTTAAGCTTACGAGATGATAAGCTATAGATTGTTCCTCCTACTGAAGGACACCCCCAAGTCATTGTAAGGACGCATCAATGTAGACTAAATACTCCACTTCCAGCCTGGGTAGTGCTAATACTGGTGCAAAAGTCAACTTGTCCTTCATCTCATCAAAGGTTAACTAGCAGGCGTCATCCTAGATGAATGGAACCCCCTTACGAGTCAGGTGTGTCAACGGACCCTCTATCTTCTAGAATCCTTGAATAAACCTCGTGTAGTATCCGGTTAGACCCAACAATCTATGTATCTCTATTGGTGTCATGGGCTACCCCCACTCCCTCACCGCTGACACTTTGCCTGGATCTATGGATATACCCTTGTCACATACTAAGTGTCCAAAAAACTTAACCTCCTTCAGTCAGAACCCACACTTCTCATATTTTGTATACAACTCATGATGATGAAGTGTCTGTGAAACCTATTTCAAATGGTCGATATGCTCTATCTCCATCTGAGAATTGAACTGTATGATATCGATGAAGACAAGGGAAAACTGATCAAGGAACACTTTGAGCACTGTGTTAATTAAGTCCATGAATACTGTGTGCGCGTTGGTTAGCCCAAAATTCATTCCCTTAAATTCATAGTATCCATTTCTCATCAAGAATGCAGTCTTAGACACGTCCTCCTCCCAGTTACATAACTGATGGTAACCCGATCTCAAGTCTATCTTCGAAAAGAAAGTAAGTCCTCTCAACTGGTCAAACAAATCATCGATTCGGGGCATCGAATACTTATTCCATATCGTGACTTTATTCAAATCTTTCTAATTAATACACAATCGTAACGACCTATGAAGAGAGGTATTTAAACCTCAGTTATTTAGGGAGCCCATACACCCTATGTTCCGCGAGTCCCTATACTAATATTCGATTTTAGCAAACTTGGCTTGTACTAGGCCTTACATTACTAGAACAACTGCCCAATAAAGTTTTTTCTCCAAACCATACTAATCGTAACTATAATGTCCTTCATTGTTAAATCGATTTATTCATGATATAAAACATTCGGCAACACTTCTTACGTCATATTATACAGCTCTACTGACAGTAAATAGTAATAAAATTAAATTTAAGGTTATAGTTTCCTTTACAAATGGCAGACAGGGTACCAAACCAGTGTACTAAAGGCCAATTGTTCGCTAGTTTTCATTCATGGGATGTCTTTCAAAGTGATATCCAAAAAAGGAACCCCCCGACACACTACTAACTAACATTGTCGATCAACGATATTGTCGGCCCTCAGTATCTTACTTGTACCCCTCATTCCTCCTTCTTGCTATAAAATTAACCGATCTACTCTCATGTTACGAGAGACGATATTCAACACATTACTCCTACTAACTTGGTGTTAGACTTTTAAATTTACCATTAGAGAATCCCTATTCTCAGAAAGATTTCAATCGATCTTGAATCACTTTAGTAAACATCCCTACCCACAGGGATTAGATATAACTAGACAACATACTCCACGAAGTCTCTATATGATAATATATATATATATATATATATATATATATATATATATATATATATATACACATGTGGCTCCGCTTTCTCTTAGGTGACACATAGCACAATAACTTTCTATCATGGACTAACGAACACAAAAATATCATAATAACGGTCTGTTATCACTCAAATCATCGTTAGCCAGTTCTAAAATCAAAAAAATAATACGTTATATGCTCGTGTTTCTTGAAGTAGTTAAAATAAACTATAACTCATCTAAGTCATTGGAGATTTTCCTTTTATCTTAAAGGACACAATAAATTATAAATTATGATACCTCTAAACGTGGGTGGTAGTTGCGGTATTAGTGGCATAATCGCATATCGAGCATTATAGACACTTCCATATTGTACTTCCTGATGTTCTTTTGGAGTCTTTAATGTTGGGATAAATATCCCTACTTCCCCATATTGGGCTTTCTGTGGTTTCGATTGGGCACCCTGCAGCTGCTACGGGGCCCTGCATTTCTTAGGGCAATTCTGAAGGGAGTGGCCCCATTTACTACATATAAAACACTTATCAACATAGTTTCCTCTTGTTGGCCCTACTGAGCATGCTGCTCGGCCTGATGGCCAAGCTGACCTTGCTGATTTGACCGAGGTTGTCCTCCAACTCTTTGTGGGAAAACTTAGCGTTTGTGGCCATTTCTTCCATATTTAAAAAACCATTTTCTTTTGAGATCTCCTTGTTCTTGGTCGTTCTAGCCCTGACGAATTTGGTTCTGAATCTCATCTCCTTCGTTCCCATGGTCCTGGCGTCCCTGAGGAACTTGTCACTTTTGTAATGGTTCTTCCCCACTATTGTTACCCTTGTTTCTAACAGGTTGACTAACTACCCTTATTCGTTTGTCCCCTTGAAGTTGGACACAGGGATCTTGGAAGTTCAGTATTGCAATTGTAACTGCCTATGAAACTATGCTTACCACCTCTCCCATTGTCACCCTTTCTTGGGGTACTTTGGGTACTTGTTGATTTTGTCCAGCACTTGCTTCTTCGACGGTGTTAGTTAGCCTCTCCCTCATAAGAAACATCTGAAATTCAAATGAATTATATAAGTCCACCGACCATACATAGCGTTGTAGCAAAAGTACATAATCTTCAACACGTAACAAAGAATGTAACAATCCAAATAATAGGGCTCTATATCAAAGACAACTAAGCTGAAAGTGTAATAAGTCGTACAGATCCTAAGGACTCTAGAACCTGATGCTCTGATACCACCTGAGACTCCTTGTCTAATTAAATATCAGGTAGCTACTCCTTTATCCAATTAATACAAAGTATCAAGTTGGTTTAGTATTACCATCGTTGTCGAAAAACTTTTAATTAATTACTAGCAACCTAACATTTAAAAAGTGAGATGCCAAATTTTATTAATTAAATTAACTTACAACCAAGTAATGAATAGCCAACCATAAAACATTCACATCAATATTCTTATATGAATAATTAATGGAAAGAAATAATAGAGTCTCGAGTAACACTTCAAATATAGTCTCAATGCCAAATAACCCCAACACAAAAGTCCAAATAAATAAATCCAATATCTGAAATAAATGAAAGTCTGAAACTGTAATTTCTTAATAAGAATGGGCAACATGCCCTAACTGATATGACTGACTCCGAAGGAAGCAAAGATAGATTTGTAGGCATCTAATACCGAGATCCTTTAACTTTCACATCAGCTATAGTATGTAAACATAATGGAACTCCTATCCTTGGCATCGCTATGGCTGGGAACCTAAAATATTTTTACAAAAACAAAATAGATTTGGAAGAAAATGGGTCAAAGACAGAGGTGAAACAATTTTTTAAAACATCAAGTGTTTAATTGCATTATATAGTAAATATTATATACATGTTAGTCACATGATCTCACTTGAGATTATCATCATGTGATCTCACTTGAGATTCTCACTCCTCAACTTGATATTATATCAAAGACATCGTCATGTGATCTCACTTGAGATTTTCACTCCTCAACTATTGTGCATGCATAACTCATTCCTTTAACCAATTCTAATTATACCACTACCTAACCAGTATGTACCAAATCTGTCTATATGGAACTTCTTTATGATGTCTACTCGTATTACTCAATTAAGACGTAATTACATTCCAAATACTCATTAATTGAATCAATTATCTCATGTATTATAGTTCCCACGTCATTAAGTCATTTATATATCTTTGCCTTTCTCATATACTAAGCAATAGTGAATAATCACAAGTACATATTTACGTCACTCTCAGTACATATATATACATATAGCACCCCAATGGAGCAGCGATGCATGCATTCTCAGCTATCGAATCCCATTACATCATGTACGTAAGGATCACGAGTTTTAAATCACTCAGTAATCGTATCAACACAAATCACACATATTCGAGGCGAACAAAGTTCACATACCCACGGGTCACACACATACCTATGCTCCCATGGCCATCTGACTTATCAACTCACAAATAAGTCTTCACAGCCCTATGTTCTTAAGGTATAAAATCTAAATCCCCCCGACGCCACCCAAGACAAGATTGTCCTCTTCCTACAACCTCCCGTGATAGCAAGTATGGTAGGTATGACATACCTGTAATAATCCATTTACTAGGTAATCACACAAGCTGAGTAATTATCATGTCAATGTAGGTATACTCCAATCCTATATTACAAGTCTCATACGTAGTGTATTTTCATCCCGATTATTTTACATAATAATGTTTAGCGCGATAACTCTCATCGTATAAATTCGAGTACTTAAACCTATCCCAAATTGTTGCTAATTCTCCCACTTATGTCTAAGGTTATTTCAGTAATTTAAAGTCTCCCTACTACTGTCTCTAACCTTAAGTTATTGTTTAACCAAATTAAATTCAAGTTCCTATAATTTCCAACTATAACTCACTCGTCGGACACTCTTAAGTTTATCATTTAATACCAAACTAAAATAATATTTTTTGGTACTCAATTACAACCCTAGTTACCTTCCTTAAGTCCCAATATATTCAAATAGTGCACACCAATAATTCTTAAAAGTTGGGGTTTTGTTAAACCATAAAAGGAAATTTTATCACAAATATGGAGGAGTCGATCGATCGACTCAAGAATGTCGATCGATCGATTATGAATATCGATCGATCGATTATGAATGCCAATCGATCAATCAACCAGTTACAACCCAAAATTTTAACATTTGTGGCCATCGTCTTGTCTCCAAAATTCATTATGTGATCCCATTCTCCAAAGTAAACGTACTTGATGTTATAACAACCTAAACACATGATTTATAACGTTCAAGAATCATCAAAATCATCATGAAAATTGCAAAGTAATTTAATTGTTGATCAAGTTTTCATGGTTAAACCCTATGATAACTTCTCTCAATTCAAGATAGCTAATTACTCAGATTTGATCCGTGATTTATATCATTTAGGATCTACTTCAATTCTCTAATCTTTCCAGAATTTATCTACATGCAAAACCTACCCATATTCAAGATTCAATTCTCCCAATTTATGAAATTATCAATATTTTAAGTTTTCCTCAAATGGTAGTTCCGATCCTTTGGAGAAGGTGTTATGGTGGTAATGTTCTCTTTCCGGTCACAAATCCGACGGTGGTGCAAGATGGTTGTTTGGCGTTAGCAACCCTTGGAAACCCTTCATTTCTCTCTACTTCTCTCTCTCAAGTTTCTAGCAACCAATAACCCTAATGGTCGTCAGTGTTGACTGATATAATTAACCTAAATTTCGTAGGTCACTATTCATCAAATAGTAAAATGACTAAAATTCCCTCTCGGGTTGTCGGTTTAGCCTAAAAGTGTCCCGGGACCAAACTAAACCCCTGGGTAGACTTTTCTGCCTATCTCAATACTTACAGACACATTGGCGCACTCAAAATTACCATAAGGATGACATAAATATAAACTACTTTATAATCCATGAAATTGGTCCCGACACGACTGACACGCGTACAAAATTATAAAGGAAATAACGTAACCATATTTGCTTAAGACAATAAGTATAAGTATACAAATTCCACAAGGAAGTTCATTCTTTGTTTAAAACCATCCACATGTACTCAAAATAAAATAACTTACCAAGTAACAGGGATAGAAATGTAACACCCCATTATTTTGAGCATTAAAAGTTTAATTAATTCGGGTAAATTTAAATTACAATGTGTGTGTCCTAATTTAATTTAATTAATTATTATGCGTTTGTTTAAATATTAATTGAGAGAGAACATGATTATTATCAATGGAATAAAAGTATTAAGTGAATGGTAATAATTATTTGACGTCATAGTTAGTGATAGTGATGTGGCATTATTTTATCTTAATCGGGAGTCGTGTGTGGACTAATTGGGTAGAGATAGGAAAATTTTACAACGAGTCGAACGAAGTTTTTGAGGTCACGGTTGAGTCTGGAGGGTTGAAATAGTCAAAATCGTGTACCCGAGGATTGTAATTGGGTCCCGGGTCCCTTTAAGACCTAACCGGGCCTATACGAGGGTATTTTAGTCTTTTGAATTTGGACCATAGGCTTAATTTCGGGATTTTGGGGTAATTAACCTAGGTCTACGAGAGTTGGGCAACAGTTACTCATCCCAAATCCCAAAAGCTTGAGAGAGGAGAGAAAGGAGAAAGAAGTACAAGGAAAGAGGAAGAAAAAGAGCATCCTAAGAAAATTTTCGAGAAGAGATCCTCGGATTTATTCCAACGAGGCAAGCATTTTCCTGCTTTATGTGAGCTGTAGTTAATAGTGTTAATATTTGAATTTTTGGTAATAAATCTATAAATTTAGATGATCATTGCGTATAAATCTTGCTATTTTGATGTTGGAGAAAACAAATCTAAACCCATGTGAGTAAGATGAACCTTGAGAATTTAATACCTTAGAGATTTGTAATTTTTTTGTGTTCTACAGGTTGAAGATGATGAAGAAATCCATAAATGGTGAAATTAATGATTTTTGACAAGCTGGGTTAAACAGTAAAATTAATTAATTAGTGGATAGATTAACTTTGATTTAGTAGAACTATGAAATGTTATGAATGATTGGTGTTGGATTAATTGTGAATGAGTTGGGTTATGATTGCAATCGATTAGATAAATAATTTTGAATTGGGAGAAAACACACAACGTTTTCTAGCAGTTTTGGCAGGCCTGGTCGATGGGGTCCCGAGAAAGATCGACTAGTAATGGTGATTTTAGCCTGAGGTGGAAGCAATAAGGGTTAAAAAGGAAGGGGCGGTCTACTAGGGGTCTAGGGATGGTCGACCGGTACCCTATTTTTGGGGGGAGATGGAACTTTTTTTTTATTTTGAATCTGAATAACTCTTACATCTGTAATCATATTGATGTGTCGTTTGTGGCCATGTGTAGCTAACTGAGAGTAGTACGCTGTTCTAAAAATTTTACTACATAGACATAAAATGTGGGAGTTCTCAAATACCATTGAAGTTATAATGAGCAACAAAACTTCCCCGATTGGAAACCAAACCATGTAGGGACCCTTATGAGACTAATAGGAACCTAACCGAATTTATAGAATACGAAATATATAATCCTATAATTAATAAGAAATGGCGGATTGTAGTTATTCAGTGTGGATAATAGAAATTACAAACAGACTCGTTAACACCTGAAATATATATAAATGTGTGAATTATATATATATATATATATATATATATATGAGTTTAACGCAAATTGTGTTTATTTAATTTGTTACTCGATCAGCCCAGAGGGTGGCCTACGTTTTCATGGGATATTTGTTGTTCCAGAGGATGAGGACTTAAGGCATTCGGTTATGACATAGTCCTTTAGGTCAAGACATGAGGAGACAGTAATTGTGGGAAGGGATGAAGCGGGACATAGCAGAGTTCGTCTCAAAGTGTTTTACCTATCAGTTAGTTAAAGTAGACCACCAGAGGACTTCAGGGATGCTACAACCACTAGAGATTTCCAAGTGGAAATGGGAGAGTATTTTGATGGATTTTATTACAGGGTTGTCGACGTCACAAAAGGGTCATGACCCCATTTTGGTGATAGTGGATCGACTAACCAAGATAACCCATTTCTTGTAAGTTAGCATCCGTTTCGAGAAGATGCAATATGCACACCAGTTCATCTCGGAGACAGTTAAGCAACACGGGGTGCCGATTAATGTAGTTAAGATGCACAGGGTGCCAATTTATATCGTGTACGATAGAGATAAGATATTTGTCTCTCTTGTTTGGAAGAGATTTCGGGAGTTCATGGACACAGATTTGCGATGGGGTACTGTATACAATCCATAGACAAATAAACAAACTTAGAGGGTCAATTAGATGCTCGAGGACATGTTGAGGATGTGTGAACTTGATTTCAGGGGAGGAAGGGACAACTACCTTCTATTGGTAGAGTTTGATTATAATAACTCTTACCAATTCACCATCGGTACGTTACCATTTGAGGCACTAGATGGGAGACCTTATCATTCGCCGCTTGATGGTTAGAGGTGTAGGATAAAAAGTTATTGGGTCAGAGATGATATATGAGGCTGCTACCAAGATCGGGCTGATTTGGGTGCATAGTTGAGTAGCTTAAGATAGACAGAAGAGTTATGCCTATGCGTACCAGAGACATGTTAAGTTAGATGTTAGCGATCAGGTGTTTGTAAGAGTATCAACCACCAAGGGGGTCATAAGGTTCGGTAAGAAGGGGAAACTAGCGCCGCAATATGTGGGACCCTTCCTTATAATTAAGATAGTGGGATCGATAGCATATAGACTTGGTTTACTGGAGCATTTACATCGTATGCATGACGTGTTTCACATGCCTTCGCTAAAGAAGTATTACAGGCGCGAGAGATCTTTGTGACACCCCGCTTAAAATAATAATGGGTGGCCAGCCCTATAATAAAATAAATCAGGAATCTCAAGTGGATCATTCTCAGCATCTATTGTCGATACCAAATAAATGTAGCTAACTAACCAATACTACAATAAGCAGATGACAAAAAATATAAAACATACATAAGCATCATACCAACCATATAGTAACTACTGAACATTATAACATATACACATGCACCACGATAAAAGGAAGAATTTCGATAATACATCATAAGTAAACAAAAGGAAATACCTGAATATACTGTTAGGTCACAAACAATATGAAAATCCTGAGGAGAGAAATATAAAAGTGATACATATAACATGTGGGTATAAACCCGATATACAAAATGAATCCTTAACTATAAGAAACTCTCGCAACAGTCCGCATCTGCTACAACTTCGAGGACATTCGATAGAAAAGCATGACAGGCGTTCTTGCGTTAGGACACATATAATATATTAAAATATATGTATATAAAGATAGAAATATAAATGGGTCAGTGCCCGAGGTGTTAAAACACTTTTATCAAGTGCATTAAAATGCATAATAATTATAAATGCACAATTTCATGATTAAAGTGGAGTCGTACTCTCTTGAAACTCCACTTACACCACAACTATAGCACGCACCTAAGCGTAAGCACATGATCCTCAATTAATCTACCCAACTACTTTTAGGAACAATTTAATCTTAATCTACGCATAGTGTACACCCGCGTAACCCCCTAACTCAAGTATAAACCAAAATCTTCTCATTGAATCGTATCCTAATTTACGCCTGAACATATAGTTAACATATGTATATGCATACCTATATCTTACTAGAATTCATCTATTTACAATTATTTACTTAAATAAGTAATCAGTATCAGAATAGTCGCATATCATCTTTTTATTCTTATAAAGCATTCTTTCACCATTCAACATAAAACCCGAGTACACTACTACTTGACAATGTTGATCGTCGAGATCCAATATGCCCTCCTCACATAACACATATCACCTCAGCTACTTATTATGAACTACTATCTCTATGTATATAAATAAGATATCGCACAGAACCTTTAAGGTCTATATAACATTATTCTTATTATAAATGCGATCATTCAACCCTAATAAGAACGCACACATAACACACATAATGTGCATTTAAAATATCCATATCACATTCACCTATAGGTTCCTTATAAATGTACCTTATATACACATATACATGTTCTCTGCAATGATATCATCTTCTAAGAATTACTCCCCTTACACCGGGTTACCGGCGGTCGGACTAGACCAAACCGACTTTGTATAAACCAAACAAAGACATATGGGAAGCTGTCACAGTTTCTAACCTGAAGGTGAGAACGAATCATACCCAAGACTTCTCACCCAGAATAAAAATCACATAATAAATAATGGATGACTATGACCTGGGGACTATACGCAACCTTCTCCTCAAGCCAGGGGCTTCACCCACATCGCACAACTTCCCATGAAAGCACTAGAGGGTTATACTCACATAATAATTATATATCATTCAAACAAAATATACATATACACATCGCATATACAAACCATCTCATAACCGGATGTATATATCAATCATCCTACACACACACACCATATATATCCATAGGCACATAGATATATAATAATTATCCCAGCTATAAGTACGAAAATCAACTATTAGTCGGTAATATATTAAATACTTTCAAATTCAGATTACAATTCAGTTACTCATATGAACCTTTAACATTTTCGCATCTAAGATTAACTCCTTAAGTTTAACGTCACTAAGGTCACACGACCTCTCTCCCACTAGTCCCCAATCCCATCTAAATAAAAATCCCATCGCTAGGAGGATTCAACTCAAAAGTCAGCATAACAACACCAAGTCATACCTCCAAAACCACCTCGATGAGCCCCCAACATCACATCATATAATAACTTATGTCTAATCTCCAAGTAGGATTCCCTTCGCTAACATGATTCCCCACTAGGTCGACGCGACAACTCCAATATATACCTTCCCAAATATATCGATACTCCCCCAAGATCACATCATATAAGAAACTCCCAACAAACCTCCAAAAAATATCTCTCGCATCATATAAGAATTTTCCAAATCGATATACCCAACCGAAACGGAATAAAACTCACTCTAGAAACACTTCGTAAAACAGCCCAATTTCCTAATTAATTCGGCTGAGTCCAAATCGATTCGCCAAAGAACCTGTAACTCTGTCTTAGTCTGAATTGATTCATTTTGGATCCGACTTGATTCGGTCACACACACCTGACACTTTTGCCTTAAGCCGAATCGATTCGCTTACGGGGCGAATCGATTCAGGTTTGCAAAACGTCAGAAGATCCATTTTCTGCATAAAATCCACGAATTATATACCCAAACATAACATCTTCTCTCCATCATTATTCAACCCAAAAATGTTTTTAACATCAAAACTCATCCTACATCTCACCCCATCAAGTTATACCTCATCAAACCCATATATAAACATCAAATGCAAGATATAATCCAAAAACTCTAGGTTTTAACATATTAACCCAAACTCCTTATTTTTGTCCACAAATCATGAAATAAATTACACACATAGATTATTTAGAAAGTTTAATCACTTTCCTCAAAGTTTTAGAGGTTGAATCTTCCTCGAAATCACGGATTGGTTGGACTCTCCAAGATTTTCTCCTCTTTCTCTTCTTCCTTTCCTCTTCACTATCTCTCTCTCACTCTCTCTCTCTCTCTAGGGGTTTTTCAATCTCAAGAATGAAACTGTTATCTCAGGTAGGCTTTATAAGGTTTATCTCCAAAATACCCAACTTTGAATGATAATACACACTTTAAAATACACATTTACTCCGATTCGAGTCAAACTAACTTAAAATATTCTGAAACCCAAACAAAACCCAAGGATAGTCATTTTGACTATCTCGACCCATCCCGAATCAACTGAGCACCACCCCCTTACATCTTCTGATTTTGACCTCACTTGCGAAATTTAAAACTCTCAAATTCAAATAAATTTTATTTCTCCCAAATTAATTAAATTCCTAGTCCTCAAAATTACGGGGTATTACATACTCCCCCCTTACAAGAAATTTCTTCCTCGGAATTACGTTAAATCTAGTACTCTAAACCTCAACTACTTCCAATGACACCTACCCTCAAGATCACTATATCTATCTCTCCCACTTCTAATGACGAATTTTTTTATTATAAAATAAAATTAGTTAACAATGGCACCCATACATCATGTACCCGAGCTCAACAACATAAACATTACCCGAATCCACTTAATCTCAAGTCATAAGATAATTATCAACAAATCAAGTATATAAAATTTTGATATGTCCAAATATTAAACTCTTCTCAATTCCTAACATTCGCTAATTTCATGCTAGGGAGTTCTCGTAAGCGAAATCCAAACAAGGAACCCTCCCAATACACTACTGTGTAGCGCTGTCAGGGATTGAGATCATTTAAACCAGGACAAGAGTTTATTTTTATAAATATTTTGAATCCTTTTGATATTGCCCGAAGGCCTATAAAACAATGTACTATAAAATATTTTTATGTCTTTCGACACACAATTCAAATACCTTATTCCCAAGATACAAGGCGTCAACAAATACAATACTCTTACCAATATTTAGTTCTCCACACGCACACAACCATGAGCTAAAATTCCTTTCTCAATAATGAACCCTCTAAACCCTGAGTCTCCTCAGTATTAAAAATCCTTTACCTCACATCAAAGCATCGCCATAAGATAGGACCTTACACACTGGAATATTACAAATACATGCATCTAGCCTAACTATAAAATTATAGCCTTACCGGTTACCATCAAACACGTTTTAATAGTTCGCACTTCCAAAAAATCAAATATAATAACTCTCAACTAGAACATCGTAAAATAATATATTCTCCCAAAAGATACCATCCCAGTGTCGTACTTGCTCACTCCTCCCTTCGAGGTAGTTATATAAACAATATGGTTATAAAGCCTAGCCATTCACTAAAATCTTACATGCGACGCTCCCAATACCACTAAAAGCATGACCCAAGCAAAAAGGAAAATAATTTACATATTACCTCAATATCCCAACAGCCTCGATTCATTAATGGGTCCCTGTTCAAAGTTCTCTTGCCGAAACTGGCCAATAAACGATTCTAGGGGTTGCACATCCAAAACCTCCTCAAAAAGTTGCCCTCTACCTCTTCCAAGACAATCTCCACAAAAGAAACATCTCCCAGAAAATCCTTCATGTCCATCCTGAGGGACAAAATGCTATTGCGGCCTTTGATAATCCTGCTTATAACCTTGTTGCGGTGATGATATTTCCCTACTAGCATCCTTTCCTCTATCCATACTTGATGAACACGAGTATCCAAATCCCTTAGTCACTATTAAATGAAGACGATACTCCTGACAATGTAATAATGTCACAATCATCACATTGGTAAAAGTCAGTATTGTTAGATTCCCTAACAAACGTTGTCGAATTTGCCAATATAAAACTCCCAAAAACATCACTATTTCCTTCTCCTCCGTATTTACCTCATCAGTAACAAAATTCGCTAATCGAGTAAATTCTTCTTCGTACTCAGCCACCGTTCGATCACCTTGAGTTATATCCAGTAATTTCCTCCTCATTTCTGTCTGAATCGCGGAAGGAAAATACTTTCGATCAAAACGTACCCATAAATTTTCTATGGGCATTGCATCTCTCTGCTCTGATGTGGTGACTGGTTCCCACCATTGGAGAGATGCACCCGTTAGTTTAAAGGTGGTGAGTATTTGTTTCTTCACCTCACTGTATTCAACCATCTGAAGGTTCCTTTGTATATCCTTCTTACACTGACTTGCAACTATTGCATGAGCTCCCCCAAAAAATTATGGAGGATGTCCTTTCCTAAAGGCTTCTCGAACTCTTTCCCACGCAGATGGCCCTGGGTGGGCTGGAGCTACTGGAGCTACAAGTTGTTTTACAATCGCAGCAGTGGCAACAACTACTACTTGTGCCACCATATTGGCAACTTTGGCTGTAGTCACAGTCCCTTAAGGCATATGGGGTTCTATGTTCTTAGACCCTCTATTTGTCCTGCTTGGATATCCTTTTCTCGATGGCATTCGAAACAAGATCAACTGTATCAGAACACCGTTCGAGTAATTACGCATCGCATAAGGAAATATAGGCATGATGAACACAACAGTCCTAATTATAGGGTTATAATTAAGAAGGCTTACAGAATAATGCATAAAACCTGCACAGATCCTAAGACACCAGAACCTGATGCTCTGATACCACTTTTGACACCCCGCTTAAAATAATAATGGATGGCCAACCCTATACTAAAATAAATCAGGAATCTCAAGTGGATCATTCTCAGCATCTACTGTCGATACCAAATAAACGTAGCTAACTACCCAATACTACAATAAGCGGATGCCAAAAAATATAAAACATACCATAAGCGTCATACCAACAATATAGTAACTACTGAACAAGATAACATATACACACGCACCACGATAAAAAGAAGAAATCCGATAATACATCATAAGTACACAAAAGAAAATACTCGAATATGCTATCGGGTCACAGGCAATACAACAAACCTGAGGAGAGCAATATAAAATTTATACATATAACCCTTGGGTATAAACCCGATATACAAAAATGAATCCTTAACTAGATTTAGAAAAAGGAAGCGACTATAACAAAATCCTGCAAAAGTCCACATCTACTACAGCTTCGAGGACACTGGATAGAAAAGAATCAGTGGCGTCCTTGTGGTGGGACACATATAATATATTAAAATATATGTATAGAAAGAGAGAAATATATATGGGTCATAGCCCGAGTAGTGAAAACATTTTAGCAAGTGAATAAAAATGCATAATAATTATAAATGCACAGTTCCATAATTAAACTGGATTCGCACTCTCTTCAAACTCAACTTACCCCTCAACTATAACACACACCTAAGCGTAAGCACACGATCCTCAATTATGATACCCGACACCTTTTAGGGACAATTCAATCTTAATTTATGCATAGTCTACACCCGCATAACCCACTATCTCAAGTATAACCCAAAATCTTCTTATTTTATCATATCATAAGTTTACGCCAGAACTTATATGCCAACGTATGTATATGCATACCTATATCTTACTAGAATTCGTCGGTTTCAATTTATTAACTTAAACAAGTTATTAGTATCGGAATAGTTTCATATCATCTTCCTATTCTTATAAAGCATTCTTTCACCATTCAACATAAAACCCAAGTACTAAGGAGTAAACTTCTCCCCACTCCTAACATTGCACTACGTTTCGTGCATGGGGCATCTCGCATAGAAAAATCCAAACAAGGACCCCCCCCCCGATACACTACTACTTGGCACTGTTGATCGTCGAGATCCATTATTCCCTCTCCACACAACACATATCGCCTCAGCTACTTATTACGAAATACTATCTCTAAGTACATGTAATACCCCGTATTTTTATGCTATATTAATTTGGGGATTTATTAAATTTAATGTGAATGATTTATTTAATAAAAATTCAGAAATTAATTATGTTATAATTATTAACGTGACGAGAGTTAGTAATTATGGGAAATTGGTTGAATATTACTAATGAGCAAAGTAATATATTATATTGATTATATTGTATGTCATGAGTGAATTAAATGACTATTTCGAAATTTTAAGTCGAAACGTGCTCGTGTCACGTCGGGACTAATTTTGTTAAATAAAAAGTGAATATTTTATAAGTTGCCCGTATGGTCATTTTGAGTGCACCAACGCGTCCGGTAGGGTCGAGATAGTCAGAAAAGTGTACCTGGGGGTGTAGTTTGGGTATCGGGGCATTTTTAGGCCTAATTAGTACCCCAGGAGGGCATTTTAGTCATTTTACATAATTGGGTAATTAAATCCACGAATTTTAGCAACCTATATCAACCAACTAGGTTAGTCTTTTAGGGTTAGAATATCCAGAAATCAAGTGATGGCCATTGGAGAAGAGAGGAGAGAGCTCCAAGGCATTTCAAGGACAAAAAGTCACTGGTTTGCACCGCCGCCACCACCAACGCATAGATCGCGAGAAGGGGAACGCAACCACACCGGATTCATCTGCAAACCGGACTTCTGAAAATCCCACGCAAGTGTTTAACTTGCATATTTTTGTTAATGCAATCTTCATATTGGTTTAGGATTGATTAGAGATGATAAATATGGAAGAACACCCAATTTGTGTTAGGAAAATGCATGTAGAAATGATTTATATGAAATTCTGGAATCCTTGCCATGTAGAGGAATATAACCCACGAAATTTTGAAGATATATTAGAAGGAAATTTTGGTAAAAACAGATTAGAACCTTGATTAAGAAAAACTCTTGGGTTCTTGATGATTAGATGGAATTTTGGGTTCATTATCCACGTTTAATGTTAGATCAACACATGCTTTATGTTGAAAACATCTGGTATAACGTTATATTGATAGTAGTAGGATTTTTGGGACGATTAGAAAGGAAAAACCTGGTTTTGGATGAAGAAATTTGGTAGAACCCGTAACTGCATTTCTGCAGAATTTTCGCAGACCTGCTTGATCGATCGATCGAGCCTAGAGATTCGATCGATCGAAGGTTCGATCGATCAACCCCCAGACCTCGATCGATCGACCCCTCCTGGGAGACTCTACTTTCCCTTGTTTAATTATTTAAATTAAATTTATCGCGAAATAATTCTTGGGTATTCTTAATGAAATGTTTTGGGAGATAGAAAAGACCAGTACGACATATGAATAAGTGTTGGGAACTTTATTATAAGAAGAGAATTTACTTTTGGGATAATTATATAACGAACGATGAAACTACGTATTTCAAGTGAGAGATCACGGCGAATAGCTACGATAGTGAATAGAGGTATACCTACTGAATTTTATACTTGGGAAGAGAGAGTCCACGTGAGCTACGTAATAGATGGAAGAATACTTCGAATTAAGGTTAGAGACGAACCCTTATACGTGATACTAATAATATGATAATATGGAAATGTCAAAATTGTGGGAATTGAGAATTTATCTAATATTGATATGGTAATATTAGTATAGTTATATGATTTTGGGTGCATAAACTATCTATGTGTGAAAATCATGCCCACGCTACTAGCTATCCCTGAGGTTACCGCGCTGGGACAAGTCTTATCTCGATGGGACCTTTATGGGGGATATTGACTTGTACCCTAGAAGAAAGATGTCATTGGTACAGGCTATTAACGTGATAGTTCAGACGGTCCTAAGAGACGCAGGCATGTGCCATCCTCTTAGAGACTTGGAATCAATTCTTCGCCTCAATTTTGTTTGTGTATGTGTTAATACAATTCGAGAGTGATTCCGATTGTATTCCCCTTAAAATGAGTGATATGGGGTTTTGGATAGTAGAGTATACCCACACCATAGTTTATTTGGGGTGCTGTTATAATATATATATTATCCGAGTAGTTAATATATATATATATATATATATATATATATATATATATATATATATATATGGAATTCTGAAATTTGGAACTACCTACTGTGAATTGATATGTAGCATATGACTGATGACTCAAATTGTAAATACTTGTTCTGAGAAAGTATAATATGACACTGGAAAAACTTTATGGACTAATAAAGTTAAAAATGAGAACTTTGGTTATTAATTGAAATATTCTTTTCAAACAATTGTATCGTTAAATTTTGAATCATGCGATATACCTAAGATAAGTTAAATCATTGGGGAAAGGATAGTGTGTTATATGATGAGATAAACCGTTGGGAAGGTTAGTGCGATAGGTGTGCACATTAGAAGAGAGGTGAGTATTTCTCAAGAGAGTGACGCACTAATATGTTGTTGCATTTGCCTGTATCAATTTAAATACTTGCTAACCGTATTTTAAAAATCAAACACACTTTCGGGCTCTGACCCATTTCTTTTTCTCTCTCTCTCTCTCTTGTATATATATGTATGTATTACAGGTGCCCAGCCACAGGTGCGTCTTGCTTAGGATCTCTTGGAAGGAATGCGCTGAAGCTTAGGTGGGAGTTGAAGGTCTCTTGATTAGACGACTTCGTTCATTTGGATCCACTCTTAGTACTTTCATTTAGTTGGGCATGTGTAGCCCTTTCCATTATTCCATTGTTATTGGACATTTATATTTCAGTTATTTCCAGTATTGTTCTATGAATTTATTCAGTTTGGACTTGTGACTTTAGTTTTCGTATGTTGACATTCGATTGACGAATGTATTCTATTAATTGGTTTATGTTGCAGAATTTAATGTGGTGTGATTCGTACTTATTGAATGTTGGTAATAAATAAATAAATCTTTTTCTTTAAATAAAATTGGAAGGTATGTATGAAAATGGTTTTGACACTTAGCTTAATTATTTAGGGTGTTAAATTGGAAAATATTTTTATCGACAGTGATGCTGAGAATGAACCAACTGTTTACCTTGATTTAATTTAATAAAGGAGTGATCACCCGGTATTTGATTAGGTGGGGTGTCACAGGTGGTATCAGAGCATCAGGTTCTAGTGTCCTTTAGGATCTGTACGGCCTATTATGTTTCAGCATTTCTTTCTTTGATATAGAGCCCTAAGTACTAGGAATGTTGTGTGCATATCTATACATTAGGAATTCATGCTTCTGCGATTTAATTATTTGAATGATGAACTCATCCAAATTTATTTAAAATTTCAGATGAACCGTCAAGAAGAACTAGTTAAAACGGTTAAGGGAGTCAACGAGCAAGATTGACTCATACCTCAAGTATCCCCAGAGGAAATATCAACCGCCGAGTTAGCAGGTATCGTGGCACAAGTAGTTACCACTGCGATTTTACAATACCAAGAACGCAGCCTACAACATAAAGGAGATAAAAGACCTAGAGAGGTTAACCAAATGTATGTGACTAAAGCTGACAAATGTGGAAAAACACCGAAATTGCGACAACAAACTACCCAAGACCAAGTCAGTTCTAGTCAACAACGTGGTAAAATGAAGCAGTTTTGAAAAAGGAATAAAGTCCCAAGTCAGCAAGGCCGAAAACGACAGCAGCAGGCTCAGAGGGGGAGAAACCTCAGAGGCCGATGTTTCGCGTGTGGCACGCATGGTCATAAATGCCAGGATTTCCCAGAGAGTGTTAGGACCCCACAGCAGCAGGGTGCCCGTAATGATCCACAGGGGCCACTTCTTCCAATCGCTCTACCAGCACCCACTCAGGTACTAGGCCTACAAACCTTTCCAGTAGCTCCAGTGCAGCAGGGGCTGTTACAGTACAGACATATCTATAATGTTCACCAGGCAGCCACCCCCCAGGCACCACCCGCGATTTGGGGTATGTTCTCTATCCATGAAACTTTAGGTCAAATTTTGTTTGTTATTGGGACAACGCATTGTTTTATAGCTACGCATTTCGCGAAGGCCTTAGGGTTAGTAACCACCATAGAGAGCACCGTGACGTGTGTCGACTCAGCACTGGGGAGTGGGTCACATATTTTCTTATATGCCGGGGAGTGGGGGTAGAGATTGGTAGCTTGGTATTACCTGCAGACATGTTAGTCTTAGACATGCACGAGCATGATGTGATTATTGGTATGGGTTGGCTCGCAGCTTATAGAGCCATGATTAATTGCTTCAGTGGGAGCATTGTTTTTGCCATTCCGGGGCAAGAGATGTTTGTAGTGGCGATGCCTCGCCCAGAGGGAGGTTCGATCACTCATTTGTATTACATATAGGAGGATACCTCTAAGGAGGTTGTGATTCCCTTAGATTCGATCCCTGTTGTCAGGGAGTATTACGATGTGATTCAGGAGATACCAGGCCTACCGCCCAGTCATGAAATAGACTTTATTATAGATTTATTACTAGATACGAGACCTATAGCATGCGCACCGTACCGTATGGTTTTGACAGAGATGCGAGAGCTACGAGATCAGATAGAGCAGCTATTAGGTCAGGGCTTCATTCGTAGGAGTACCTCACCTTGGGGCGCTCCAGTCTTGTTTATGAAGAAGAGGGATGGTTCACTGAGATTGTGTGTGGACTACCGGGAGCTGAACAAGGTAACGATACGGAATAAGTATCCATTGCCTCGAATCGATGATCTGTTCGACCAGCTAAGGGGAGCAACTTTCTTTTCGAAGATATACCTGAGGTTGGGGTACCATCAGTTATGTATTAGAGAGCAAGATGTTTCAAAGACTGCCTTCTTCTCAAGATATGGGTCCTATGAGTTCAGGGTAATTCCGTTCGGACTCACAAATGCCCCAACCATTTTCATGGACTTGATGAACCGAGTATTCAAGAGTTCTTGGATCAGTTTGTCATCGTCTTCATAAGATAACCTCTGGATATATTCACACTCCGAGGAGGAGCATGCCGAGCACTTGAGGCAGGTTCTTCAGACTCTACGAGAGCATCAGATGTATGCTAAGTACGAGAAGTGTGGATTCTGGTTGCGAGAAGTACATTTCTTGGGCCATGTTGTTTCTGAGCAGGGGATAGCAGTTGACCCGAGTAAAGTGTTAGCGATGAGGGAAGTGCGTAATTTCTTGGGGTTAGCCGGATACTACAGGAGATTCATTCGGGGATTCTCCAAAGTAGCGGGTCCATTGACGAATCTGACCCGCAAGGGGGTACCATATGTTTGGGATGATGCTTGTTAATTAGCTTTCGACGAGCTAAAAGACAAGCTTACTTCAGCACCAGTCCTTGCCTTACCGAAACTGGGTGTGGAGTACCTGGTTTACACCGATACGTCTTTACGGGGACTTGAAGGTGTACTCCAGCAGGAGGAGAAAGCTATAGCTTTTTCTTCGCAGAAGCTTAAGCCTCATGAGAAGAATTATCCCACCCACGACCTGGAGTTAGCAGCGGTCGTCTTTGCATTGAGGATATGGAGGCACTATTTATTGGGGGAGAAATTCCGTTTGTTCACATACCATAAGTCACTGCAGTACCTGTTCACTCAGCGATAGCTGAATATGTGTCAGCGTAGATGGCTAGAGTTTGTGATGGACTACCAGTTCGATATACAGTATCATCTGGGGAAGGCCAACATAGTTGCTGATGGTTGAGCCGTAGACCGGTAGACGATGTAGCAGATGTCTGGAAAGAAAAGTGGAAGGAGTTGGGTCACCAGGACGTAGTGGCACGTTCTTTCATATTCGTGATGTCAGTCACACCCGAGATTGTTACGAGGGTGATACAAGCACAGACCACAGAACCGTTTTGCCAGGAACATATTTTGCGACTTCTAGCCGAGGGTGCTGAGTCCTATTCTGTTAGTTCTGATGGGAGTTTGCGGTTTAATGGGAGATTGGTGGTTCCAGAAGGAGCAGAAGTACGCCATGCAGTGATGACTCATTCTCATGGGTCCCAATTTGCAGTACATCCGGGAGGCGATAAGATGTACCAGGATATGAGGCAACAATACTGATGGAGTGGGATGAAGAAGGACATCGCCGAATTCGTGTCCAAGTGTTCCACCTGCCAGCTGGTAAAGGTGGACCATCAGAAACCGTCAGGATTGCTTCAGCCATTGGAAGTACCCACGTGGAAGTGGGAGAGTATTTCCATGGATGTTATTACACGGTTGCCTGTATCACAGCGGGGACACGATTCTATATGGGTGATTGTAGACCGTTTGACCAAGGTGGCTCATTTTCTACCGGTACGGACAGATTATACCACGGGTCAGTATGCTCAATTGTTCATCACAGATATTGTCAGATTACATGGGGTGCCCCTGAATATTGTGTCAGATAGAGATAAGATTTTCGTGTCTCATTTTTGGGAAAGATTTCAGGAGTCTATGGGTACTGAGTTGAGGTTGAGTTCAGCTTACCACCCACAGACAGATGGATAGACAGAGCGTACTAATCAGATGTTAGAGGATATGCTACGCGTGTGTGTTCTCGATTTTGGAGGAGGTTGGGAGCCACATCTTCCACTGGTAGAGTTTGCTTATAATAACTCTTATCAGTTTACGATTGGTATGGATCCATTTGAGGCTTTGTATGGCAGGCCTTTTCGTTCTCCAACTTGTTGGCTCGAGGTGGGGGACAACAAGTTGCTAGGACCAGAAGTGATTCAGGAGACCTCCGCGAGGATTGAGATGATCAGGAGTCGTATTCGGGTAGCCCAGGACAGGCAGAAGAGCTACGCCGATGCGAAACCGTTCTTCCGGGAGTTTAATGTGGGAGACCAAGTGTTATTGCGTGTATCTCCTATGAAGGGGTGATGAGGTTCGGGAAGAAAGGGAAATTGGTTCCGAGGTACATGGGACCATTTACCATCATCGAGAGAATTGGGCCGGTTGCATACAGGTTGGGATTGCAAGAACATTTACATCGCATCCACGATGTATTCCACATCTCGTCGTTGACATGATATCTTCGGGATGATATGGCCTATACTCACATTACAATTGATAAGATCGACTTACAGCCTGATAGCTCTTACGAGGAGAGACCAGTGGCTATTCTAGACTATAGTGAGAGGAGATTGAGGTCGAAGATAGTTCCACTTGTGCGAGTCCAGTGGGAGCATCATAATGTGGAGGAATCCACTTGGGAGCATGAGGCAGATATACGCGAGAGATATCCAGAGTTGTTTTTACCAGGTGTGCTTTATTATCTGAATTTCGGGACGAAATTCTGTTATTAGGGGGGAAGTATGTAATACCCCATATTTTTATGCTATATTAATTTGGGGATTTATTAAATTTAATGTGAATGATTTATTTAATAAAAATACGGAAATTAATTATGTTATAATTATTAACGTTACGAGAGTTAGTAATTATGGGAAATTGGTTGAATATTACTAATGAGCAAAGTAATATATTATATTGATTATATTGTATGTCATGAGTGAATTAAATGACGATTTCGAAAATTTAAGTCGGAACGTGCTCATGTCACGTCGGGACTAATTTTGTTAAATAAAAAGTGAATATATATGTTGCCCGTATGTTCATTTTGAGTGTGCCAATGCATCCGGTAGGGTCGAGATAGTCAGAAAAGTGTACCCGGGGGTGTAGTTTGGGTCTGGGGCATTTTTAGTCCTAAATAGTACCCCGAGAGGGCATTTTAGTCATTTTACATAATTGGGTAATTAAACCCACGAATTTAAGCAACCTATATCAGCCAACTAGGTTAGTATTTTAGGGTTAGAATATCCATAAATCAAGTGACGGCCATTGGAGAAGAGAGGAGAGAGATCCAAGGCAATTCAAGGCCAAAAAGTCACCGGTTTGCACCCCCGCCACCACCAACGCGTAGATCGCGAGAAGGGGAACGCAACCACACCGGATTCATCTGCAAACCGGACTTCTGAAAATCCCACGCAAGTGTTTAACTTGCATATTTTCGTTAATGCAATCTTCATATTGGTTTAGGATTGATTAGAGATGATAAATATGGAAGAACACCCAATTTGTGTTAGGAAAATTCATGTAGAAATGATTTATATGAAATTCTGGAATCCTTGCCATGTAAAGGAATATAACCCACAAAATTTTGATGATATATTAGAAGGAAATTTTGGTAAAAACAGATTAGAACCTTGATTAAGAAAAACTCTTGGGTTCTTGATGATTAGATGGAATTTTGGGTTAATTATCCATGTTTAATGTTAGATATACACATGCTTTACGTTGAAAACATCTGGTATAACGTTATATTGATAGTAGTAGGATTTTTGGGACGATTAGAATGGAAAAACCTTATTTTGGATGAAGAAATTTGGTAGAACCCGTAACTGCATTTTTGCAGAATTTTCGCAGACCTGCTTGATCGATCGATTGAGCCTAGAGATTCGATCGATCGAAGGTTCGCTCGATCGACCCCCAGACCTCAATCCATCAACCCCTCCTGCCAGACGCTTATTTCCCTTGTTTAATTAGTTAAATTAAATTTATCGCGAAATAATTCTTGGGTATTCTTAATGAAATGTTTTGGGAGATAGAAAAGACCAGTAGGGCACATGAATAAGTGTTGGGAACTTTATTATAAGACAAGAATTTACTTTTGGGATAATTATATAACGAATGATGAAACTACGTATTTCAAGCGAGAGATCACGGCAAATAGCTACGATAGTGAATAGAGGTATACCTACTGAATTTTATACTTGGGAAGAGAGAGTCCATGTGAGCTACGTAATAGATGGAAGAATACTTCGAATTAAGGTTAGAGATGAACCCTTATACGTGATACTAATAATATGATAATATGGAAATGTCGAAATTATGGGAATTGAGAATTTATTTAATATTGATATGGTAATATTAGTATAGTTATATGATTTTAGGTGCATAAACTATCTATGTGTGAAAATCATGCCCACGCTACTTGTTACACCTGAGGTTACCGCGCTGGGACAAGTCTTATCTCGATGGGACCTTATGGGGGATATTGACTTGTACCCTAGAAGAAAGATGTCCTTGGTACAGGCTATTGACGTGATAGTTCAGACGGTCCTAAGAGACGCGGGCATGTGCCATCCTCTTAGAGACTTGGAATCTATTCTTTGCCTCAATTTTGTTTGTGTATGTGTTAATACAATTCGAGAGTGATTCCAATTGTATTCCCCTTAAAATGAGTGATATGGGGTTTTGGATAGTAGAGTATGCCCGCACCATAGTTTATTTGGGGTACTGTTATAATATATATATTATCCGAGTAGTTAATATATATATATGGAATTCTGAAATTTGGAACTACCTACTGTGAATTGATATGTAGGATATGTCTGATGACTCAAATTGTAAATACTTGTTATGAGAAAGTATCATATGACACTAGAAAAACTTTATGGACTAATAAAGTTAAAAATGAGAACTTTGGTTATTAATTGAAATATTCTTTTCAAACAATTGTATCGTTAAATTTTGAATCCTGCGATATACCTAAGATAAGTTTAATCATTGGGGAAAGGATAGCGTGTTATATGATGAGATAAACCGTTGGGAAGGTTAGTGCGATAGGTGTGCACATTAGAAGAGAGGTGAGTATTTCTCAAGAGAGTGACGCACTAATATGTTGTTGCATTGGCCTGTATCAATTTAAATACTTGATAAACGTATTTTAAAAATCAAACACACTTTCGGGCTCTAACCCATTTCTTTTTCTATCTCTCTCTTGTATATATATGTATGTATTACAGGTACCCAGCCACAGGTGCGTCTTGCTTTGGATCTCTTGGAAGGAACGCGCTGCAGCTTAGGTGGGAGTTGCAAGTCTCTTGATTAGACGACTTCATTCATTCGGATCCACTCTTAGTACTTTCATTTAGTTGGGCATGTGGAGCCCTTTCCATTATTCCATTGTTATTGGACATTTATATTTCAGTTATTTCCAGTATTGTTCTATGAATTTATACATTTTGGATTTGTGACTTTAGTTATCGTATCTTGACATTCGATTGACGAATGTAAACTATTAATTGGTTTATGTTGCAGAATTTAATGTGGTGTGATTCGTACTTATTGAATGTTGGTAATAAATAAATAAATCTTTTTCTTTAAATAAAATTGGAAGGTATGTATGAAAATGGTTTTGACACTTAGCTTAATTATTTAGGGTGTTAAATTGGAAAATATTTTTATCGACAGTGATGCTCAGAATGAACCAACTATTTACCTTGATTTAATTTAATAAAGGAGTGATCGCCCGGTTTTTAATTAGGCGGGGTGTCACAGTACATAAATTAGATATGGCACATAACCTTTAGGGTCTATATAACATTATTCTTATTATAAACACGATCATTCAACCCTAATAAGCACACACACATAACACACATAACGTGGATTTAAAACACCCATAACATTCACTTATAGGTTCCATATTAATGTACACTTATATATATACATACACATATTCTATGAAATGCAATCATCTTCCAGGAATTACTTGACTTTTCCCGGGTTACCAGCGATCGAACTAGATCACAACGACTTGTTATAAACCAAATCAATGACTTATGGGAAGCGGTTATAGTTTTGAACCTAAAACTGAGAACGAATAATACCTAAGACTTCTCACCCAGAATAAAAATCTCCTAATAAATAATGGACGACTATGACTTGGGGACTATACGCAACCTGCTCCTCAAGCCATGGGGCCTCACCCACATCGCACAACTTCCCATCATAGCACTAGAGGGGTATACTCACACAATAAGTATATATCATTCGACCAAGATATACATATACACATCATATATACAAACCATCTCATAACCGAATGTATATAAAGATCATCCTACACACACACCATCAATATCCATAGGCCCATATATATATAATAATTATCCCGGCTATAAGTATGAACATCAACTTTTAGTCAGTAATATATTAAATCCTTTCAAATTGTTATTACGATTAAATTACTCATATCAACCTTTAAAATTTTCGCATTTAAGATTAACTCCTTAAGTTTAACGTCACTAAGGGCACACAACCTCTCTCCCATTGGTCCCCAATCCCATCTAAATAAAAATCCCATTGCTAGGAGGATTTAACACAAAAGTTTGCATAGCAATAACAAGTCATACCTCCATAACCACCTCGATGATCCCCCGACGTCACATCATATAATAACTTATGTATAATCTCCAAGTAGGATTCACGTCGCTAACATGATTCCCCACTAAGACGATAGGACAACTCCAATATATACCTTCCCAAATATATCAATACGTCCCCAAGATCACATCTTATAATAAACTCCCAATAAACCTCGAAAACATATCTCTCACATCATATAAGAATGTTCGAAATCGATAAACCCAACTGATTGGGCATAAATATTGTATATTCATCCCCTTAATTTCGGTACCTTTGTGAACCCGAGTAGTACAATTGATATGAATTTAACTCATATTTATGCTACTAACAATCGGTGGCAAGTATTTCGTGCTTTGTGTTTCTCTTATGTGTTTTACAGGTTAATTGTACAAGCGGTGCGAAAGAGAAATCGAAACAGTTACAGAAAGGCTAGGGAGGCAAGTTAAAGGGCATTTTCGTAATTATACAGCCTAATCCAGGATGTGGGGCCTTCTGAAAACTTTAAGATCTCATAACAACAAGAACACTAGAAAAAACGGTACCCAAATCCGAGCTACGAAGAAGGAGTTATGATCATTTGAAGTTGAGAAAAAATCCAAGAAAGAAAAGAAGAAAGCTTGAAAAAATTTTAAGTGTTGAATTTCCAGCAAATTCCCCCAAACCACAGCCCAAACCGGTTCGACCATTTCTCACGCACTAGATCCTTTACAAAATTGGTCACTATTTCTAAGTGTGAAAAATTACCAGATACAGGATTATTATTTTGACATTATCTTTTAGCCAAAAGAGTTTTATGTTTTGGGGACGCTTCTAAACGACCTCTAGCCTATATATTTAGTCATTAGGACTCTTTTTATTCAGATTTTGTTGATGTAAAAGCTCCATAATAAGTAAGAACATCCAGGAGAAGAATTTACATACTTTGCACCATTAATTCAAGAGTTTTTTCGATTTTTCTTCAATCTTTGATTTCTTCTTGCTTGTTCTTGTTCTTCAATCTTGGTAACTTTTATTTCCAACACTTTTATTATTATTTCTCAAGTTCAATATCTCTTTCCAAGAAATTATGAGTTCATGAGACATATATAGCATAGTTTTCATTAATTTCACCATGTTAGGGTAGATTTCTAAGGGATGGTGTGCATGAACCCAACCCGATGTAATTTAGCCAAGTAGAAACTAGGGTTTGAATTGAAATTTGAATGAATCATGTTTTGTAGTTGTCACACCCATCATAGACCTTTCTACCTCAGTTGACCTTAGGTAACCGTGGTGTTTAAGGATGTGATGCACGTGTAGATATTGCGACATTACTTTACTCATCCTTTGATTAGGTATGATGTGGGATACGATCCCTCATTTATGTAATGCTTGGGAGTACTAAAGACCGGGTTCAATTAAATTTCTAATTCAAAATTCTAACATTCTATACAGTAAATTTACAAGGGTTTAGGAGAATGTATTCGCAACCTGTTTTCCACTCATTCTTATTTATTTCATTTTTCTCACATAGTTATTGTTGTAGTTTAATTTAGTTTGCATTTAGTTAATTAGTTATTTCAAAATCCAAATCATCTTTTTGTTTCTTTTTAGAGTCAAGTTAGGGTTAACCGGCTTACCTTTATCGTTCTGTTGACTCGTCCCAGCTCCCTGAGGATTCGATACCCAGACTAGCCACTATACTATGCAAGAGTGTACTTAAATTTTAGGTTTTTGTATTGCGGTTGGAAGCCGATAACAATGATTAACGTATTTACACGGACGCTTAGTTTTCACCTCGATCAAAATGGCACCATTGTCGAGGAATTAGGTATACTTTAGATTAGGTTGGTTAACCCCGAATTTGACCTTAAAAAAATTTTTAAAAATTAAAAATTAAAAAAAAAATGATGAGTATTATGAGGGAGATGCTGGATGTGAGCGAATGGAAAGATATAATAGATGAATTCCTCCATAGTAACTATCCCTCCACGTCACAGAAGCCTTCGGAGGAGAGTGAGAGAGATTATTCGAATAATGAGCAAGAACGAGCGTTAGGAGATATGAGCCTAGAAAACTTTGAGAACGAATTCGGGCCGATTGATGAGAGCTTCACTATCTAAGTCCAATCACTATTGGACTCATTTTCTCACTTAGAAGAGAGCGCTTGGAAATATAGGATGGACAATTTACTTCTTTGTGACCATCCACCCATGCCACTAGAGTTCTTGGATACAATCAAGGCCATGGTTAGAGTATCGTACGATTTAGAACTTGATTCATGCATTATCAAGTTTAGGGACAATCTAGGCCATTTCAAAATTCAATTTGATATTCTCTCCAAGTCGGTACATTTGTGCTAGAAGGTGATTGCGAACCTCGTTGACTTCACTCATGTTATTCATCATATGCCTCGATGTGTTCATTTTTTCTATTGGGTTGACTCCCAATTATTCCGACTTTTGGTTTACGATGTGAGGAAGACAAGCGAGACAAAAAGAGCACCATTACCCATGCAAGGTGTTGGGTGAGTTTATATAGAGAGATGAGAGGTCGTCGCACCCCCTATGAGTATGAGATTATTTTTGTTGTATTTTTCAGTCATGTATGAGTGCCATATAGCGTCTTGATGCATTTTGATAATTTGCTTGTTTTATTTATCGCAATTATTCTTTTTTTTCTTTAGATTTTAGTCCTTTTGATTGAGGACAATGAAAAAGTCTAAGTTAGGGGGGGTGATAAGTGTGTTTTTCTAAAACTTCATAAATCTTTAAAATGCCAAAAAACAAAAAAACTAAAATATTTTTCTTCAAAATAAATAAAAATTGGAATTCAAAATTTTCAAAAATATTACCTTTATTCTACTTGAAGTCTCAAATTGGTAAATCTCAATTGCACTAAGCCGAAATTGACCAAAGATGGAAATTGTGCGAAAATTGATGACTTAACGAATAAGTGTGGAGATTAACAAAACTCGGTGAGATTTTGAGCCTATCGATCTCTTTGAGTTTTTAAATCAATATGAGTTCATGGTTAACTTATAGTTCTAATTCAACATTTTAAATAAGTCGTTGATGATTTCAATTCTTTATTTTGATCAGTTATGGAAAATGAAATGTTGTCTCGAAAAGCGCACTACAAATCTCTTAATTAAATTAATCTCGAGATGCGTATGGTAATTTAATAAGTAATTCGAACAATAAAGTAGGCCATCGTTTGTTACCCAAAAACATTAGCCATAAAAAGATGTGAAAAATTATCCTTTTGATAACCCAATTGAGCCGAATAAAATTTTTCCTTTTTCGTTTGGTGACTCGAAAAACCCAAGTAGCCTGGAATTGTGAAAATTGGTAATGTCATCAAGTAAGTCCAAATAGTGCAATAAAAAGGGGAAAGAAAAAGAAAAAGAAATTATTGAAAAATGCACAACAAAAATCGCAAGAAAAGAAAAGAAGTGGAAAAAAATAGAGAAAAGGAATAGAAAATGAGCAAAAGCCCGAAAAAGCACTAAAGGACATCATAAGAAAAAAAATTCCAATTTCGAAGTTCCCAACCATTTCCATGTTACCCAATACACCTTTAACCTGAAAAGTTCTACCAAGTTCGGAATGCTAAATTAATTATCGCGTGGAGAGCTAAGATACTGAAAGATAAATAAGAATGAGATTAATAGTGTGAATTTGAGGCGATGTTTCCCTTTTTCCAATTACCATAATCCGATGAAGAGATCATTTCACCAAATAAATCCGTCTTTCATAATTATGTGGTTAAACTTGCATTCCATTGCATTTACTCTTATAAATCACGCATATCAAGAGAATAGCCACACTTCTGTGTAATTCATTTACGAGTGTATCGGTGAGATTTTGAAATCAAAGAGAATTTTCGAAAAGTAACGTAATGATCAATCAGTGGAAATTAGCGATTCAATTTTTGGCTTCGCACACACACACGACAACTTAAGACTCTTGTCAATATCAATTTACGGTGACTATTTTTTGAATATCAATTTATGGTGACAATTTTTTGAATATCAATTTATGGTGACTATTTTTCAAAAGATTTAAACTATACAGTTTTTATGTATTTTGATTTTTCATTGCGTGCAAGTTGAATTTTGTGGGTATATTCACTACAAACCCTCACGAGACAACACTCATCCTACTAGGGTAACCTAGGGGTTTAGCGACTTGTTTCATAGGCTAAATGAAATCTCTTTCCCGTGAAAAAGGTATTATATCCCAAGAAAATGTTTAGAGGATTTGTGACATTATTCTTTGTCTTTTACATTGCTCGAAACGCGCAAAGTTCTTAGTTAGGGGGATTTGATTCAGCATAAATATTGTATATTTATCCTCTCAATTTCGGTACCTTTGTGAACCCGAGTAGTGTAATTGATATAGATTTAACTCATATTTATGATACTAACCTTCATTGGCAAGTATTCTGTGTTTTTTGTTTCTCTTATGTGTTTTGCAGGTTAATTATACAAGCGGTACGAAAGAGAAATCGAAACAGTGAAATAAAGTCTAGGGAGGCAAGTTCAAGGGGATTTTTGTCATTATGCAGCCTAATACCAGAGATGGTGCCTGATGTAAAGTTGAACATATCGAAACAAAAAGAACACTGGAAAAAACGGTACCCAAATCCGAGTTACGAAGAAGGAGTTATGATCATTTGAAGTTAAGAAAAAATCCAAGAAAGAAAAGAAGAAAGCTTGAAAAAATTTGAAGTGTTGAATTTCTAGCAAATTCCCCCGAAACACAGCCCGAACCGGTTCGACCGTTTCTCATGCACCAAATCCATTACAAAATTAGTCACTCTTTCTAAGTGTGACAAATTTCCAGATTTGTAATTTTTATTTTGTCCTTATCTTTTAGCCAAAAGAGTTTTGTATTTTGGGGACTCTTCTAAACGACCCCTAGCCTATATATTTAGTCATTAGGACTATTTCTATTCAGATTTCATTGATGTAAAAGATCCATAACAAATAGGAACATCGAGGAGAAGAATTTACATACTTTGCACCATTAATTCAAGAGCTTTTCCGATTTTTCTTCAATTTTTGATTTCTTCTTGCATGATCTTATTCTTCAATCTTGGTAACTTTTATTCCCAACACTTTTATTATTATTTCTTATTTTTAATCTCTGTTTCCAAGAAATTATGAGTTCATGAGACATATATAACGTAGTTTTCATTAATTTCACCATGTTAAGGTAGATTTCTAAGGGTTGGTGTGCATGAACCCAACCCGATGTAATTTAGCCATGTAGAAACTAGGGTTTAAATTGAAATTTGAATGAATCGTGTTGTGTAGTTGTCACACCCATCATAGACCTTTTTACCTCAGTTGACCCTAGGTAACCATGGTGTTTAAGGATGTGATGTGCGTTTAGCTATTGTGACACTACTTTACTCATCCTTTGATTATGTTTGATGTGAGTTATGATCCCTCATATATGTAATGGTTGGGAGTACTAAAGACCGGGTTGAATTAAATTTCTAATTTAAAATTCTAGCGTTCTATACGGAAAATTTACTACGGATTGGGGGATTGTATTCCCAACCTGTTTTCCCTTCATTCTTGTTTAGTTAATTTTGCTCACAATCCAAATCCAAATCCAAATCATATTTTCATTATTGTAGTTTAATTTAGTTAATTAGTTATTTCACAATCCAAATCATATTTTTTTTCTTTTTTAGAGTCAAGTTAGGGTTAACAGCCTTACCTTTCTCATCATGTTCAGTCGTCCTTGTTCCCTGAGGAATCGATATCCAGACTAGCCACTACACTCCGTAAGAGTGTTGTTAAAGTTTAGGTTTTTGTATTGCGGTAGGAAGTCGATAACAACAATTAGTGTATTTACTCGAACGCTCGGTTTTCACCTCGATCACCAACTGAAACGGAGTAAAACTCACTCTAGAAAAACTTCACAAAATAGCCCTATTTCCGAATTTATTTGGTCCCAAAAGAGAATAGATTTTCCAATATGCGAATCAATTCGATCCAAAGGACCTGTATGTCTATCTTAGGCCGAATCGATTCATTTTGGATCCGAATTGATTCGATCACACAGACCTGACACCTTTGCCTTAAGCCGAATCAATTCGCTTAGGGTGCGAATCAATTCGGGTCTATAGAACATCGAAAATTCCATTTTCTGCATAAAATCCACGAATTATATACCTAAATATAACTTCTTATCTCCATCATTCTTCAACCCAAACATGTTTTTAACATCAAAACTCATCCTACATCTTACCCCATCATGTTATACCTCATCAAACCCATATATAAACATCAAATGCAAGATTTAATCCACAAAATCTAGGTTTTGACATATTAACCCAAAATCCATATGTTTGTCCACAAATCATGAAATAAATTACACGCATAGATTATTTAGCAAGTTTAATCATTTTCCTTAAAGTTGTGGAGGATGAAACTTCCTCGAAATCACGGATTGACCAGACTCTCAAGGCTTTTCTCCTCTTTCTCTTCTTCCTTTCCTCTTCTCTCTCTCTCTCTCTCTCTCTCGGGCTTTTTCAATTTCAAGAATGAGATTGTTATCTCACGTAGGCTTTATAAGCCTTATCTCCAAAATACCAAACTTTGAATGATAATACACATTTTAAATGACTCGTTTACTGCAATTCTAGTAAAACTAACTTAAAATGTTCCGGAACCCAAATAAAACCCCAAGGAAAGTAATTTTGACTATCGTGACCCATCTCGTATCAACCGTGCAGTTAGAATCGTCATCCAAAATACTTTATAACATTTTCTAATTTTCACCTGATTTGCCAAATTCAAAACTCTCCAAATTAAATAAATTTTATTTCTCCCATATTAATTAAATTCCTAATCCTCCAAATTACGAGATGCTAACATGCAATAATTAAATTACGAAATGCTAACATAACCACCACAACATAATGCCAATGGGATAACCATAAAATAGTAATGAGTCCGGAGGGATACTCCTCACAACAATCCAGTTAGAGGAATAAACAAATACTAAGTCTGCATCACTAAATTAATTATAACCCAAAAATCTAATATAACTGGATAAATAAAATGTCTAAAAGAAATGGAGGGACATGCCCAACAGATGAGGAAAATCTAGAAACATAGAGTCAAGATCGAAAGTGGAGGCATCTACTGTCAAAGTCCTGTAACTTCCACGGCAGCTACAGTCCGTCATCTAAATGGAACTCCTATGCATGGTGTCCTTATGGCTGGGCACCTAAAAGGTTTTTACAAAAAATATATTTGAAAGAAAATGGGTCAGATCCCGATTGTGGAAAATAGTTTAAAATATAGCAAGTGTTTTAATGACATAAAACAATGAATGCAAAATATATGTTAGGACGTGCTCTCACATGAAATACTTACCTCTCGACTATCTGTGCACTCCTAACGTATCCGTAATCGAATCTAGTTATGCCCGTATCTGACTGGTTCAATAAAAAATCTAACGTTACTACACGATTCATGCTTTAATTCCCGACAACTTATTTTAAACAGAGTGTTTTCCTCTTCTACACAGTTTCCATTTTAATACTACTAATCACTAGAGATCTTCCATTTTATCTTTTACAAAACGTGGATATTATAAATACTCACATTTATACGTTACAGTTCATTTCAATTTACAGTATTTTATTCTCATCATAAATATACAATACTAGCACCCCGAGACTAAGCTGCGGTGCACACATACTCTGCTATCCAATCCCGGTACATCACGTACATAAGGACCACGCATTCTGAATCTCAGGAATCGTTCTCAAATAATAACAATCACACAAAATGGAGGCGAACATAGTTCACATCACATGGGTCACGCACATACCTACGCTCCCATGATCGGCAGACTTATTACCTTCTCAATATGTCCTTCTCTGACCTATGTTCTTGAGGTACCAATCTAAATCCCCCCATAGGCACACAAAGATTAGATGGCCCTAATCCAACGCAGACCTCCGTGATAGCAAGTATGGTAGGTATGTTTTACACATAAAACCACATATACTAAGCATTCACACATCTTAGATATCTCGAATTATTAGTATAGGTACTTCTCGTTTTATACCTTTATTTAAAGTTATATGATTACAAGTCCCCGATTTGTATATTAACGTTGTCAACCCTTCTCACATCGTAATTAGGTATTCATTTCCTATTCGAAAAATGTCATCCCGATTACTATAAGGTTCTAAGTTCTACTCCTCAATGTACCCCAATTCTCAAAATTATGCCCACTAGTCAATAAGGGAAGGTTAATTCTCAATTACTTAACTCTACGGGACATTTGAAATAAACTTAGGCCTAAAAGGCCATTCTGACAACTTGTTAGAAGTCTCGTTCGAACGAGGTCATTCGAACGAGTTCGTTCGAACGAAAGGCTTCAAATGAAATACTAACTCGTTAGAACGGATACTGTCATCTCGTTAGAAGCTCATTCGAACGAGGTCGTTCGAATGACTTGGGAAGGTCTTCTAACGAGATGGCAGACTGCGCCCAGAAATTTCCCAAATTCGATTTTCTTCAAAATTGTCTTCTCTAAATCCCTACTAAGATCATCCCAATTAAGTTTTAACATTTTGAAACTACTCTAAGTCCTCCTAGGTCACTCTTTAACGTATATTTGGGGTCAATGCTTCCTAAATTAACATGTAATCATCATAATTTCCAAACCTTGTCCCAAACCCTATAAATATAAACCCAGAATTTTAATTTCTACAAGTACTCCTTATAAATCCGTTTTTAAATCCTCAAAAGATATATTTTGTATCTAAAATTCATCCATAACCATTCTACATGCAATCCCTATCAAAGATTATGAATTATATTTCCAATTTCATGGGTTTTCATCAAACTTTCAATACAAGACCTATATTTATATTCTAAGCATGGAGGAAACATTCGCTTAAAATTATGTAATTAAACCGCTTGCCTTAGGTGTTTTGAATTGATGTTGAAGGATGAAGGTTGATTCTCCTCTCTCTCTCTACAGATTTTCTCCCAATGATGTTGATGGTGGCTAGGGGTTTCTTTTGGAACCTCTTAAGACTCTCCCTATAACTCCCGTAGCCCACTTCTCGTTAAATGTGGAATTATGGACTTAGTGGATTTATTTCTAATATAAAATTAACCTCTAAAATTTGTGCGTTTTAATTCCCCAATTTTTAAAATTACCAAAATACCCTTCTAGGTTGCCGGTAAGGCCTAAAAATGCCCCGAGACCCAAACTAAACCCTCGGCTAGTGTTTTTCGACTATTTCGACCTTTCTGAACACGTTTGCGCACTCAAAATGACCGTTCATTTGATAAAAAAAATAATTCACTTTTTAATTCCAATAATCTCATTCCTGATGCGACTGACACGCGCGTCCCAATTAAATTTCCAAATTGTCGTATTTTTGTCTCGCTACAATTTTAACATTTTCAATACATGAAATTTTCAATTTTAACATCATAATCAAATACCAACTAACATCTCGCTAGTATTTGTACCCAGATTAATTCTCAATTAATTTTCATTTAATTTAACTAATCCTTTAAATAAAAATCAATAAAATTACGGGGTATTACATACTTCCCCCAAATAACAGAATTTCGTCCCGAAATTCAGAACTAAAGAGTACCTAGTAAAAATAACTCTGGATATCGCTCATGCATTTCATCCTCGCCCTCCTATGTGGACTCCTCGGCATTATGATGCCGCCACTGCACACGTACTAACGGTACTATCTTCGACCTCAGTTTTCGCTCGCTTTGGTCCTAAATGAACTATTCGGATGGAGATCAATGTCCTCTAAAGCAATGTGAGTATGGGTCAAATCATCCCTAAGATATTTACGTAGCGAGGAAATATGCAACACATCATGGATCCTATGTAAAGTGCTCCGGTAACCCAAGTCTGTACTCAACTGGCCCAATACGCTCGATGATAGGAAATGGCCCTACGTATCTTGGTGCCAGTTTCCCCTTCTTCCCAAAACACATGATCCCCTTCATTGGTGATACTCTGAGTAACACCTGGTCTCCCACCTTGAATTCTCTGAAGAACCTCTTGGCATCAACATAGCTCTTCTGCCGGTCCTGAGCTACCCGAATACGACTCCGTATCATCTCTATCCTTGCTGAAGTATCCTGAATCACTTCTTGTCCAAGGAGTTTGTTATCCCCCACCTCTAACTAACATGCTAAGGAATGACAAGGTCTATGGTACAATGCCTCAAATGGAGCCATGCCAATGGTAAACTGATAGGAGTTATTATAAGAAAACTCCACCAGTGGAAGGTACTGCTCCCATCCACCTCCAAAATCTAGGATGCACATACGCAACATGTCCTCCAATGTCTGATTTGTCAGATCGGTTTGCCCATCCGTATGCGGGTGATAAGCCGTACTCATACGCAACTCCGTACCCATGGCTTCCTGAAAACTCTCCCAAAATTGTGAAACAAATATCTTGTCTCGGTCAGACACGATATTTAGAGGTACCCCGTGAAGTCTCACTATTTCCGCAATGAAAAGCTGGGCATACTGTCCTGTAGTGTAGTCGGTCCTCACGGGCAGAAAATGAGCAACTTTGGTCAACCTATCCACAATTAACCAAATGGAGTCGTGACCCCTCTACGACGTAGGTAACCCCTTGATAAAGTCCATGGACATGCTCTCCCATATCCATGTCGGAACCTCTAATGGCTATTGAACTCCTGCCGATTTCTGATGGTCCACCTTTACTAGCTGACAAGTGGCACATTTAGAAACAAACACAACGATATCTCTCTTCATCCAGCTCCACCAATATTGTCATCTCATGACTTGGTACATCTTATCCCCACCAGGGTGTACTGTGAACCATGAGCCGTGCGACTCTGCCATTACCTCGTGTCGCAAGTCCTCCCCTTCCGAAACAACCAGTCTTCCATTAATGCATAATCCCCCATCTGAGCCAACGGTATAGGAATCGGCTCCCTCTGCTAGTAATGGAACTATCTGCTCCTGACAGAACGAGTCATTTTTCTGGACCTTTACCACTATCGTAACAATTTGAGGTGTAATAGTCATTACAGACATGAAAAATTGGGACACTGCATCCTGGTGTCCCAACTCCTTCCACTTAGCTTTCCACACCTCGGCCACCTCATCTACCAGCCTACGGCTCAATGCGTCTGCTACCACGTTAGCCTTCCCTGGGTGATACTGGATATCGAACTAATAATCCTTCACAAACTCAAGCCACTGACGTTGATGCATATTCAGCTCCTTCTGGGTGAAGAGGTATTGTAGAGACTTGTAGTATGTGAACAACCGAAATTTCTCCCCCAGGAGATAGTGTCTCCAAATTCGAAGAGGGAATACGATTGTCGCTAACTCCAAGTCATGGGTGGGATAATTCCTCTCGTGAGGCTTAAGCTTATGGGAAGCATAAGCTATGGTCTGACTCTCCTGTTGCCGCACACCACCAAGTCCTTGTAAGGATGCATCGGTGTAAACTAAATACTCAACTCCCAGTCTGGGCAATGCTAACACAGTCTCTGGGGTAAACTTATCCTTCAACTCATCGAATGTCAACTGACAGGCATCGCTCCATATGAATGGTACACCTTTGTGAGTCAGATGTGTCAAAGGACCCGCTATCTTTGAGAAACCCCGAATAAAACTCATGTAGTATCCTACTAGGCCCAAGAAACTACGGATCTCCGTCGGTGGATATCCTTCTGTTTGAAATGATATGCCCCAAAAATTGAACCTCCTTCAACCATAACCCATACTTCTCATACTTTGTATAAAGCTCGTTCTGATGCAACGTCTGCAAAACCTATCTCAAATGCTCGGCGTGCTCCTCTTCTGTCTGGGAGTAAACCAGAATGTCATCAATAAAGACAATGATGAACTGGTCTAGGAACTCTCTGAACACCATATTCATCAAGTCCATAAGCACGGCTGGAGCATTTGTCAAGCCAAAAGGCATAACCCGAAATTCATAGGAACCATATCTCGTCAAGATAGAAGTCTTCGAGACGTCCTATTCCCTGATATGCAACTGATGGTATCCCAATCATAAATCAATCTTTGAGAAAAAGCAGGCTTCTCTCAACTAGTCAAATAGGTCATCGATTCGGGGTAACGGATACTTATTCCGTATCATGACCTTATTCAACTCCCGATAATCTACACACAACCTCAATGATCCATCCCTCTTCTTTACGAACAACACAAGGTCACCCCATGGTGAAGTACTCCTCCGGATAAACCCCTGACCCAACAACTGCTCTATCTGATCCCTTAGCTCTCTCATCTCCGCTAGAGCCATACGGTACGGTGCGCAGGTAATGGGCCATGTCCACGGCATCAAATCAATAATAAAATTTATCTCTCTACTAGGAGGTAACCCAGGGATATCCTAGAATACATCAGCAAACTCCCTCATGACTGAAATCGAATCAAGTGGTATCACCACTTCCTTAGAGGTCTCCTCCTCTATATAGTACAAATGAGTGGACAATCCTCCCTCAGGGCGAGGCATCGCTACTAAAAATATATCTTGCCCCAGAATGGCAAATATGATACTTCTAATGAAACAATCAATCATAGCTCGGTACGCAACTTGCCAATCCATACCAAAAATCGCATCATACTCAGTCATCTCTAATACTAACATATCAGCGAGTAAAGTAAACACCGCGATCTCTATACCCACACCTCTACAAATAAGGGAAATTACAGAGCCCCTACTCAACGGTGAATCTACACATGTAATCGTGCTCTCTGCAGTGTCTAACAACCCAATAGTGCGTGCAAATCTCATGGCAATAAAATAATGTGTGGCCCCCGTATCAAATAAAATATGCCCCACAGTTCCCTGAATAGCTAACATACCCTTAATAGCAGGTGGACCTTGTGGGACAGCGGCCTGCTGCAGCTGATACACTCTCCCATACTGAAGTTGTCCCTGTTGAACTGGGACAACTGGAATGGGTGGTAATGCTGCAATCTGTGGTGGTGCTGGGAGGGAGGCGGGAAACATAGGCCTCCGTGGCTGGTGTCGAGCACCCTACTGCTGTCGTTGTGGGGCCCTGCCCCTATCAGGACAATCCTGGCATTTGTAGAAAATCTTTCCACACACGAAGCACTTCCCCAGGAAATTTCCCTCTCGTTGTCCCTACTGCCCTCGACCCCGATGGCCATTACCATTCCTACCTTGACCATGCTGGCCCTACTGAAACTGTTGCTACTGACCAATCTGGCCGTTATGGCCCTGATGGCCATGTCTGAAACCTCCCTGACCATTCCTGAAACCCCCAGATCTGAATCTCTTAGTATCCCCCTATTGGGAGCCCTGATCTCCCTGCCTATGCTGACCCTGAGCAGATTGTGCCCCACTAGCACCATTTCCCCCAGTTTTTCCCTAATGGCTGGACTCTTCTGATCTCTTACTCTCAGACATGTGGAAGCGGTGATCCTGGCAGTGAAGTGGTGTTTCGTTAACCACATCCGAGTAAGTGGCCAATGAAAAATTTTCTAACAAGTGATATCGGATCCTCCAAGTCAATCCGTCCATGAATTTCTAAATCTTCTTCTCCTCATTCAGAATCTCATTGGGAACAATATTCAAGAGATTCATGAATTCGAGCTCATACTCGACCTCGGTCTTCCCCTCCGCTTGAGGTTCATTAACTTCCTCCTCATCTCAGTGTGAACAACTGATGGAAAATATTTGCAGTCGAAGCGCACCCAGAACTCCTGAATAGAAAGGGTGTCCCTCTCCTCCGCGGTGGTAATAGACTCACACCACTGCAATGCTGATCCTACTAGCTTAAAAGTAGCTAGTATCTGCTTCTGAACATCTGTGCACTCGTACATCCTTAAGTGCCTCTGAATGTCCTTCCTCCACTGACTGGACACTACAACGTCGGAGCTACCTGCAAACTCCAAAGGGTGTGTTTTCTAAAAAGCATTACGAACGCGTTCCCAAGAAGACGGTAATGCGTGAGCCTAAACTGGCACAACTATCGGTGCCTAGGGTGGTGCTTACTGCACAACTGTGAGGGCAGCATTTACCGCTTGGGCTACAATAGCTGCAACCTCAGCAGCATTCATGGTGCCCTGAACTGGTGCAGGTTGTGGCTCGGGTTGTGCATCCCTAGGAACTCGTTGTGCACGTCGTGGAGGCATCTGAAATGAGAGTAAAGTCTTATAAGTTCGCAGTTATTATCTCAAAATAGCTGAAGAGCGCAACATACATAAAAGAATACAACAGTCCTAAAATATAGGGCTCTACATCAAAGAAAGCTCAACGAAAACATAACAAATCGTACATTACCTAAGGACACTAAAACTTGATGCTCTGATACCACCTGCGACACCCCGACTAATTAAATACCGGGTAGCAACTCCTTTATTAAATTAATACAAACTGCCAAGTTGGTTCAGTTCATAGCGTCACTGTCGAAAACGTTTTATTAATTACTAACCACCTAATATTTAAAAAGTGAGTTGTCAATTTTAATTAAATCTGATTAACATGCAATAATTAGATTATGAAATGCTAACATAACCACCACAACATAATGACAATGGGATAACCATAAAATAGTAATGAGTCTGCAGGGTTACTCCTCATAACAATCCAGATACAGGAATAAACAAATACTAAGTCTGCATCACTAAATTAATTACAACCCAAAAATTTGATATAACTGGATAAATAAAGTGTCTAAAAGAAATCGGGCGACATGACCAACAGATGAGGAAAATCTAGAAACATAGAGTCAAGATCGAAAGTGGAGGCGTCAATTGTCAAAGTCCTGTAACTTCCATGGCAGCTACAGTCCGTCACCTGAATGGCACTCCTATGCATGGTGTCCTTGTGGCTGGGCACCTAAAAGGTTTTTACAAAAAATATATTTGATAGCAAACAGGTCAGAACGCGATTGTGGAAAACAGTTTAAAATATAGCAAGTGTTTTAATGATATAAAACAATGAATGAAAAATACATGTTAGCACGTGCTCTCACATGAAATATTCACCTCTCGACTATCTGTGCACTCCTAACGTATCCGTAATCGAATATAGTTATGCCCGTATCTAACTGGTTCAATATAAAATCTAACGTTACTACACGATTCACGATTTAATTCCCGACATCTTATTTTAAACATAGTGTTTTGCTCTTCTACACATTTTCCCATTTCAGTACTACTAATCACTAGAGATCTTCCATTTTATCTTTTACAAAACATTGATATTATAGATACGCACATTTATACATTACAGTTCATTTAAATTTACAATATATTATTATCATCATAAATATACAATACTAGCACTCCGAGACTAAGCTGCGGTGCACACATACTCTACTATCCAATCCCGGTACATAACGTACATAAGGACCACGCATTCCGAATCTCTCAGGAATCGTTCTCAAATAACAACAAGCACACAAAATGGAGGCGAACATAGTTCACATCACATGGGTCACGCACATACCTATGCTCCCATGATCAGCAAACTTATTAACTTCTCAATAATTCCTTCTCTGACCTATGTCCTCAAGGTACCATTCTAAATCCCCCCATAGACACACAAAGATTAGATGGACCTAATCGAACACAGACCTCGCATGATAGCAAGTATGGTAGGTATGTTTTACACATAAAACCACATATACTAAGCATTCACACATCTTAGATATCTCGAATTATTAGTATAGGTACTTCTCATTCTTATACCGTCTTTTAAAGTTACATGATTACAAGTCCCCGATTTGTATATTAACGTTGTCAACCCTTCTCACGTCGTAATTAGGTAATCGTTTCATATTCCACAAATGTCATCCAAATTACTATAAGGTTCTAAGTTCTTCTCCTCAACATACCCCAATTCTCACAATTATACCCACTAGTCAATAAGGGAAGGTTAATTCTCAATTACTTAAGTCTACGGGACATTTGAAAAAAAATCAGGCCTAAAAGGCCGTTCTGACAACTCGTTAGAAGTCTCGTTCGAATGAGGTCATTTGAACGAGTTCATTCAAATGAAAGGCTTCGAACGAACTACCAACTCGTTAGTAGGGATACTGTCATCTCGTTCGAACGAGGTCGTTCGAAGGACCTGGGCAGGTCTTCTAACGAGATGGGAGATTGTGCCCAGAATTTTCTGAAATTCGATTTTCTTCAAAATTTTCTTCTCTAAATCTCTACTAAGATCATCCCAATTAAGTTTTAACATTTTTAAACTACTCTAAGTCCTCCTAGGTAACTCTTTAACATATATTTGGGGTCAATGCTTCCTAAATTAACATGTAATCATCATAATTTCCAAACCTTGTCCCAAACCCTATAAATATAAACTAAGAATTTTAATGTCTACAAGTACTCCTTATAAATCCATTTATAAATCCTCAAAAGATATATTTTGTATCTGAAATTCATCCATAACCATTCTACATGCAATCCCTATCCAAGATTATGAATTCTATTTCCAATTTCATGGGTTTTCATCAAACTTTCAATACAAGACCTATATTCAATTCTAATCATGGAGGAAACATTCGCTTGAAATTATGTAATTAAACCACTTGCCTTAGATGTTCTGATTTGATGTTGAAGGATGAAGGTTGATTCTCCTCTCTCTCTCTACATATTTTCTCCCAAAGATGGTGATGGTGGCTAGGGGTTTCTTTTGGAACCTCTTAAGACTCTCCCTATAACTCACGTAGCCCACTTCTTGTTAAATGCTGAATTATGGACTTAGTGGGTTTATTTATAATACAAAATTAACCTCTAAAATTCGTGGGTTTTAATTCCCTTATTTTTAAAATTACTAAAATACCCTTCTAGGTTGTCGGTAAGGCCTAAAAATTCCCCGGGACCCAAACTAAATCCACGGCTAGTGTTTTCTGACTATTTTGACCTTTCTGGACACGTTGGCGCACTCAAAATGACCATTCGGTTGATAAAAAATATAATTTACTTTTTAATTCCAATAATCACATTCCTGGCGCGACTAACACGCGCGTCCCAATTAAATTATTAAATTGTCGTATTTCTGTCTCGCGACAATTTTAACATTTTCAATACATGAAATTTTCAATTTTAACATCATAACAAAATACTATCTCACATCTCGCTAGTATTTGTACCCGGATTAGTTCCCAATTAATTCTCATTTAATTTAATTAATCCCTTAAGTAAAAATAAATAAAATTACGGGGTATTCCAATTATTTAATCTCAACGAGAAATCATGTGTGGACTAATTGAGCCGAGATAGGAAAATTTTTTTGATTGATTCAAATGACGGCTTTGAGATCACGGTTGAGTCTCGAGAGGTCGAAATACTGAAAATAGTGTACCTAGGGGTAGTAATTGGCTCCTGGGGCCATTTTAGGCATAACCGGGACTATACTCAGGTAATTAACCTAGGTCTACGAGAGTTGGGCAACAATTACTCATCCTAAATCACAAAATCTTGATAGATGAGGGAAAGGAAAAAGAGGAAGAAAAAGGGCATCCTGGGAAATTTTTCGAGAAGAGATCGTCGGATTTATTCCAACGAGGCAAGTATTTTCTTTCTTTACAAGAGTTTTTGTTAATTGTATTAATATTTAAATTTGTGGTAACAAATGTGTAAATTTAGAAGATCATTGTGTATAAATCTTGCCAATTTGATGTTGGAGAAAACAAATGTAAATCCATGTGAGTAAGATAAACCTTGTGAATTTAACACATTAGAGATTTGTGAATTTATGGGTTCTAGAGGTTGAAATGATGAAGAAACCCATAAAAGGTGAAATTAATGATTTTTGAGAAACTAGCTTAAAAACATAAATTAATTATTTTAGTGGGTAGATTAACTTTGATTTAGTATAACTATGAAATTTTATGAAGGATTGGTGTTGCAATGATTTAGAATGACTTGGGTTGTGATTTGAATCGATTGGAGGGGGAATTTGAATTGGGAGAAAACACACAACGCGGTCCCATTTTTAGCAGGTCTGGCAGGCCTCATCGATCTATGTCCCAGGTCCAGTCGACCGGTGATGGTGATTTTTTCCTAAGGTGAAAGCAGTAAGGGTTAAAAAGGAAGGGGAGGCCGACTGGGGGTCTAAGGTTGGTCGACTGGTACCCTATTTTTGGGCAGAGATAGAACATTTTTTTTATAAACTTGGTGTTGATGTAAAAAATTAGATCATATCTAATTATTCAATCACAGATAAATAAATGAGACAAAGAATTTTTAAAGTGGTTCAGCCTTATAAGAATGGCCTACGTCCACTGTTATGGTATTGCTGATTGTATGGAATTCTCGATTACAAGTTATCTCAAGAAATTCCGGTCCCTTTATAATGAGGATTGTACAATGTATTTATAACCCTGAGGCTGTAATGTGAAAGGGTAATACATTAAATGATGTACATATGAAAGGGTAATACATTCAATGCCCCTTAAGCGTATGCGTCTGAATGATAAGCCTTTAATGAATAGTCAAACTGTTGGTTATCCTGCTATTAATGCTTTGTTCAAGGTGCATCTCGGACCGCCTGAGTTGCTCGGACCGCCTAAGCTTCTCGGTACTCAAGAGTTCCTCAGAGAGTTCTTTTTCCTCGGAGCGTATGAGTTCCTCGGGGAATCAATGCTCCTCATTGTAGTATGGTTCCTCAGAGCATGTGAGTTCCTCGGAAGTGTTTGTTGTTGCTACGTAGATTGCCACGTGTCTTCACTTTATTGAGACATGTCAGCAGACTAAATTTGGTATCAACAGAAGCCCCCAATGTTTCATAGTTCGAACTTTGAGGAGTGTGGAACATTCTTTCTCGGAATATGGCAGTTTTAAATGGTCATCCTAAAATTAAGGAGTCTTTTGTATTTATTTCTCTTTCCAAATTCGTAAAATCAGGCTTTTTTGAATTTTTATAACCGCCTCGATCTCCGCGTACTTTTTGTCCTTCTAGCCGCCGGTTGCGTAATCGTTTCTTTTTGTAATCATTACTTTTTCCTTTTCCCAAGGCAAGGTATTTAAGCATCACAGACAATCCCATCGTCTTCTACTTTTTCAAATTTGTATCTTTGAATTTTCTATTATCTTACTCTCTTGTGCATTCATCCTTTTCATCGTTCGTTGTCAACAGATCCCCTCCTTTTCTGTAAGATCTTCTTCCTTCTTCTTCATTTCTTTTATTCATCATGGTTTGCCCTATTGAATCTCTTGATAAGTTTCGCTCTTATTTTTCTATTCTCTCCTGGGTTGTTCTGGAAGAGCTTTCTGAGCCTTCTCACTATTTCCGCTTGGCTAAGGGACATTGGTTCCCCAGTCTATTTGTTGCTGAGTGTGGATTTTCTTTTCCGCCCAATCCTCTATGTCTGGAATTTTGTTAATATTTTGACGTTGTTCCTCCAAGAATAGCCCCCAATACATGGATAAGAGTTAATGGGGTTCATAGGTTAAATCAAATTCATGGAACTCGCATAGGAATTCCAGAAATCATGTTTTGTTATAGATGGGCAATGGGTGATAACACTTTTTATTTTAAAACTAGATTTTTAAATAGGGCTTTAGTGGTCAATCTCCCGAATGCCAATAGGGACTATTTTGAGCATGGAGTTGTTATAAAAAATTGGCAACATGCTCCTTTATTAGGAGATGAAGTGTATCAGCGTCCCAGATGCCCTCCCTATGGCAATGGGATAGGTTATTTTTATTTCATTTTATTTATTTTGAAATTATGCTTCTTCTATGTTTGATAAAATGTGCCACTGATATTTTAATGTTTATTTATTTGCAGTTGATAGCAAAAGAAAGTGTCCAAAAGAAGCAAACGTGAATATAAGGAACTTAAAACTTATCTAGAGTTTGCATCAGAGTGTTGCCGATGAGAACATTATGTCAGCCTCGTATTTTCTGCAGTACAAGAGCTACACCACTTCTTTTACTACTTGTCCGACGATAAGTGACGCAGAGCCAATACCAGCTTCTACCAGTTCTTTGCCTGAATCACATATTCCTTTAAGTGAAAGGATGAAGAAAAGAAGACCTCCCACCTTGTTTGAGGAACCTGCCTCTGGTGCTGGAGAGGCAAAAAAAAGTAAGATTGACATCCCATGGGAGGGGACAAAGAAAACTGATGCACCTTCCTCGGCTGCCCCTGTTGTGAAGGTTGTCGAGAAGCCCCAAGTGGCTCCGAGCAAGTCTGCTGATCCAGGAGAAGGATTGTAATATCACTGACCAAGACTTTCTCCTTGGTTGAATCTATTCCTGCTCCCTCGAGGAAGCTGAAAAAGAGCTCCTCGGTCAATTTGACTGACACCCTCATCCAGCCCCCGACTAGTGGAGTTCCCACTTTCGTTCCACCGAGCTCTGCTATGAGCTCGGTGAAGACTTGGATCATTCCCGAGATCTAAGGTATCGAAGAAAACCTTTCTCGAGATATGGTTACCTCTTTGGCAGCTCGCCACATTGCTTTTGTAAGTCCTTTTACTTTGAACTTTTCATCTTTCCCTTATTATTTCGGTCTCTGACTTGCTTTCATTTTCTTTTCACAGTTGGTGAGCTACTTCAATACAATTTTGAAGAAGGATGAAGCTATTAAATCTTCAAGCTCCTCATCTGGTGTAGAGGAAGCTTTGATGGGCGTGAGGCAGTCTTTAGAAGATTCTTGTCATAAATACGATGCTGACAAGGCTGTTTGGGAGAAGAAACTTATCTCCACCAAGAAGGAGAAGGCTCAAGTTGTTGAAGACTCCAAGGAGTTGGATAAGAGAATAAAGGACTTGGAAGGGAAAAATTAAGAGCTTGACAAGAAGCTCAAAAATGCTGGAGAGCTTGAGAATAAGCTCAAGGTTGCTGAGGAAGAATTGGGTCAGCTTTGAGAGGTAAATTGGCAAAAGGAGGAGGTTAAAAATAAATTGAAGACTACTGAAAACCTTCTATCCGAGAAGCTTTCCTCGGAGAAGTTGAAGAGAAAATTGGTTGTGAAGAAGTCCTTCAGTGCTGGCTGGGACAAGGGGTGGAACAAGGGCTTGGCTACCATGATGTCATAAGTAGAATATGGTAGCCTCAAGTACTTCAGTGATGGATGGGTCGCTTCTCTTCAGGAGATAAAAGTGGATGAAAAATACGAACTCTTTCAGCGACACATACCTGGTCCCCCTCTAACTCCTGAAGACGAAGAAGAGGATGAAGCTGCCTCCGAAGAGTCTTCCATGATGATGGGAGATCATCCTCTAGCCAGCCAGCCTGCTACCGAGGAACTTCAGCAGCTCGCTACTTCCTCCGAGCAACCTCCAGTACTTCCCCATCTACAATCTGCTCCATCCGAGCAACCTACTTCCTCATCCCAGCCTCTCGAGAAAGTTTTGGGATACAAGGAAAAGGTGTAGAGTTATTTGGACTTCTATCTGTTTTATTTTTCTTTAACAAATGTAATCTTGAATATGTAATTCTGAATCTTGTACTTCTGGCCTTTACGATATAATAAAACTTGAACTTGTGTTCATTCATACTTTTGTCTCTTCTTCATGCTCTATTTTTATTATTGATTACTGCTTTTTCTTCCTCTACTAGTTTTTGGCCAGGATGGAATTATTATCTTCTCACGATACAAAGTTGTTGAGGTAATGCAATGAATACTTTAAATCTGGTCACACGAATCTGTGTGCAGCACAAATCATCGACATCCTCGGCCAAGATGCTTCAGAACAGGCAATTGAGTCCTACCAATATTTGAAGTGTCTGCTTGACCATGCAGTGGTCAATAATGTGGCTTATTATGATATGATCGAGGATCTCCAAGGCACTCTTGAAGACCTTCAGAAGCCATACAAAGAATCCACTTCCCTTTTGCACGAGGGGTATGAGAAAAAGTATCAGCAACTCAATGCTGACAAGGGATACGAGAAGCGTTTTGTTGGCTATGATGTGAGGGAGAGAACTCTGAGGGCTGAAGTCAAGGAGTGAAGATAAATAGCTGAATTATTAGAGCAAGAGAATCACAACTTGCAAAGAGAGTTGTCACAGTTGAAGTCTGCAGCCTCCACTTCAAAAGCCTTGATCCCAGTGACTGATGAGGGATTCTCGTTCTTGGAGGTTGAGAATGCTAACTTGAGGGACGAATTGGAGATCTTGAAGAGAGATGGCCCCTCTACATCTTCTCGTGGACGAGCAAGAGCTCTTCGGGGATGAACAAGAGCAGCTCGGATTCTTGTCAAGGAACAGAGGACTCATTTCGCTTTGGAGAACCAAGCTTTCCAATTAATGGCAAAGAACCAGGGGTTGGCTGAAATGGATAGAAGATCAGGGACCTAGAAGAGAAGCTTTCAGTGCAGAAATTAGTCTTGGAGAATAAGGAACTCTTCATCAAAAATCTCCACGAGCAGCTGGAAAGACTGACATATCAATTCCACAAACAGCCCAGGGAGTTCTAGATGGCTGGGTACAACGAGGCTCTCTATCCCTTGGACGATCGTATCCAGAATAAAAATGATGAGGGTTACAAGCAAGGTTGGTTGAATGCCTTAGGTGTGCTGCAACTCGAACAGGGTCATTACCTGTGGGACTATCATGATCCTGGGCTGCTCGACCTACCCGTGCCACCATTCAAACTTGATATGAGTTGGATCCCTGCTCGGGCCATTCCTCGATGCTTAATTTCCAAGTATCTCGGCGACTATAATCTCCATTCAAGTGTTGAGATATCTCGTCCCACGCACCTTCTAGATCGACCATCCGTGATGAATATCAGGATGTTAAAAGATTTTAATTTCATAAACTCTCCTCTTGCTTTAAATGATCCGCGTTCTGGCGAGGAACCTATTTCAAAAGCAGAGGGGAAGAAACCAATAGAGTAGGAATTTTGTTGTAATAGTTAGTATATATTTCATTCTCAATGTAATCTGTTTTTGGATTTAATGAAAGACTTTTATTTTTATTCGCAATCTTAATCGCTATTGTCTTGTAAAATACTTTACATTTGTGCATGTATGTCTGTTAAAAAGATAACAATATTGTTTTGTTTTGTGTTGTTTGTCGATCAACTTGTTGTTGACTAGCTTGAATTTGTGGTAGTCATTATAAAAAATTACTAAGTTATTCCTCGACCAACTTACTAAGTTGTTTCTCGACCAACTTACTAATAATTTTAAAAAGTCACGAGTATCAATAATTTTGCTTGATCATTTTCTCGTATTCATAAATTGTTTCCGACCAACCAAGGTCGGTAAATTTCCTTCTCGACCAACTACAGTTAGTGGGTTTTTCCTCTGCGAGCAACTTTTAGCACTTTTTGAAATAATTTTACCTCCCGACCAACTCAAGTTAGCCTTTTTGAGAATATATTTACTTCCTAACTGGCATAAGTTGGAATTTTTAGGAATACTTTTACTTCTTGAGGAACATATAGTTTTATTTCCCGTAGGAATACAAGTTTTACTTCCCAGAGGAATACAAGTAGCTTTACTTCCTGGAGGAATACAGGTAGCTGTACTTCCAGGAGGAATATAGGTAGCTTTACTTCCCGGAGGAATATAGGTAGCTTTACTTCCCAGAGGAATACAAGTAGCTTTACTTCTCGGCGGAATATAGGTAGCTTTACTTCCCGGAGGAATATAGGTAGTTTTACTTCCCGGAGGAATATAAGTTTTACTTCCCGACCAACCTTAGCTGGCATTTTCGAGAAAATTTTTTAGTAGCCCGAATTTTTCCGAGTAGTGTGTAGCACTAGTATTCCCCGAAAAACATTCAATAAAAAGAGAGATTATCCATTACTAATAATACATGCGCAGGTGCTCTGCGTTCCATGCATTTTTAAACTCCTCCCCTTCCAAAGTTGTTATTCGGTAAGTTCCTGGTCGAACAATTTCTGTAACTCGGTATGGTCCATGCCAATTTGCCTCCAGTTTATTGTGCTTTTGAATTACTTTCTTCAGCACATAGTCTCCTTCTTTCAAGTCTCACTTCTTCACCCTCTTATTGTACAATAGAGTTGTTCGTTGTTGGTATGAAGCATTTTTTATGGCTTCTTCTTCTCTAACTTCCTCGAGCATGTCTAAATCCAATCTTCTCATTAAGTCGCTGACAGGGGAATTAAAATTCAGTACCCTGTGTTTTGGGAGGCCCAACTCGGCAGGTATAACAGCTTCACTTCTAAACGCTAGCATATATGGAGATTCTCCAATTGCTACTCGGGGAGTAGTTCGATAAGCCCATAGTACTGACTGTAACTCGTTGATCCAATTTGCTTTCGCATCGTCCAGTCTTTTCTTCAAGCCATTCAGTAGTGTTCTGTTTGTCACTTCAGTTTGTCCATTGCTTTGAGGATGGCCTGGTGCTGAGTGGATCTTCAAAACATTTGATTGATGAAAATAGGCAGCGAACTCCTCGTTATCAAATTGTGTTCCATGATCTGTGATGAAAGCATGAGGAAGACCATATCGACAAATGATGTTCTTCCAAATAAATTGGTACACCTTCTCTTACGTCATATCAATGAGAGGCTCAGCTTCCCCCCACTTAGTAAAATAATCCACTGCGACGACGAGGTATTTGGACCTTCCTCTGGTCGTTGGTAGTGGTCCGACCAAATTTATTCCCCACATGGCAAACGGCCAAGGGGAAGTGATGGGTGTCAACAATGCTTCTGGAGTTCTTCGGAGGGAGGAAAAATGCTGGCACTTGTCACACTTCTTGGAATAGGCTACACAATCAGCCCTCATCATCAGCCAGTAATATCCCTGCGTCATCATCCTTTGCAAAAGCGTCCGACCTGCTACATGGGATCCACAGGACCCTTCATGGATTTCTTCAATCAATTCTTTCACCTCGGAGGGATGTACACATCTTTGCAAACCTGCCATAATTCCTCGTCTATATAAAATACCGTTAGTTAATACATACCGAGCATTTTTAAACTTCGATTTCTTGGCTGCGACCTTGTCACTTGGTAATTCTCCCTCCTCAATATATGCCCTGATGGGATCCATCCAAAATGGTCCTAAATTAAGGGTGATAAAGTTCATCATCAAATCTTCATCTATACTCCGACCAACTAAAACTTCAATTGGGATTGTTCTTCGTAGCTCGGTACGAGTAGCTGATGCTAATCGATCTAGGGCATCTGCTCTTACATTCTCCATTCTTGGTATTCTGACCAGCTGAATAGAAGCAAATTCTGATACCAACTCCATCACCTTTGCATGGTATTTGATCATTAATTCTCCTTTGGCTGCATATATTCCCAACATTTGATTTACAATTAATTGAGAATCACTGAAGATAATAATTTGATGCGCCTCCATAATTTTTGCCAAATTAAGACCTGCAATCATGGCCTCATACTCAGCCTCATTATTGGAATCTTTGAATTGGAAACGTAGGGCGTATTCCATGTCGACCTCGTCCGGAGTGCTCAAAACTATCCCTTCCCCATTGCCTGTTGTGCAAGATGAGCTATCTACATATAGCCTCCATATAGGTAACTCGTCTTCAAACTTCTGATCTGACACAGTTCCTTGGTGAAATATTTGTTGCTTTCTTTCATCCTCACCTGATATTTCCTACTCTTCGTCGATCACCTTTTCTTTCCCTTTTACCAATCGGATTTGGTCTGAGCTAGAATTTGATGATCCTCTAACATCCACTTGCCATTTTACCAACTGGAGTTGGTCTGATCTTGTGTTTGTTGATCCTGTAACATCCACAGGTTGATCATCGAGCAAATTTTTCTCCTCGGGGGTATCAGGATAAGTGAACTCTGTTATAAAATCTGCTACAGCTTGCCTTTTCAGCGCGGATCTCGGTTCATAAACTATATCATATTCACCGAGCTCTATTGCCCAGTACATCAATCTCCCTTATTTTTCTAGTTTATGAAGGGCTTGCCTCAACGGCATATCAGTATATACGATTATAATATGAGCCTGGAAGTATGGCATCATTCTCCTACTCGCCTCAATAAGCGTCAGTGCTAACTTTTCCATCCTTGGATATCTGATCTCTGCTCCTCGTAAGGCCTTACTTGTATAGTAGATTGGTTTTTGTACTCCATCCTCCACTCTTATCAACGCTGAGCTAACTGCATTCTCCGATACTGGTAGATACAAGAACAATTTTTCTCCCATCACTGGCCTGGATAACAGTGGAGGTGATCCCTAGTATTTCTTCAAGTCTTGAAAAGCCTTTTCCCATTCATCATTGCATTCAAAAGACTTTCGGAGTGTCTTGAAGAATTGGAGACATTGATCAGTTGCTGGTGATACAAATCTGTTGAGTGCTGCTACTCATCCTGTAAGACTTTGCACCTCTTTCTTCGTCGTTGGAGATCGCAGCCCTAATAGAGCTTTGATCTTTTTAGGATTTGCCTCAATGCCTCGTTGTTTGATAATGTGTCTGAGAAACATGCCTTCTCGTACTCTAAATATGCACTTCGTCGGGTTCACCTTCATTTCATATTTATCTAGTTGATCAAAAGTCTGACTTAAGTCAACTAGATGATCGGCATCCTTCATGCCCTTTGTCAGCATATTGTCAACATAGACTTCCATATTGTAACTGATTTGTTTAGCAAAGACCTTGTTCATGAGCCGCTGATATGTCGCACCTGCATTTTTCAAACCAAAAAGCATAACATTATAACAATAAGTTCCTCTAGGGGTAATGGAAGAAGAACTCTCCCTGTCTTTAGGTTTTATTTTAATCTGATTGTAGCCATAATAAGCATCCATGAAGCTCAGCAGCTCGTGTCCCGAGGTAGCATCGACTAGTTAATCAATTCGGGGTAGTGGAAAGTGATCCTTTGGGCATGCTTTGTTGAGGTCGGTGAAGTCTACACACATCCCCCATTTTTTATTCTTCTTCTTTACCATCACCACATTGGCTAACCAGTCTGGATATTTAACATCTTCAATAAAGCAAGCTTTATAGAGCTTCTCGACTTCCTCCTGTATAGCTTGATTCTTCTCGGGACTGAATACTCTTCTTCTCTACTTCACAAGCTTGATCTCATTATTCACGTTGAGTTCGTGACATAAGAAATTTGGGACTATCCCTAGCATATCCTCATGACTCCACGCAAAAGTTTGCTTTCTGCTTCTAAGGAAAGTTATCAATTCCTATTTTAGCGAGGCTTCCAACGATGAACCTACTTGAGTAGTTTGTTCAGGGTGCTTGTCGTCTAGAATGATGTTTTCAGTAACTTCCACCACTTGACCCTTCACGAGTCGTGACTCATCTCTAGGATCCAATGTTTCAATATCTGCCCCTTCTTCCACTTGATAAGTAGTAGTCTTTTTCCTTGATTCCTCCATTTCTTCTTTCTTGGCGGATAAATAATAGCATTCCTGAGCTACTTTTTGGTCACTCTTCAAAACTCCTACTCCAAAATTTATTGGAAATTTTAGGCATTGATGTACTGTAGATGGTACAGCCTCGAACTTCTTCAATCCTACTCTTCCCATGATGATATTGTATGATGATTGAACATTCTTATCCATCATGAAGAAGCGTATTCTTTCTATTCGACAAGCAGGCCACGTGCCAATGAATATATCCAACTTGATCGTCCCAAGTGGAAATACTTTCTCGCCAGCAAAACCGAGGAGCGGTCTATGGTAAGGCTCCAGTTGAGATAGATTTAGATTTAAACTATCGAAGCACGAGTAGAACATGATGTCTGCCGAGCTACCATTGTCGACCAATACTCTTGAAATTATTACCTCCTTCATTCTCATCTTGATCACCAATGGGTCATCATGAGGATATAGAACACCTGCAAGGTCATTCTTTGAGAACCCAATGACCAACTTCTCTTTGTTCACCTTTCTTGGGCGATCCTCCTCATCTAGATTTATTCATTGAATGTACGAGCAAGCTTCAGCCTCACAGAGGTAAGCTTTTCTTTCCGAAGTAAGGTCTCCTCCTCCTGCATCTCCACCTGCTATAACATTACAGTCAAATGACCCAAAGCGTATTGAAAATACCTCTCGTTCTGGTTGCCTTGGTCTCTTGGGAAGATCGGGGTCATGTTTTGGATCAACTTCATGGTATCTTTTCTTGTTCTCCTATGCTCGACGAGGAGATCTATACCTCTCTCTTGTTCGGTCATTGTTCCTTCTTTCGCTTCCACGATCAACGTACTTTGCCAGCTTTCCTCGTTTGATGAGTGTTTCAATTTCATTCTGAAGAGCTATGCAATTTTTGGTCATATGGCCATGATCTTTATGAAACTCGCAATACTTTGCCTTATTCCTCTTGTCAGGGTCTGCCTTCATTTTCTCTGGCCAGTTTAATTCCTCGTTTCTCTTGATTTCTTCTAGAACATGGTTGATATGCTTCTTCAAAGGAGTATAATTATCGAATTTCTTCATTGCATCCCATACCGACCTTGTTCTTCAATGTTTATCATTACCATTGTTCTTATGTTCTTTCTTCTTAGCTTTATCACCTTCCACCTTGGTTTCTTTTGCATCCAGGTTCTTCTTCGCAGCCATAGCCTCCTCGGCATTCATAATCTTGGACGCTTTTCCCATTAGGTCTGACATGGTTCTAGGTGGATCTTTGGCCAAAGTGTAGTACAACTTGTTGGGAAGTAGTTCACTCATCAAGGCGATAATCATTGTCTTATCTTCATAATCAATGACTTCAAGTTTCTCGTTATTAAAACGAGTTATATAATCTCTGGTACTCTCACCAGCCTTTTATCTAACAATTAACAAATATGCTACTCGTTTAACTATCTTTGCCCCAAAATAGAAATTCCCAATGAATAACTCGGCCAGTTGATGAAAAGTTGAGATCTTACCCCGAGGAAGATTATTATACCATGTTTGAGCAGATCCGGTAAGAGTTCTCGAGAATGCCCTGCATTTCATCTCATCTGGAACAACATAGATGTCGGCTGCAGCTTGGTATTGTTCTATATGAAGGACGGGGTCAATCTTTCCATCGTATTTGTGGGTTATAATAGGTGCTTTGAATTTTGATGGTGTTGGAAAATCTACAATGGCCTGGACAAAAGGTGTTCCTCAAACAAAAGTTCATTGTAGAGGGTTATTGGCTTTAACCATTTCCCCCAATCTATCCTCTAGCCTTTGAATAAAGCCTTTCCATGCATCATTTCCTTCCTCGGGCCTGTTGGTTCGAGCAGCTGATCGCGTTGAGGTGGCTTCCTGGGATCTATCTTGACGAGCACCTGGTCGCGACTAGGCTTCCCTTAAATCTGATGGTCGTTGAAAACTCCTTGATGGGGCTCTAGGTGGACTTTTGCTCCTCTTAGGACCTAATCGATTGAAAGGAGATACTCTGCTTAATCTTTCTAGCGTACTGGTCCTTCTGGGGAGAGAGTGATACGTTGTTCAGTATCTGTGGCTCGCACTGACGAAGATCGTCCAGGTTGATAAGAAAAATCTTCAGACTCCTTATTGCGATATGAATTGGTACGCCTAGTACGCGAAGAAGATGCACGGGTATTTCTTTGAATACTTCGTGGTCTTGAATGGGTTGGTGAACCGCCATGGTGGGTTTGTACGAGCTGACGCATAGTTTCTTGCATGACGGTCTAGCCCTGAGCCAGATTTGTCATTATTCCAGCTAGATCTGGAATATTTGGCAAAGCTGATGGATTTGGAGGGCTTCCAGCATTTTGATTGCTAGATTCTGGAATATCAGCCATTTGTAATGTATTGTTTTTGGTGAAAAATGATATTACCAGTCGTTTCCCACAGACGGTGGCAATCTGTTGATGTAAAAAATTAGATCATATCTAATTATTCAATCACAGATAAATAAATGAGACAAATAATTTTTAAAGTGGTTCAGCCTTAAAAGAATGGCCTATGTCCACTGTTATGGTATTACTGATTGTATGGAATTCTCGTTTACAAGTTATCTCAAGAAATTCCGGTCCCTTTACAATGAGGATTGTACAATATATTTATAGCCCTGAGGCTGTAATGTGAAAGGGTAATACATTAAATGATGTACATATGAAAGGGTAATAAATTCAATGTGCCTTAAGCGTATGCGTCTAAATGATAAGCATTTAATGAATAATCAAACTGTTGGTTATCCTGCTATTAATGCTTTATTCAAGGTGCATCTCGGACCGCCTGAGTTTCTCGGACCGCCTAAGCTTCTCGGTACTCAAGAGTTCCTCGGAGAGTTCTTGTTCCTCGGAGCGTATGAGTTCCTCAGGGAATCAGTGCTCCTCGTTGTAGTATGGTTCCTCGGAGCATGTGAGTTCCTCGAAAGCGTTTGTTGTTGCTACGTAGATTGCCACGTGTCTTCACTTTATTGAGCCATGTCAGCAGACTAAATTTGGTATCAATACTTGGAATGTGCATAACTCTTACATCCGGACTCGGATTGACGTGCCATTTATGGCCACAAATAGTTAACTAAGAGTAGTACACGTTACAAGAAATTTTACTACTTATACATAAAATGTTAAAGGTCTAAAATACCCTTGAAGTTGTAATGAGCGACGAAACTTCCCCGGTTAAAAACCAAACTTGGTAAGGACCCTTGTGAGACTAATAGGAACCTAACTGAGTATATAGGAGGCGAACTATATAATCTTATAGTTAATAATAAATGGAAGAGTGTAGCTATATACTGTGGAACATAGAAAGTACAAAGGGACTCGTAACACGAGGAATATATATAAATGTGTGAATTATATATAGAGATGTATGCATGTGAGTTGACTGAAAATTGTGTTTATTAGAATTATTACTTAAGGATGATATCTAGGAGGTTGGTCATAGTAAGCGATCCCACCCTAGCGATTCCAGTGGGGTTTGGATTGTGATCAGGTTATAGTGCTCAGGTGGATCCTACCCTGATGAGAGGGTGATGTTATGAAGGCGTTCAAGGAAGGCGTATTTAAATCCTAAGGACTATGTATTTATAACCGCCTCCATTATTTCCTTACGATTTGGGAAAGGTGGTGAGATTCCGACCCGGTGACCAGAGGTGACACGAGATGTGCCTAGCACCCGATAGCATGTACGAGTAGTGATGCATCTAATAGGACCAAGATATTATGATGCTATATATATATATATATATATATATATGGATAGTGAGAGATATGTGTATATAACTATAGATAACGTGTGACTATATATTAACAGTTATCTCTGTCCCATTTAGTATATTCATACAGATGAGGGTTATATATGTTATACTAATCGTAATAGCGTGCTTAACTTATGATGAGGTGATTAGTGGGCAAGCTTAAATAGTTATTGTAGTCTAGTACGATCGAGTAATAACTAGATGAATAAATGAATGCGATAGGTGTGCACTATAGAAGAGGGTTGAGGTAATGTTCAAGAGAGTACAACCATTTAATTAATTAAAACACTATATACTACGCATTTCATTTATTTCAGTAAAATGCTTGCTAAACAGTTTTAAATAATTGGGCTCAGTCCCTTTTGCCGAAAATTTTCTTTTCTTAAAAATATTTTTATGTATCCAGCCAAAGGGACGCTAGTCTAAAAGATCCGTTCTGGGGATGCGATGCTTCAGCATATGTGGATGCATGCAGGGATTGGAGTAGATTCCCCAGTCGATTCATTCTAGTTTAGGATTTCATTATTCAAATATTATATCATTGGGCATGTTGCCCCTACAATACTTATTCGGTTTATTATTGTGAACTTATGTGAAGTTTTATTTATTTAGCAGTTGAATTTATTATTTGGATTTGCATTTGAGCCGATAGTTTATTCGGCTAGACATTTATTTATTCATTCATATCCTATGATGGTTAGAACTATTATTAATACATGAATGGTTTAATTAAGTTTTTCTTATAGTGTTAATTGTTAAATGAAAAGATAAAATTTTGACACCGACCTAATTAATGGATAGGTGATTAGTAATTAATGGTTTTCGACGGTGATGCTAAGAATGAACCATATGGAAATCCTCTTTAATTTAATAAAGGACTGCTCACCCGGTATTTAATTAGGTTTCACAAGAAAATCCATAGGGGTTGGGGTGGGGGGGGGGGGTCACCTTCCTCTAGATTAGTATCCATCTAGAAAGGGAAAGTATAAGCAAGACTTTTTCATGTAGAAAAATCTAATGCAATTATAAACATTATTACTCTTTGAAGAGTTATTTGAATGTACTTATAAATAATTATAGAATGAACTTATATTTGAAGGAACAATATTGTGAATTAATATGTTGTAATAAAAGGATTATGGTGATATAACTAGATATAGTAACATAAAGTCATAGAGAGTAAATGTTCAGATAATTATATAACAAGATTATCCATAATTATTCAGTTATATAGTCTTAAAGTTCATAAAAAATACAATATACAAATCATCAAATATGATATTTGAAGATAAAACAGAAATGGCAATGCTAACATTGCTCAAGCCTACTCTAAAGAGTGGGATCTATATGTTTAGCTAAACTAGGAACCCAATCCCTGAGTCCTACATGCCGAATAACAATAATGTTGGTTAAACAATAGTCTATTACCTAATGATGATGTATGTTAGTAAGGGTCTAATAAAATAAGACAAAAATGAAATCATTAATTTAGGCTTTAAAACAATATTTTTAAAAGTAGAATGAAATTTAACGGATTTTGAACTAAAAAAAAAAGTTCAATGTGAGAACAAGAATTAAGGACTATCAAAAACTTGAATGAACAATTGATTAATTAATGTAATTGTTTGAAATAATACAGAATTAAATAACAAACTTTAATATTTTGGGGCGTTTTTAAAATTAAAACTTCATGAGTAGGCTTTGAACCTGAGGTTTCTATAATGAGGTAATATATTACGAGATGGGGATTAAAAATATTTCTTCTATATAAGTTCATAAAGGGAATAATGTTTAAATATTTGTTTTAAAAGTTTGACGGCTTACAGTAATGATAATAAACTTTATTTCCATAAGAAATATTAAGTGTGGATATTTAAATATGTGAAAGAAGCGGTATTATAATGAAATATACCTAGGTTATATTTGTTTTGGTATTTGGGATTAAAATGAAATTAATAGAATTTTAAGGGGTTGGTGTTCAATTTAAGAAATTTCAAAGCCTTATTTTCTTTTAGCTTTCTATAGTAAACATTTCCCATTGACCAAAAAGGGTGTTTTCATATACCATTTTGACTAGAAATATAAAATAAAATTTGGGAAAATTCAAAATTATTTGATTGGTCATGCACTCGAATGCACTTGGTCAAATTTCACATGCGGTGGTGTTGTCCTCAAGTGCATGGCAAGGGGTACTATTCATCAGGTTCATTGATATTTTTTACTTAGGGTTCAAAAATTCTTTGACCGTGAATATCTTCATCTACAGAATACCATTTGCTCTGATTCCTTAGTAAAACTTGTTTAATTTTTCTAGAGGAATACATCCAGATAATTTTTAAGTATTGAGGTAGCCTGTAGTGAGGTATTGGTTTTCTGCTATAATTTCAAAAGTTTGACCAATATATTTGTTGGTTTTTGGTTAAATTCGAGCAACGACATGGACATATCTTTATTCTGGACAGAAAAAGATTCAAATAGCTTTTTCAGTGAAAATGATTTAATAAACAACCTAAATTTAATATCTAAAAATATTTTTGATGGATATTTAAAATTTTGAATTGGGGAATTTCACATGAATATAAATTAAATCAAAAGTTGCATTTAGGTTCCAAGGAACCAGGGCTAGAATTCTTCCATTTAAAACTAGTTCAAATTGAAAAGAACAATATCCATCGATGAATCTCCATCTTTTAATGGTGTATTATGGTATACTAGCCTATTCAATGCTTGTTCTACATTAAATCTTGAATCTGAATGCTTAAAATGAAGCTCAGCTATTGCATAAATTAAACAAAGTATTTTATACTAGAAAAATGACATAAAATCACAAAATACCAAAATGATATCAAATTTTCCCTCAAATTTGAAATGTTAAGCAGTGATTTTTTACTGAGGTAAGTGAGGGTATATATTGGTCTAGTTGAGGATGGTCTATTGGTGGGTTTAGAGTTATATTCTAGCCTTTGTTCAATTGAGTTTTTTTAAGATTGGGGAGGTAAAAAGTGGTTGTTTGATTCCATGGGTATGAGTTCTTATTAGGCTACGTATGTGGATCCACATCCGTATGGGGTTCTATGTAAGTTGTAGGTTTTTAGGTTTAGGTCCTTAGGAAGTTTATATATCCATATTTATTATCTTTACATATTTTTAAAGTTTTAGGGGCCAATAGGTAATATTTTAAACTTGTTGGGGGTTGTGTTTGTAAATATGTTAATTCTAAGTTGTATGAGTCATTTTGTAATCAAGGTTTGGAATTGAGGTTTAAATGAAATTTTGAAATTTCTAGAGAAAGTTTTGGTATTTTTTAAACTTATGTGTTATCGGGACAATTTTTATATTTCTTTAGGCTTTAAGTTGTCTATTTATCCCATCCTTAGGTTTCTATGAAGTCTTACACACACACACACACACATATAATATATATATATATATATAATAAAGTAGCAAATTTATATAGGTCATAAGAGGGAAATGTGATGTCACGAGATAACACAAGGAACAAGGCTCGAGCCTCTCTCCATCTGTCGAATCCCTTCCCCACTAACAGAGCACAAGGATCGAGAGTCTATGTCCATCACTCACTTTATCTAACCTCTCTCCTCTCTCCACATTCATTTGAATACGGCTGTCCGTCGGAGCACAACACTCAATACAGTTGTCCCTGCAAAATTCATTTTAATTTAAACCCATCTCTATTCCCCTTTCATATCTCGGATAACAAGCACCTGAACATAATCAGTTTACGGGTCTGAAATATTTTTAGATGGAGTTTTTTCCTCATCGTTTTAACTTCCCATTTTTTACGCATCTTCTTCTCTCTCTCTCTATGCAGATTCGAAAGGCATTGATTCCCTTTTACAAAGGTATTTTTGAGTTTTGAAATGTATTTTGTTCATACAGATCTGATAGGATTTAGAAGGTTTTTTCATTTTTTTCCCTTTCGAGTTGTGAAAAGGGTTTTGATTTCGTTTTTTTCGACCACGAAAGGTCTGTGGGTATTGTTTCCCCAGAGCAGGTGGGTATTGTTTTGGATTTACCCATGGTATTGTTTTGGTGTTGTTTCCCCACGATTTTCATTTTGGATTTACCAGTTGTGCATATTGTTTCTCCACAACAGGTGGGGCTTGGGGATTCATCGTTGTTTCCATCCCAACTGGATATTTGGCCGTTGTTTCAAACACAACAATGACAATAAATGGGGAGGCGGCCTGATCAAACACAACAATGGGGTTTTCGTGATGAACATCGGGGAGGCGGCACTTGGTCATCGTGATCAGGACTGATCAAACAAAACAATGGGTAGGTTTTGTTTGTTATAAAATATTACATTTATTGTCATTGTTGTGTTTGATGTACAAAAAACTTGAAATGAGAGAAAGTGTGCTCGATCTTAAGCCACCTCCCCACCTATCGAATATCACAGTTGCATAAGGTAATGTTTCATTAGATTTGTGTGATTTTATATGTTTCAATATGTGTGCGTGTGTTAGTTTATGGAAAATGACAAATGTGTTTTCGTTTTTATTCTTTAGACATTTGAAGAAAAATGGGGTTTTCATTATTTTATTCCTTTTTCATATTTATAGATTTATGAGAATTTTTGTGCCAGCATTAATACACCGTCATGTATATTTTTTTTCTACATCTATAATATCCCTTCATAAAGTGGGTTGTGTGTACACTACTTGAGAACTTACCAACAAAGTTGGGTCAGATCTAAAAACATGAAAGTTTTTTTTTTAGATTTGCTCATTCTTTTTTTTTGTTCAAATCTATATAATTAGATAATGAGTTCTTTTTATATCAATCCTCACCGGTACTACCATTTTATTATGAGTTATTTTTTTATTTATTGCATTATATCATAATTAAAGTTAAATAGCTTCCATCTCAGATTTTTCTACTCTATGTTTTACAGAGGAGAACTTCGTGGGCTTTTTTGTTGGTTTAGTATGAGTACCTTGAAGCTGATTTTATTGTTTAATGTGCAGCGAAAGGAGGATGAGCAGATCATGGTCATCTTATGGATTTCAAAGGATGAGCAAGAGGATGGATTGTCTTCATCTATAATATCATTTTTTTATATCTGTTAACGAGTGCATACTCCTTTTTTCTCCATATATCATATCCTTTGAAACTCTGCTATATTATGCATATAACCATCATGTATCTAAATCTGTTGTGTTTGTATTATTATTTTGAGTGTTATTCCAATGGCATATTGCAGCAAGTTGATTCATTTCAAGTGTTATTTTGAAAATCTACTAAATTATGCATATTACTAAGGGAAATAAGTGACTTTTATTATAGAGCATTCTACAATTTTTTTTACTTTTTATTTTAATTGCTCACTTGAATGGATGATTTTGTTAAACGAGTTTGAGAACGGACTATTAGTATTGTTGTTGGAATATTTTTTATTTGTTAAACAAGGTGGGTAATTGGATAAATAGAGGAAATTATGTCCAATTTTTTAAAATTATTTATAACTATTCGTGTTAAAATTATTGTTGCAATCCAATAAATAACTAATGCTTTGAAAAGTTATTTTCGTGCCATCAAGAAGGGGAATCGTTAGAAATACAACGTATTGGTTCACTCACATTGGGGGCAAGTGAGACTAATCATTGTTTGTCTAGACACATGATAATATATTTGAATTATAGACTTATTTTTGTTGTTGTGATATTTTTATTTTTTAAATAGGGTGGATAGTTCTTTAGAGAGGGAATGCTTTGTCCAAAAAATTTGAATTGTTTATAATTATTTGTATTATATAAAAAAATATCGATTTAAATTATACATGACTTAATATCCCTAAATCAATATCCTTATTTCTTATCAACGGTACAACTACTAAGGTTGACATCTTTTTTATTCTCATCTATTATAATATATAACATATTTCTTTATCTAATTATATAGACTTAACTAATTCTAGGTTTACTCTGATTATATCTACTATTTTCTCATTTTTTACTCATCGTGTTCTTCATTTCTCTATAATCTACTTAATTTGATTTGAGTTTTTTTCAACATTTATTTCTTTCTTCATAGATTCAAAAGTTGGGTGGAAATGACATTGGTATTGTTATATGTGATGATGTTCCACCAAATGTTGTTCATATTGAGGAAATATTAGCTGCTACTAAATGCTTTTATCATTTGGACTTCATATTTACTTCACTCCCCATTTATAGAATGTGACACCCCGACTAATTAAATACCGGGTAGCTACTCCTTTATTAAATTAATTCAAAATGCCAAGTTGGCTCAGTCAATAGCATCACTGTCGAAAACATTTTTATTATTACTAACCACCTAGTATTTAAAAAGTAAGTTGCCAAATTTTAATTAAAGTCTGATTAACATGCAACAAGTGTAATAAAGAATAACAACACCATTCACTATACTGAAGTAAAACGAATAACCATCACATTGTGTAAAGAAAGTCTGGAGGAAAACTCCTCACTACAATCCCATACTAAAATAAATAACCGAATGCTAAAACAATACAAATCAAAGTCTGAAAACTGTAATGTAAAAGATGTCTCTAATAGAATTGGGCAACATGCCCTACAACTGATAGATAGTGACTCTGGAATCCAAAAGATAGAAGCTTCTACAAGCAAATCCCTGTAGCTTCCACAAACAGCTACAGCTCATCACCTGAATGAGAATCCTATGCTTTGTGTCCCTGTGGCTGGGCACCTAAAATGGTTTTACAAGAAAAATATTTGAAAAGAAAACGGGTCAGAGCCCGAATGTGGAGTTATATTTTAAAAACCTGCATGTGCTTTAAAAACATTTAAAACATTAAATGCAAAGTACATGTTAGGACGTGCACTCACATGATATTCTCACCTCTCGTCTAACTGTGCACTCCTAACATAAGTACCCATCTACAGTGATACAGACTACTAGCTACGTGACAACATATCTAGCTAGACTATCATAGGTCCTACCCTTATTACTCGGTTCTCTTAACATAATAACGCTCGTAATTAAGTAGGGGTTTAACGTAACTCAGAAGTTCAATATGCAATATATATAACTATCAGTTAACTCGTTATATTTCTCGAAACAATACCATAATTATATTCACATCATTAACATGAAGGTTCTCATTAATTAAGTGTATATTATTCACATCACAAATATAAAGTATAAGCACCCCGAGAACTAAGCTGCGGTGCACACATACTCTGCTATCCATCCCGGTACATCACGTACATAAGGATTACATATTCCGAATCTCTCAGGAATAGTTCACAGATAACAACATCACAAATAATGGAGGCGAACACAGTCACATCACATGGGTCACACACATACCTACGCTCCCACGATCAGCGGACTTATTAATATCCCAATAAGTCGTTCTATGACCTATGTTCATCAAGGTAACCAGTCTAAATCCGAGCAACACAAGGATTAGAGGGCCCTAAGCGAACGAAAACCTCCCGTGATAGCAAGTATGGTAGGTATGTCGTACACACAATTCATATACCAATACTAAGTAATCACACATCTTAGTAATCCCGTAGTTTAATCGTAGTTCATATCGCTTTCTCGTACTAACTTATAATATCTACAACTTATTATTATTACGGTTTATCATCATACGCGCCATAATCTATTCTCACGTCGTAGTAGACACTCACGTCTTATTGAATTAAATCTCTCGTATATAAATTTACTCCTCGTAATAACCCAAAAGTCCCAAATCTATCCTTACATCATCAAGGAATGTTAACTCTACCCTCGAACCAGTTTACGGGACTCTAAAAATCAAAACAGTCCAAAAAGGACCCAACTGTCAACTCGTTAGAAGTCTCGTTCGAATGAGGCTGTTCGAACGAGATCCCTCTGTCAACTCGTTAGAAGTCTCGTTCGAACGAGGTTGTTCGAACGAGATTCCAGTTCATTCGAACGAACTGTACCTTCTAACGATATCTCGTTTGAACGAGATATCGAACAAAATCCCTTTTCGTTTGCAGCGACTGGTCAACTCGTTAGAAGCTCGTTCGAACGAGTTCGTTCGAACGACCTGGGTAGGGGCTTCTAACGAGCTACCAGATTCGTCACAGATTTTCTAAGTTACGTTTCTGACCATTTTTAACACCTCAATCCTTCTCCAAAGTTCGTTCTAACAGAGTTTTAAGTCATCTAATCATACTACAACATGCTAAGATCATATACTAACATCTTTTAATACATTAATGCATCCTAAACATCATTAAATCACAAGATTTTATACTATTCCCCAATTTTATCAAGAACATGAACCCTAGATTTATATCATCATCAAATCCCAGAATTTAATCCGTTTTAATTTATTCTAATCACAATTAACATGAGAGAAATCATCTACCTATCATTCTACATGAAATTCTCTTCAAATTTTCGAAGTTCTTAACTCCAAACTACATGGGTTTTCATTCATCTTTCAAGAACAATTAAAATTCCTCAATTTCTAACATGGAAGAGACATTCTCTGAAATTAAATGGAATAAAGTCACTTGCCTTGGTTCGATTTCTGATTTTGGTGTAGGTGTGGTAGAACTTTTCTGCAGAATTTCTTCTCTCCAAGCTTCCTCTCCAATGGTGGCTTAAGGTGGCTAGGGTTTTGATTTGGGAACTTAGAAACCTAATTGATAACCTCCGTAGCTTAAAGGGTTAAAGTGGGTTGGATAGTGGGTTTAGTGGGTCAATAATCAATCAGATTAAGACTCCTAATTTTCGTCACTTTTAATTCCTCAAAATGTAAAATTACCAAAATACCCTTTAAGTTGCCAGTATGGCCTAAAAATACCCCGGAATCCAAACTACACCCCCGGGTAGTGTTTTCTGACTATCTCGACCCTTCCGGACGCGTTGGCACACTCAAACCGACCATACGGTTTATAGATTTTAAATTCACTTTATATAATCAAAATATTACACCGTGACGCGGCGGTCCCACGCGTCTCAACAAAATTTCTAAAATGTCGTATATAAATCTCACGACAACTTTTATCATACCAAATACATATATCAAAACATGTATGAACATAATAAAATACCAAATCGCATCTCATTAGTATTTATAACCCGGATTAATTTCCAATTAATACATATTTAATTAATTAATCCCAAAAATAAATAGCCAAAAGTACGGGGTATTACATACTTCCCCCCTAATAACTGAATTTCGTCCCGAAATTCGAAACTAGAAAGTACCTGCTAAAAATAACTCTGGATAACGTTCGCGCATCTCATCCTTGCGCTCCCATGTGGACTCCTCGACATTGTGATGTCGCCACTGAACACGCACTAACGGAACTATCTTTGACCGCAGTTTCCTCTCGCTTCGGTCCAAAATAGCAATCGGCCCCTCCTCGTAGGAGCTATCAGGCTGGAGATCGATGTCCTCCACGGCAATGTGAGAGTGAGCCAAGTTATCTCTAAGGTATTTCCTTAGCGAGGAAATATGAAACACATCGTGAATCCGATGCAAACGCTCCGGCAACCCGAGTCTATACGCAATCGGTCTGATTCTCTCAATAATAGGAAACGGCCCCACATACCTCGGTGCTAACTTCCCCTTCTTCCCGAAACGCATAATCCCCTTCATAGGAGATACCCTGAGCAAAACCTGGTCCCCCACTTGGAACTCCCTAAAGAATCTCTTCGCATCAGCATAACTCTTCTGCCTGTCTTGAGCTACCCGAATGCGACTCCGAATCAACTCAATCCTTGCCGAAGTATCCTGAATCACTTCCGGCCCAAGCAGTTTGTTGTCCCCCACCTCTAACCAACATGATGGGGAACGACAAGGCCTACTGTACAATGCCTCAAACGGAGCCATGCCAATAGTGAACTGATAGGAGTTGTTGTAAGTAAACTACACCAGTGGAAGGTACTGCTCCCATCCACCACCAAAGTCAATAATGCACATGCGTAGCATGTCCTCCAACATCTGATTAGTGCGCTCTGTCTGCCCATCGGTTTGTGGATGATAAGCCGTACTCAACCGCAATTCCGTGTCCATGGCCTCCTGGAAACTTTCCCAAAACCGCGAAACAAATATCTTGTCTCTGTCAGACACGATATTTAAGGGTACACCGTGAAGTCTCACAATCTCTGAAATAAAGAGCTGGGCATACTGTCCCATAGTGTAATCAGTCCTAACGGGTAAAAAGTGAGCGACCTTGGACAACCTGTCCATAATTACCCAAACTGAGTCGTGGCCCCTCTGCGACGTCGGCAACCCCGTAATAAAGTCCATGGATATGCTCTCCCACATCCACACCGGGACCTCCAATGGCTGTAGCAATCCTGCCGGTTTTTGATGGTCCACTTTTACAAGCTGACAAGTGGCGCATTTCGAAACAAACTCAGCGATATCTTTCTTCATACCGCTCCACCAATACTGGCGTCTCATGTCTTGGTACATTTTGTCCCCTCCGGGATGTACCGCGAACCGTGAGCCGTGCGACTCTGCCATCACCTCGTGTCGCAATTCCTCCCCTTCCGGAACTACCAATCTCCCATTGAAGCGCAATCCCCCGTCTGAGCTAACGGTATAGGACTCGGCTCCCTCTGCTAGTAATCGAACTATCTGCTCTTGACAGAACGAGTCATTGGCCTGTGCCCGTACTACCTTCATGACAATCAGTGGTGTAACGGTCATCACAGACATGAAAGAACGGGCCACTGCATCCTGGTGTCCCAATTCCTTCCACATTGCTTTCCACAACTCTGCCACCTCATCTGCTGGCCTACGGCTCAACGCGTCTGCTACCACATTAGCCTTTCCCGGGTGGTACTGGATGTCGAACTGGTAGTCCTTCACAAACTCAAGCCACCTACGCTGCCGCATATTCAACTTCTTCTGCGTGAACAGGTACTGTAGGGACTTGTGGTCCGTGAACAGTTGGAACTTCTCCCCCAAAAGATAGTGCCTCCAAATTCGTAGGGCAAATACCACTGCTGGCAACTCCAAATCATGCGTGGGGTAATTCCTCTCATGAGGCTTAAGCTTACGGGAAGCATAAGCTATGGCATGTCTCTCCTGCTGTAATACACCTCCCAGTCCTTGCAAAGACGCATCGGTGTAAACCAAATACTCAACTCCCGGTCTCGGCATTGCTAACACAGGTGCTGAGGTCAATTCATCCTTCAATTCATCAAATGCCAGCTGACAGGCATCACTCCAGATGTAGGGCACACCCTTACGAGTCAGATGTGTCAAAGGACCTGCTATCTCCGAGAAACCCCGAATAAACCTCCTGTAGTATCCTGCTAGACCCAAGAAACTACGAATCTCAGTTGGTGTCGTGGGCTGTCCCCACTCCCTCACCGCTGACACCTTCCCCAGATCAACAGATATTCCCCGATCAGAAATGATATGCCCCAAAAACTGGACTTCCTTCTGCCAAAACCCGCACTTCTCATATTTTGCATACAACTCGTTCTGACGAAGTGTCTGCAAAACCTGCCTCAAATGCTCGGCATGCTCCTCCTCTGTCTGGGAGTAAACCAGAATATCATCAATGAAGACAATGACAAATTTATCTAGGAAATCCCTGAAAACTCTGTTCATCAAGTCCATAAACACTGCTGGAGCATTGGTCAAACCAAAAGGCATAACCCGAAACTTGTAAGAACCATACCTCGACAAGAACGCAGTCTTCGAGACATCCTCCTCCCTGATACGCAACTGATGGTATCCCGATCTCAAATCAATCTTCGAGAAGAACGAAGCTCCTCTCAACTGGTCGAATAAGTCATCGATTCGAGGCAACGGATACTTATTCCGTATCGTTACCTTATTCAACTCTCGGTAGTCCACACACAATCTCAGTGAACCGTCCCTCTTCTTCACAAACAAAACTGGAGCGCCCCAAGGTGAGGTACTCCTGCGAATAAAGCCCTGGCCTAACAGCTGCTCTATCTGATCCCGTAACTCCCTCATCTCAGCTGGAGCCATACGGTACGGTGCACGTGATATAGGTCTCATACCCGGTAGCAAATCTATAACAAAGTCTATCTCTCGACTGGGTGGTAAGCCTGGTATCTCCTGAAACACATCCGAATACTCCCTGACGACTGGGATAGAGTCTAAAGGAATCATTACCTCCTTAGAGGTATCCTCCTCATTGTAATACAGATGAGCGGTCGATCCTCCCTCTGGGCGAGGCATCGCCACTACAAACATCTCTTGCCCCAGAATGGCAAAAACAATGCTCCCGCTGAAGCAATCAATCATGGCCCGATAAGTTACGAGCCAATCCATACCGATAATCACATCGTGAACATGCATGTCTAATACTAAGATGTCTGCAGGTAATACCAAACCACCAATCTCTACTCCCACTCCCCGGCATATAAAGAATATAAGTGACCCACTCCCCAATGGTGAGTCAACACAGTCACTGTGCTCTCTGTCGTAGCTAATAATCCTAAAGTTTTCGCGAAGTGTGTAGCTATAAAACAGTGTGTATCACCCATATCAAATAATACCCGACCCATAGTGCCATGGATAGGAAACGTACCCTCGATCGCGGGCGGTGCCTATGGAACTGCAGCCTGGTGGACGTTGTAGACACGTCCATACTGTAGCTGCCCCTGCTGAGCTGGGACTGCTAGAATGGGTAGCAATGCTGCCAACTGTGGTGGTGCGGGAAGAGCGGCGGGAAACATAGGCCTTTGTGGCTCCTGGAGAGCACCCTGCTGCTGCTGCTGTGGGGCCCTGCCCCTATTAGGACAATCCTGTCGCTTATGGCTAGTCTTGCCACAATAAAAGCACTTCCCTGGGAAGTTCCCCCCTCTCTGTCCTTGCTATCCCCGGCCCTGGTGGCCGTTACCGTTCCTCCCTTGGCCCTGCTGGCCCTGGTGAAACTGCTGCCAATTCGGCCCTTTTGGCCCTGATGGCCTTTTGGACCCTGATGGCCCTAACGGAAACCTCCCTATCCCTGTCTGTAGTTCCTTGACCGGAACCTCTTATTATCCCCCTGCTGGGAGCCCTTCTCATTCTATCTCTGCCCCTGACCATATTGTGCCATGCTGGCACCATGTCCTCCATTCCTGCCCTGATGGCTAGACTCCCCCGACCGCTTGCCCTCGGCCATATGAAAACGGTGGTCCTGGCAGTGCAACAATGCAGCGTTAACCACGTCAGAATAAGTGGCCAACGATAGGTTCCCTAGCAGATGCTGACGGATCCTCCAAGTCAACCCGTCCGTGAACTTCTCAATCTTCTTATTCTCTGTTGGTATCTCGCCTGGAACGATGTTCAACAGATTCATGAACTCGGCCTCATACTCGGCCACTGTCTTGCCCTCCAGCTTCAGACTCATCAATCTCCTCCTCATTTCCGTATGAACAGTTGACGGAAAGTACTTGCGGTCGAACCGCACCCAGAACTCCTGAATCGTGTGAGTATCCCTCTCCTCCATGGTGGTAATAGACTCCCACCACTGTACTGCAGATCCAACTAGCTTGAAAATAGCTAGCACCTGCTTCTAAACATCCGTGCACTCATACATTCGTAAGTGCCTCTGCATATCCTTCCTCCATAGGCTCGAGACTAGCACATCTGAGCTACCTGCAAACTCTGGCGGATGCGCTTTCTGAAAAGCGTCACGTACACACTCCCAATCAGACGGGAATGCATTAACCTGTACTGGCGTGGCAACCGGCGCCTGAGGTGGTGCCTGCTGAACAATGGCAATGGCGGCATTTACCACTTGGGCTACTATAGCTGCAACCTCAGCGGCGTTCATCATGCCCTGAACTGGAGCGGGCTGGGGTTCGGGCGTTGCATCCCTGGGAACTCGTCGTGCACGTCGTGGAGGCATCTGAAATAAGAACAAAGTTTATAAGTTCGCTGTTATAAATTTAATAAAGCTGAAGAACGAAGCATAGACAAAAAGAGTACAAGAGTCCTAAAATATAGGGCTCTATATCAAAGAAACGTAGCGGAAACATAATAAGCCGTCAGATCCTAAAGGACACTAGAACCTGATGCTCTGATACCACCTGTGACACCCCGACTAATTAAATACCGGGTAGCTACTCCTTTATTAAATTAATTCAAAATGCCAAGTTGGCTCAGTCAATAGCATCACTGTCGAAAACATTTTTATTATTACTAACCACCTAGTATTTAAAAAGTAAGTTGCCAAATTTTAATTAAATTCTGATTAGCATGCAACAAGTGTAATAAAGAATAACAACACCATTCACCATACTGAAGTAAAACGAATAACCATCCCATAGTGTAAATAAAGTCTGGAGGAAAACTCATCACTACAATCCCATACTGAAATAAACAACCGAATGCTAAAACAATACAAATCAAAGTCTGAAAACTGTAATGTAAAAGATGTCTCTAATAGAAATGGGCAACATGCCCTACAACTGATAGATAGTGACTCTGGAATCCAAAAGATAGAAGCGTCTACAAGAAAATCGTTGTAGCTTCCACAAACAGCTACAGCTCGTCACCTGAATGAGAATCCTATGCTTGGTGTCCCTGTGGCTGGGCACCTAAAATGGTTTTACAAGAAAAATATTTGAAAAGCAAACGGGTCAGAGCCCGAATGTGGAGTTATATTTTAAAAACCTGCAAGTGCTTTAAAAACATTTAAAACATTAAATGCAAAGTACATGTTAGGCCGTGCACTCACATGATATTCTCACCTCTCGTCTAACTGTGCACTCCTAACGTAAGTACCCATCTAGAGTGATACAGACTACTAGCTACGTGACAACATATCTAGCTAGACTATCATAGGTCCTACCCTTATTACTCGGTTCTCTTAACATAATAACGCTCCTAATTAAGTAGGGGTTTAACGTAACTCAGAAGTTCAATAGGCAATATATATAACTATCAGTTAACTCGTTATATTTCTCGAAACAATACCGTAATTATATTCACATCATTAACATGAAGGTTCTCATTAATTAAGTGTATATTATTCACATCACAAATATACAGTATAAGCACCCCGAGAACTAAGCTGCGGTGCACACATACTCGGCTATCCATCCCGGTACATCACGTACATAAGGATTACATATTCCGAATCTCTCAGGAATAGTTCACAGATAACAACATCACAAATAATGGAGGCGAACACAGTCACATCACATGGGTCACGCACATACCTACGCTCCCACGATCAGCGGACTTATTAATATCCCAATAAGTCGTTCTATGACCTATGTTCATCAAGGTAACCAGTCTAAATCCGGGCAACACAAGGATTAGAGGGCCCTAAGAGAACGCAAACCTCCCATGATAGCAACTATGGTAGGTATGTCATACACACAATTCATATACCAATACTAAGTAATCACACATCTTAGTAATCTCGTAGTTTAATCGTAGTACATATCACTTTCTCGTACTAACTTATAATATCTACAACTTATTATTATTCCGGTTTATCATCATACGCACCATAATATATTCTCACGTCGCAGTAGACACTCACGTCTCAACCCAAACGGTTCATTGAATTAAATCTCTCGTATATAAATTTACTCCTCGTAATAACCCAAAAGTCCCAAATCTATCCTTACATCATCAAGGAATGTTAACTCTACCCTCGAACCAGTTTACGGGACTCTAAAAATCAAAACAGTCCAAAAAGGACCAAACTGTCAACTCGTTAGAAGTCTTGTTCGAACGAGGCTGTTCGAACGAGATCCCTCTGTCAACTCGTTAGAAGTCTCGTTCGAACGAGTCTGTTCGAACGAGATTCCAGTTCGTTCGAACGAACTGTACCTTCTAACGATATCTCGTTCGAAAGAGATATCGAACGAAATCCCTTTTCGTTAGCAGCGACTGGTCAACTCGTTAGAAGCTCATTCGAACGAGTTCGTTCGAACGACCTGGGTAGGGGCTTCTAACGAGCTACCAGATTCGTCCCAGATTTTCTAAGTTACGTTTCTCTCCATTTTTAACACCTCAATCCTTCTCCAAAGTTCGTTCTAACAGAGTTTTAAGCCCTCTAATCATACTACAACATGCTAAGGTCATATACTAACATCTTTTAATACATTAATGCATCCTAAACATCATTAAATCACAAGATTTTATACTATTCCCCAATTTTATCAAGAACATGAACCCTAGATTTATATCATCATCAAATCCCAGAATTTAATCCGTTTTAATTTCTTCTAATCACAATTAACATGAGAGAAATCATCTACCTATCATTCTACATGCAATTCTCTTCAAAATTTTCAAGTTCTAAACTCCAAACTACATGGGTTTTCATTCATCTTTCAAGAACAATTAAAATTCCTCAATTTCTAACATGGAAGAGACATTCTCTGAAATTAAGTGGAATAAAGTCACTTGCCTTGGTTCAATTTCTGATTTTGGTGTAGGTTTGGTAGAACTTTTCTGCAGAATTTCTTCTCTCCAAGCTTCCTCTCCAATGGTGGCTTGAGGTGGCTAGGGTTTTTATTTGGGAACTTAGAAACCTAATTGATAATCTCCGTAGCTTAAAGGGTTAAAGTGGGTTGGATAGTGGGTTTAGTGGGTCAATAATCAATCAGATTAAGACTCCTAATTTTTGTCACTTTTAATTCCTCAAAATGTAAAATTACCAAAATACCCTTTAAGTTACCGGTATGGCCTAAAAATACCCCGGAATCCAAACTACACCCCCGGGTAGTGTTTTCTGACTATCTCGACCCTTCCGGACGTGTTGGCGCACTCAAAACGACCATACGGTTTATAGATTTTAAATTCACTTTATATAATCAAAATATTACACCGTGACGCGGCAGTCCCACGCGTCTCAACAAAATTTCTAAAATGCCATATATAAATCTCACGACAACTTTTATCATACCAAATACATATATAAAAACATGTATGCACATAATCAAATACCAACTCGCATCTCGTTAGTATTTATAACCCGGATTAATTTCCAATTAATACGCATTTAATTAATTAATCCCAAAAATAAATAGCCAAAAGTACGGGGTATTACATAGAATCAATGTTACATTTAACAGCCTCAAACTATACACAATAACGCAAATGAGAAAGGCAAGGGAAATGAGAAAGAAGTTTCCACACGTAAAAGGGTAAACACATCTCAAGAACTTTTATGTTTTTCTTATATGCTTATATTTATTTTTATATAATATTCTTCATGACGTTATGTAATATTATTATATTTCTTTTGCAGGCGGTATGGATGGGGAAGTATAATGTTTCGTTTTGCGACAATCAGCGTGCCTTCAGGCACGGGCATACCCTAGTACATATATATATATATATATATATATATATATATATATATATATATATATATATATATATATATATATATATATATATAATGTTTATTTGAGTGTGACTATAAGAATAATAGACATAACATAATATATATGGAAAGTAAGGGCTCTTAAAAAATTCATCTTCAAAATTACCTTCAAAAAAATTAGGATAACATTCTTTCATAGTGCCTTTTGTTTCCCAAGTCTCTTGTCCTCCTCCGTGTTGCTTCCAAAGTACCTTTACTAAATGAATTGTTTTTTGTAAAGAACTTTGTTTTGGGAATCTATAATACTAATATGTTTCATCAATGGCATGGATTTATTTGATGATAATCCTTTACAGGTATAATATGATTTGGATTAGGTATATATTTCCTTAATTGTGAAATGTGAAACACATCATTTATATTGCATAATTCAGTGAGTAGGTTTAAATGATATGCTATTTCTCTTATTCATTCTAAGATTTCAAAAGTTCCAATATATCATGTTGCTAATTTTCCTTTGCTTCTGAATTGTACAGGTATATACTTCCTTAATTGTGTATTGTGCACCACATCTCTTATATTTCATAATTCTACGAGTAAGTTTAAATGATATGTTATTGCTCCTACTCGTTCTGTGATTTCAAAAAATCCAATATATCGTAGTGCTAATTTTATTATTCTTTTGAATTTTATAATTCCCTTTTGGCATATCTTTAAAGATACCGTTTCCTTTATAAAAAAATCCATGTGTTTTCTCCTAATATCAGTGTAACTTTTGGGTCATCATTGAGCTACCTGTAATCATTCTTTAATCAATTATATCTCTTCAATTATTTCTTCTATGATTTTAGGTACAAATATACTATTTTCTCCTAATTAGTTTGAGCATATGTGGAATGACATTATCTTCCATAAAGTGCTTCGTAAGGGGCTATTTGGGAGTTATTATCACAAGAAAATCCAATTATTGTTAAATGATCACTTTAACATCCTGATAAATCGAAGGTACAAGATATCAACATCTCTTCGAGTCTCTAAATTATTCCTTCCTATTATCCATTAGTTTGATGAGAAAAATCATACTTACATGAAGTTTTATGGCCATATAGTGTTTTAATGCTTGCCAAAATTATCCAAAAATTCTAGAATCATTATTAGATATTGTGGATAAAGGTACTCCATGGAGTTTTATTATATATCAAATGTATAGTTCGTGGACTTGGTAGAAAGAATTAGAATTATTGAGTAATAGAAAATGTACAGATTTAGTAATGCCATCTGTGGTTACCCAAATCGGATTATGTCCTTGAGAAGTTGTAGGTAAGCCACTAACAAAGTCCATCATAATATGATCCCATTTATATTCTGGAATTGGAAGTGGTTGTAATAATCCTCCAGGATGTTGATGTTTAATTTTTCCTTCTTGCCAATTAAGGCATTTTGCTACAATTTCGTGAGGTCATGATACAACTTCATGTTTCCTAGAAGTGTTGAGTATGAGCTTCATTTAACACTTCTTAACTTAGAAAGGGGTCTGAGTGTACTCATAATCAATTTCTAAATCTCAATCCTTTTTCTTGGCTATAAGTCCAATATTTTTTCCTTCACCATTTTCCATGTTTTATTTTTAGGTTTTGAGGAAAGTACCATTACGTTATTGTTCTTTGATTTTCTTCTGAAGAGCAGGATATGAAATAATGTTTTGTAGAACAATTAGAAGATCTGCATTTTCCCATGTGGCTTCTTTTGCTCCATGATGCTGCTAAAGAACCTTAATTAACTGAATGATTTTATTAATAAGAATCGTGTCCTTAAAGCCTAATATCTTTGCGGGTTTTACTTCGAAGTAATGATTGGATATTATAATTACTCCTTTCAAGGTGATGATATGTCTTGGATCTGGTATGTATTTTTATAATTGTGATATGTCGACCATGTCATGTATTTTTAATAATTCAACAGGTAGTTATAAAAGATAGGCTACTGGCCTTACTCATTCTGTAATTTCAAAAGGGTCCCACATATTGTGGTGCTATTTTTTTTTTGGATCGTATGATCCCCTTTCTTTGTACTAGTTTTAGAAATACTTGATCCTTCACCTAGAATTCTAAGGGTTTCCTTTTGTCATCTAATAACTCTTTTTTCTATTTTCGTCTTTGTGCAATATTTCTTTAACTAGTATTATCTTTTCAGTGGTTCGTTTTATTATTACAGGTCCAGAAATACAATTTCCTTCAGAATTATTCAAGCATAATGGGGAATGCTATTGTCTTTCGTAGATTACTTCGAAAGGAGTAGTATTGCTGCTTGTCTAGTAACTATTTCGTTAGGATAATTCAATTAACAATTAATAATCACTCCAATTTCATGCCAAATCTATAGCATATGTGTGCATTATATCCTCTAGTGTTTGAATTGTCCTTTAAGATTTCTCATCAATTTAGGGATGAAAATCAATATTTAAAAGTAACTTGGTGCACATGTCATGTTATTACTCTTACTAAAAAACTCCCACAAATTGAGAGTCATAATCTAATAATGTGGATAAGGGTACTCCATGAAGTCTGATGATTTCTTGAATATATAAGTCGCTAAGCAATTAGAAAGAATTAGTGGTTCTAACTCGTTGAAAGTACGATGATTTCGTTAAGTGATCTATGTTTACTCGGATTGAGGTGTAACCTTGTGATGTCGTGGGTATTCCACTGACAAAGTTCATAGTAAAACGATTCCATTTCCATGACGGAATGGGCGGGGGGGGGGGGGGGAGTTATAACAATCCTCAAGGGAATTGGTGTTTGATTTTCACTTTTGTTACTCGTTAGACATTTTGTACTAACTCTGTGATATCTTATTGTATTCCTTTGCATGAATATTGTACTTTAATATCGTGATACATCTTTTCATTCCCTGGGTGTAAGATGAATTTAGAATGATACACTTCATTTAACACTTCTTCTTTTAGCACGAAATTGGACAATACGCATATTTTTTTTGTGGCATAGTTCTCTAATCTGTTTACAACTCTAAGATTTGTTTCCTTCCCCAACTTCTAAATCTTGATGTTGGGTTTTAAGGAAATTATAATAGATTGTTTATCTATTATCCTTTTCTGAAGAGTTAGGGATGTGGTAATAGAATAATGGTAGTTCCCATATCTTCTATTTGTAGCTTGTATTTGTCTGAGGTAGTCATAACCTTGTATGAAATCATTCATGTTAGCCTTCCACTTTTTTGACTCAGTGCATCTGCTACAACAATGCCCTTATAGGGGCGATATTATAATAGAAATTTATAATCCTCCAAGAATTCATTACGTCATCATTACTGAAGATTTAAATCTTATGGGGTAAATATGTTCTTTATACTTTCATGATATGAGAATACTTGAAACTCGTCTTCGTACATACAAAATCTCCAGCTTTTTAATGGGATAACTATTATACGATGTTCTAAATCGTGAACTGGATAGTTTCATTCATGAGTCTTTAATTGACGAGACCCACACTCTATTACCTTTCCTCGCTGAATGTCTACACATCCCAAAACTTACAAAAAAGGCAACAGTATATACTTTGTTACCAACATCACTAGAGGATATAGTAAGAATTGGGTCGTAGTTAACGTTTCCTTTAAGTTTTGAAATTCTTATTTGCATCGTTGGGCCATTAAAATTGTACATTCGTATGAGTTCAATTTATTAAGGGTAACACGGTTGTTGAGAAACCTTCACAAAATGCTTGTAATCACATGTGAATCCTAGAAAACATTTTATTTTTGTAATGGACGAAGGTTTTTGTTGCTCAATTAATGCTGCATTTTTTGTTGGATCAACTTTTATTCCAAATTCGATAATTACATGTCCTAGAAACTTCACTTCTCTAATTATAAAATCGAATTTACTTTTGTTTGCATAAGGGTTATGTTGTCTTAAAGTTTATAGTACAATTTTAAATATTGTTGCTGACCTTTTTTTGTTTTAGAATATACCAAAATATCATCTATAAATACGATCATGAATCGATCTAAAAATGGTTCGTATACTCGTTGCATTAAATCCATTAAAGTTGCTGATGTGTTTGTATATCCAATGGACATTTCAAAAAATTTAAAGATGTCCATAGCGAGTTCTTAATTCAATATTTGGTATATATATTCTTCTCTCACTTGTAATTGTTAATACCCGAACCTTAAATCAATTTCTGAAAATACCTACTCGCCTCGTAGTTGGTAAAAAAAATCAACAATTCTAGGTAATTGGTATTTATTTATTATTGTGACTTTGTTTAATTTGGGGTAGTCAATACACAAGAAATATTTTCCATCTTTCTTCTTGATGAACAATTCTGGTTCTCCTTAAGGGGATTTACTCAAATGGACAAATACTTCTGCTAAATTCTCCTATGTGGTTATTAGTTCTCGTAATTATTATGGTGCAATTCTATATGTATGTATATAAATAGGCAAACCATTTGGTAGGAGGTTTATTATTCTCTATATTTCTCTTGGTGGGGGACTACCTGGAAATTCTTTTTAAAAAATGTGCTCATACTTATCTAAAATTGAAATAGATTAGGATGACATGTCATAAATATTTTCAAATTGTTGCACCTGATGATAAAATACTTTACTTTGAGGATTCGTAAAGGTTAGTCTTTTGGTATGACAATCAATATGAGCGAAATTTGCTCACAAAGCATCCATTCCAATGATAAAGATCAAATCCCTTGTTATCAAGTACTACTATATTAATTATATTAACTATTGTTCTAATTTCTATCCTATGGTTAATAAAAATCTAATTGGCTAGTCCTATATCGTTGGTTGACATGCCTATGGGTAAGGGATAACCTAAAGGACAAGTAATTAATTTGATAATTCCATGAAATTAATACTAATAAATGCGTCGAAAGATTTTGAAAATAAATATTATCATAAACGAAATCATGATTATCTGAATTTGTTCATATCGATAAAATCCCACCGTGAGTTCTATTGCCTAGTGATTGTTTCCTTCTCTGCATAAATTCGTGTCATCATTGATAACCAACTTTTCTCTCAAAACTACGAACCTTCTTTTTGGATCTAGAAGCGGGGATCTCTTAAATTCAAGAGTTCTACTTAGATTTCCTAAGGATGACTAAATCTGGATGGGGTTGGGCTTGCGAAATCTTTGGCATTTGGGCCTTATATGTCCTAGTTCATTTGATTAATGACAACAGATCATGGTTCGATTTTCTTTATGGCATATTTGTTTGTACAAACAATCTTCTTTGGGTTTGAAAAAGGACGATCCCTGACTTGATTATTTAAATAGCAGTTGTTGGAATTATTTATGGGAATTGGGCAGGATTACTAAAACAATTACTTGATTCCAGGTTTTGTTCAATGAGGGTAGCTATTTCAATGATATTCCCAAAGTGTTAGATCCGTATAGGTATAAGATGGGTCTTAATACTAGTCTTTATCCATTTTTCAAAATTCTTGCCTTTCTTGGTGTATGTGCTTACGTAATCCTTTGCGTATCAGGATAATTCAGTGAACCATGCCTCATACTAAAATATGATATACTGTTGTTATAATTCCAACAATTCTAACTTTAATCAATCTCGTGTTTCTTTTGAGATATAGGTTCTGAAAAATATTTCCTCAAATATTTCCTAGGTTAATCTTTTGATATTTTGAGTACGTCCTACCGACTTCCTTCGGAGATCCACATCTCCTTAGAAAAAATATATGGCTAAACATACCCTAAGTTCGGTAACTCTACCTACTTCATTTAGTTCCATCAGAGTTTGTCTAAACCATTATTCTGCCTTATGGGCCCTAGGTTTTTCATTAAATGCTGGGGGCCACAACCGGATAAATTCTTTCGAGGCATTCATCTTGTGAGCTTCGGTAGATAATTCAGTACCTATTTCATGTGGATGGTTTGGTTTCACTTGGTTTAATGCTCATGGAATTATTTTTTCCATGATGATGGGAGGAGTTGGTAAAACTTTCTCCTCTTTTTGTAATCTTCTTACTGGTGTGTTTGAGGTTCATGTTTTCACCATCCTCTAAGATAAACAACTAAAAAAGAAAATAACATTAAGAATTATACATAAACAAAACTAGTTAGATTATTCAGGTTAAGATAATGTATATTAATTTTTTAGGACATAAAAAATTTAGTAACTACGATTAGTTGATACATATAGTTGCCTCACTAACTTCTTATACATATAATTCAACGTCATCTTGCCATACTAACTACTATTACATATAACGTAACTTCATCTTGTCACTTCACCTCACCATGCTTGATGAAAGATAACACACCTACTTTCATGGATTATTTTTCTACATTTGTCCTTTCTATTTTCTTTTGCTTACATTTTCAACCCACCAGAGGTATTGGGAGTGCATAAACTATCACAATAACGAATTCTACAAAAAAAATCACTAAGAGAATAAAGTAAAATAAATAACACGCACAACAACAATATACGTGTTTGGAAAGTTGCCTATGTCCACGAAGAGGTTACTTAGTCTTACTAAGTGTCTCTCAAAATCTCAAGTTTCAATCCCTTTGTCCCGGGTCACGGTTTATAATTTATAGATCATAATTCGTTGATGTTGAGTTACACAAGGAGCTTAATAATCACATTGGATATATCATAAACCACCTGAATATCTCTACCGAGATTCTTGGACGTTCATTTGAGTATATCCCTAAGTTTTCTATTTCATATTAAACATACGTTTGTTGGTCGATCATTTCATTTGGACCGGTCAGCCCCTTAAGTGCCTTGGGCATTTTCGGCTACTCTCATTGACCATAATAAATGGATCCCCACAATTGACACTAAAATGTTTTGGCTTTTATGAGTTATGGGCCAATAATTTTTAACTACACCAATGGCCTTGTAACTAGAATGGCATTATTATAGATTTGGTGAAGTTGGTGAGCGTACGCTCGTCATGATTCAAACACCAAGGCATACCTTGTAATACATTTAAATAAGCAAGGGTGTTGTTACCCGAACAGGAACTTGAAATGCCAAATTTTTTTTGGGAGATCGTATGTGATCATTATCATTGGACTTCAAATTGGAAATACCGTTTTTTCATCAGTTAAGTTTAGTGCACGTTTTTCCTTACTCGCTAAGGTTTGCAACGTTCGTCTTCTTCAGTGTCTTCTTTTTCCTCAGAGCTTTGTTAATTTTTGTAAGTTCATCTCACCTTCTCTGCTTTCCTCTTCTTCACTTTTTTCTTCAGCTGTATCTAGGGTTCTTATGTGTTCATGGAAAAGCTTGATAATAAATGAATAGAAGAATTTGAGGAAAAGTATAACATTCTTGACTTGTTAGAAATCGACTGTGCCCCCTTACCTAGGCATGTACTTCCCATTAAAGGGGGCAACTGGATTCATAACTTTTTTCTAACACATGGGGTTTGACTTTTCCTCCAAACCCTCTTTTCCTTGAATTTTTTGAATACTTCGAAGTAGTTCCTGCTCAATGTGCCCCTAATGTGTTGAACATTGTGAGTGGGGTTTATAAAATTAGTACTCTGTATGAAACCAATTTGTGTCTAGCTAAAATATGTTACTGTTACGTATGGACGAGAATAAGTGAGTGCATATTTACATGAATACCAAGAAGGCTGACCGAGTCATGGTGGTAAATCTTCCAGATTCGCACAAGGATTATTGGGGACGGGTTTTTATTGCCAAAAATTGGTAACTTCTTCCTGATCGTGCGGGCAAGAGGCAGAGAGGCCCATTATTTTTTTACTATAGGGAGGATCTCATAGGTTTTTTTATCTCAATGTTGTTTTAGTTGGTCTACATGTTCTTCTTCTTTTTATTTTCTGATAATTGTCTTTTCTAGCTTTATTTTGCAACTCGTGCAAATAATCTTAAACCTGACATTAATGAGATTAATGAATGTTGTTGATAATCTAAAGGCTTAGACCATCAAATAGAGGCTACCTGACTGTGAGCATCCTAGGTCAGCAACTTATCTATTGGAGTACAAAAATGCTATAACTAATTTTATTTCTCGTCTTATTGATCAGGTTCCTGATTTGATATCTCCTGAGGTTGGTCCTTCTGAGCTAGTCGTTGTTGAAGAGGAAAGATGAGAAGAAGAAGAAGAAGAAGAAGAAGAAGAAGAAGAAGAAGAAGAAGAAAAAGAATAAGAAGAAGAAGAAGAAAAGGAAATGACCCCTCTCATTAAGAGGGGGAAAGTTAAAGCTCCTTCAGGGTGATGACCATATGGTATTATCTGATCGGATCCCGTATATGAAGGCATCTGCAATTGATTCCCCTAAGGGTAGTTGTTCCAAAACATATGATAAGGGGAAACGGAAATAGAAATCGAAAGAAAAAGAGAAGAAAAGAGAGGAAGAGGAGACGAGTAGAGAGAAAGAGAAGAAAAGAGAAGAGGAAAATAGGAAAGTAGAGGAGAGAGTGGATACTAAGAGGAAGTTGGTCCCGCAATCCATTGGGGTACATTCTTTTCCAATTCTTGAGGGAGGCTAGCATGGGTGACACACCTTTTCAGGCCCCTAGCCTATTGAAGAGGGTAATGCTCATCACTGATCACAAGCATTCTTCTGGGTCGGGCTTATTCCATCTCGCTCTTAAGACTACATGAGGGATGGACCTGGTAACTCTTTTCCACTATTTATTTAAGGAACTTTTTTAGGCCCTTGGCCTATTGAAGAGGGTAGTGCTCTTCGTTGGTCACAAGCATTCTTCTAGGTTGGTATTATCCCATCTCTTCCTTAAGACTGCGTACGAGATGGCCCTTGTAAGTATTTTGGGTTGTTTATTTTCCATTACTCTACCTATTATTGTACTAATTCGCTATTCTTTTCTTCTGTGTGTAGATGATATCTTATTTTACCACTCTTTTGGACACCCAAGTTGATAGATCTAGGATAGAACAAGAGCTGAAAGATGCCTTGAAAGCTGAGAAGAAGGTCTTTGCTGATGATCTCCAAGTGTGGGAGCATTAGAAGGAAAAAATTTCTGAGGCCTATAATGCACTTAGGGCTCCTTAGAAGGTGTTCATTGCCGAGAAGACCAAGATGTCAGAGGCCAATATGGCCTTATTTGACAATGTTGTTAAAGTAGAGTGTGAGATTCCCCAAGAAAAAGATGCAAGCTACCGTGAGGATTTTTATAAATACTATGATGATGATGAGTGCCAGTTGGACTCAGAGTGCAAAGTATCCTTCAAGAAGGGATGGTATCATGGTTTGAAGGTTGTTGGAATTATTGTCGATTCTGGGCTCTTTAACCTTCATTGTCCTGGTCCTGGTCCTTTTGAGGAGGCTGAACAAGAAGGTGACTAGGTTGTTAGTTATGTTGAGAGTGTTCCTTTTGAGGCTGGTGATAGCAAGGAGCAACAACTGATTGAAAAAGGAAAGACTATTGCTAATGGAGATCAGGTGAAGGATTAAGACTGGTAGACTACGATTTTATCTTTTCCTTATATGATTTTTATTTTATCAGTTTGTAACTGTTTTGGGGAACTTAATGTCATGACCTTTGGACATCTTTTCATACTGAATGAGAATGGAATATACTCTTCTTTACACATGTTCACTTAATTCTTTATGTGCTGATACTTTTCTTCTGGTCTGGTGTGTGTGGTTTGTAGTCTGCTGATTTAGATAGTTATATCTCTCATAACTACCAACTGTGGAATATTATTGGACCAAAATCATCCTAAAGGATCATAAAGCTTTTATAAGGATTTACAAGTTCATAAGGGCAATGTATGAGTAGTACAAGAACCAGACTGAGGTGATTTCAAGATAAAATATGATCTTCGGGAGATGAAGGAGATAGGTTCCTCCATTCAACAAGAAGTAAATTCCTTCAGGGCCAAACATTTAGAGAGGACTCAGGTCGACCAAGTGGGATAAGTTCTTCATTTAAAAAGTTTGATAGCTTTTGGTGGCTATGCTTATAAAAAATGTCAAAAAGTTCAGGTACCCATTCATGATGTGACCTAGAGAATCCTGGGGAGACGGTTACATCGTTGGATGGGAATATGCCCCAACGAGGCTGAAGGGGTTGCCTTTACTCGAAGATGGATAGGTGCCCTCAAAGAGATGAAGACTCCAAAGCAATCCAAATTATGGAATAAATAAAAAACTAAGTGTCCAACCTATTATCATAATGCCTTCTCCAAGGATGATGATTGGTTCCCAACCAACATTATTCCTACCTAACTCTTAGAGTCTGGCCTCGATAAAGATGTATAAGAGATTTTCCAAAATCCATATGGTGGCCAGGGATCCATCATTATCGAGTATCTTGCTAGCCACCCTGGGGCATCTTAGATCCTTATGTATTTTTTTATCTTTGATGTAATTGTAACTTTATCTTTCAATAAAGAATCTTGTTGATTTATTCTTATGTTTTGATCATACACTGACAAAACATGCATTAATCGTGACTTTTTGTAGGATACTTGATATCTCTATCGACCAAACAACCCTTGTTAACCCATCTTGGGCCACAGGTTTACTTAGTTTTGATCATTTTGGTTATTTATGTCGAATAAATGATACTTAAGTCTCTGTCTTTGGTCTTTTTGAACATTCTCCCAGTCCAATATGCCTTAGTAATACCATTCCATCAACTTTACCTTTTAGGTCGTGTCATCATACTCCCTTAGGCCTAAGTAAGATCATAGAGAGAATTTACCTAGTTAATGGGCAGTCTGCCTGAGCAGAATTTTTTCAAACAATAAGTGTTGGCGACCAACCGGAGTTGGCTTTGTTGCCTACGGATCCCTTGTAGGGATTTTTTTGTTGCCGAAGAAACTTATGAGGTGTCTTGTGTTTGTAATAAGGAGTTGAGGGTGGTAGTGATTTGAAGCATTTATGTTTGATTTGTTATAACTACTGCAATCCCTGTTCATTATGCATTTAGATATGCGCGAATAAGTTATCATTGGAAAAGGTGAAAATTAATGAGATGTAATTAAGATGCGTTAAGTAGCCAATGCAAGAAAATGGGAATACAGGAGACAACCGGCCTTTATTCGTTAAATTTTGTTGAATGAGCAATCACATGTTTGAAAATAAAAAAAAATTAAACTAATTGTGCTAATAAAAGGTAAAGAAAAAGATCTAAAAGTAAAACTTCTTTAGATTGGGTGCGTTCCATGCTCTTGGTATCTCCACGGCCTCCAGCATTTCCAAGTGATATGCTCCTTAAAGATCGTGTGTGATTAATCTAAAGGGTCCTTCCAAATTTCATCCTAGTTTTTCATCTGATTGTTTTACACCACTGTCGAGGACTTTCCTCTGGACATATTCCTTTATTAGAAACTTCCTTCGATTGACCCTTTTGTTGTACTTCTTGGCTAGTTGTTGTTTGAAGGAGGCCAACTTGATCAAAGACCACTCGCGTCACTAGTCTGTTAGATCAAGCTCAGTGCATAGTTCTTTGTCATTGAGGCCTTGGTCGACCAAATTAGTTATCATGGTAGGGAGATATGCTTCCAAGGGGTGACAACTTGGATTGTGTAAGTGAGTGAGAAGAGTGTTTCCTCAGTCAGTTTCTTAGGTGTGGTATGATAAGGCCATAGAATATGAGGGATCTCATCCACCTAAAAACCCTTGGCTCTTTCCAACCACTGTCTCAGTCCATCGAGCATCATTTATTTGTAAGCCTCTATTTGTCCATTACTTTGGAGATACGCCATAGAGATGAAGTGGTGCTTAATGTCGTCCTCGTAAAAAAAAACTTGAAAAAAACCACTTTCAAATTGTTTACCATTTCGATGATGATATACCTTGGTATCCCAAAGCGAGTTATAATGTTCCTCCATATGAAACTTATCACATTCGATTCTCGAATATTTTCCAATAGTTCTGCCTCTACCCATTTGGTGAAGTAATCTGTGTAGACCAGTAGATTCTTATGACTCCTCGATGTGGTAGGTAGCGGTCCCATAATATCTATTCCCCATTGAGTGAAATGCACGGGTTGGTCAGGGATTTCATGTCGGCGACAAACGGATAATTCATAGGTGAGTGCTTCTAATATTTTTCACATTTACGAACATAGGCACCGGCGGCCTTATGCATGCGAGGCCACTAATATCCTTCCTTAACTGATTCGAAAGGACAATGATCTTCCGCCAGGATGACTCCCACAAATGACCTTATGGAGCTCACTAAGTACTTGTTCGATTTTTTGTTGGTGAACACACTAGAGGTAGGGTCTTGTATATGATTTCTTATAAAGTTTCCCTTCCAGGTTGAGGTAGAAATGAGCATCCTTAACCCTATCTAGATGGGTGGCCCTATTGTCATCTGGAATTATGTCACTCTGTAGATAATTGATGATGGGATCCATCCAACTTCAGGCATTATCGGTGAGGAAGACTTGATTAACTATGGTTTCTTGGTCAATACTAGGCTACGCGAGGAACTCTATTTGAATGGTTATCCTTAGGTTAGAGTCAATTGCTAAGTTTAATGTCACTAAAGCACCATCATAAGTATTTTGTCCTCGAGGGAACTATTGAACTTACACCTTTTCCAATTCTACCATGAGACCATTTACTACGGCTAGGTATCTTTGGTGTTTAAGTCCCCACTTACCTTCTTGGAGACCAATTTGGAATCACCAAATACATGGAGGCTATTTTCCCCTAGTAGTTTGGCTTTTCATAAATTGGCAATCAGTGCTTCGTACTCATCTTCATTGTTGGATGCCTTAAATCCCAATCTAACTCCTTGATTAATTACAGTGTCTTCTGGGTGATGAGAAAAATCCATACTCATGCTCTCTTAGAATTGGAGTCTCCATCAACGTATAAGGTCCAGCCTTTGGATTGTGCTTCTCATGTCACCATTTATTAATTGTTCAGTTGTTCTATTTGATGATCTCCTGTGAAGTCAACAATGAAATTTTCTAAGATCGTTCCATTGGTCTCCGTTCTAGGCTGGAAGTGGATATCGAATCTCTTGAGTTCGACTAGGAACTTTGAGAGTCGTCCCAAGAGTTTGGCATTCCATATAACGGACTTAAGTGGGTTAAAAGTGATGATGGTTATATAGTTGGCTTCCAAGTAATGATTCAACTTCCTTGAAGTAACCACCAATGCATAGGTGATCCTTTACAGAGGCAGGTATCATTGTTCACTATTCAGGAGAGTCTTATTGGAATAGTAAGTCGAATGGTATCCTCCCTCTTTCTCAGATACGAAGGCAAAGCTCATAGCATGGCATAATACTGCCAGGTAAAGATACAGTGGGCCTCCATCATTTTTAATTACCATTATGGGCATCTTGATAAGCTAGGACTTGATTTATTCCATGACTTGCGAACAACCATCATTCCATATGGGCATTTGCCCTTTTTTAGAAGCTGAAAGAAAGTTCAACAGCATTTCGAAGACTTAGAGATTGAGAACTACGTGCATTCTAGTGAGGTTTTGAACATCTCTCAATGCCTGAGGAGGCTGGACACTAGTTATAGCATCGATATGATTCGGGTTGGCCTTAATTCCCCTTTTACTCAGTAGATAACAAAAGAACTTTCCCGACTGGACATTGAATGAACACTTAGTTGTATTAAGATTCATCCGATATTTCATGAGGACATCAAAGGTTGTGTCTAACCCTCTAAGGTGGTCAGACCTATTCTTTATTTTTACCACCATGTCATCGATGTATGCTTCCATCATTTCTCCCATTTATTTGTTGAATATCTAGGTGACCAATCTTTGATAAGTTACCCCAACATTCTTGAGGCTAAATGTCATAACCTTATAACACTACAACCCAAGTGGAGTTATAAATGAGGTTTTATCCTGGTCGGGTCCCTATAGGGGGTCTGGTGATATCCATAGCAGGCATCTAAGAAGCTCATCCTTTCATGTGTTATCATGGCGTTGACCAACTAATCTAATTTTGGGAAATGAAATCTATCCTTGGGGCATGCCCTATTGAGGTCGGTGAAATTGATACAAGCCGTCCAACTGCCATTGCTCTTTGTTACCACCACTATGTTGGATAACCTTGTAGGGAACTAAAATTCCTTGATGGATCATGCATCCAGTAGCTTTCCTCATTTCTGTCTCCATTGCCTTAGTCTTCTAGGGTGCTATTCAACGAGCCTTTTGAGTGATCATCTTAAAAGTTGGATCAATGTGCATTCCATGGCAGGCAACGCTGGGTCGATATCTTGTGACTCGTACAGGTTGGAAGAAAAACCATCCAGGTTTATTTTGAGAAAAGCAACAAACTATTTTGTCTCTTGATCGATGAGAGTAACTCGGATCAGAAACTTTCTTTCTATCAAGTTGCCAATGGTTATGACTTCTTCTAGTATTTTAATGACCCTACCCACGAGGTAGATCAAGGTATCTTCCACCTGTGGTTGGTCTTATCCTAGTTGTTATTTTGAAGGAACAACCCCTTCCTTGGCTCCTTCTTGATCTTTCTCTATCTCCTTCTTCTTTTATTTTTTGTGGCGGATAGATGCAATAAATCACTTCTTGACCGTAGCTTGGTCACGACAACCACAACCGGATTGGTAACACACTTAAAATTTTGATGATAGGTAGATGGTATATCCTTCATGGTGTGGTGCAAACCTCTGCCTAAAATGGAATGGTATGGGGGCTCAATATCACCAACTAAAAACTCAATTAACTTTGAGATGATTCATGTCCTAACCGATAAGATTATCTTCCCTTGTGGCATCTTGATCCTTCCGGCAAAGACGACCAGTGAATTAGTGGACTCTTTGAGGTTGGAGATATTTAGGTTCAGTATATGGAACAGTTCCTAGGTGCATCACTTCGGACTAAGTCCAAGAGAGATTTGAAATTCTCGGTTCGGTGATCACATTGTTCCTTTTAGCTGGGTTGCCAGCCCTCTTTTTGGGCCATTTGATAAAAGGATCATCTTTGATCTTATTGAGAATATTGTAAATAGGTTCCTTGAAAACTATTTCAATAGCCTGGAATGGTTTGGAAAGGTCAGTTTTGTTCCCATTCTTGGAGCCATTCTTACCCCCGTTCTTGTTTTCCTTCTCCTGAGTGTCATTCTTCTCGGTTCCCTTATTTGCCTTCGCTCGATCATGATCTATGATGAACCACATCTTCAACCTTGGCATACTTATTGATATGGACTATAAGATCATTAATGGTGCTGGCGTCCTTCTTTGTAAGGGATTGGTGAAACAAAAAGGTGGCTGATAAGATAATTTTAAAGGATGATAATAAAACCTACTCCGAGCAATCCTCTATCTCATTAAAAACTTCCCAACATATTTTGGCGTAGTATTGGAGATTCTCTAGTGGCTTTTTCTTTATTGTGAGTAGTGGATCAATCCGCTCTCGATTGGAGTTACTGGTTATGAATTATGCATGAATTGCATTGTGAAGGCCTCCATCAGGGATGTAAAATTTCTAATCGACCTTTGAGGAAGACTTCAAACCAGTTATGTGCTACACCATGTGGCTAGAAGGGAAAATCAAGCACATGAGCGCATCATTGTGGCTCCATAAGGTCATCACCTGTCGATATTGCCTAACATGGTCTATGGGAACTGTTTTACCATCGTAGACCTTGAACCTGGGCATAATAAATTTCTTTAGGGGCTCCTCCTGCTCGATTGCCTTTAAAAAGGGGACTTCATATGAGTGTTGAGAGATTTTCTAGATAGCTCTCTGATGGATCTGGCTCTTCGGTGGGTTTGATTTTGGTTTATCTCTCTTCGGACCAGAATTCTTATATCCTCGTTTTGTTGATCATTACTTCTGTGACTTCTTTCTTGTTGGCCATGCTCTGATCTTACACGCTCTGACCATTCATGTTCATTTTTCTCATGGTCACGCCTTATGGATATCCTCCCTCGGCTGTGAGTGTTGCTCGCTTGAGGATCAAGCTGTCACAAACCGCCTACTAAAATAATAGGTGGATAGCCCAATACTCTAATAATCACAGGAATCATAGATGGTCCATTCTCAGCATCACTGTCGATTAAAAATAATAGTACAAGATAACCACCAATCGTTTTAGGAAACGGATTGTCAATGTAAAAGAATTTGCAAGTAAAAGAAAAACACTCAGACAATCCCATTAGTAAAAATGGTGGATATCAAAAACCGATGAATAAAGAGTGACAATGAAATAATTTAATCACCGAATAAGCTATCGGTGAACAGACCAATACAAATAATTACACCGAGTATTACATTTCAATATTTACAATATAATAAATGAGTGAAACACTTGGGCAACACGCTCGAATAATTTAAACTGAACATAACTAGAGTGCAATAGATAGAGGTGTCTAATACAATTAACCTACAACATCCGCAATATGCTGTAGCTCCATAACAACAGGAATGGAAATTCAAACTCGGGTGTCCATGCGAAAGAGAACCTGTACGGCAAAGAGTATATGCAGAAACAAAGAAATATATACGGTTCAGGGCCCGGTTTGATATGATTCCCATGTGACTAAAATTCATGACAGTTTCTCACTTCACAATAATATTTCTAACCTCTCAGTCTAAAAGAAACCTAGCACAATATCATGATGATGCTCTAGTTAACTCCGAGTACTAAGGGATAACTTCTCCCTAATCTCAACACTATGCCTTTTTCACGCGTGGGGTGTCTCGTAAAGCAAAATCCAAATAAGGAACCCCCCTATACACTACTACTTAGGCAAGGTTGATCGTCGAGATCCATTAGACCCTACGTACAATATTGATGAATATAATCATTTGATTTAAATTTCTTTTAACATAGTGCTAACGGCAAAGTTTCTCCCTAGTCTCAACACTATGCCCTATTCGTGCGTGGGGTCTCTCGCAAAGAGAAATCCAAACAAGGAGCCCCCCCTATACACTACTACTTAGTCAAGGTTGATCATCGAGATCCATTAGACTCTTAGCACATAATTAATATATATATATATGTATATATGTGAGAAACCATCTACAGCTACTCAAGAAAACATAAAGAAACCCATTCACCATCTAAACCATCATTCCTATTTCTTTCTGTAGGAATGTATATAAATGGAACAACATTTTATCAAATGTTTACCATTTCAATCTCATAACTCTACATGCACCATTCCTATTTCTTTTTTAGGAATATACCTAAATGGTACAACATTTTATCAAATGTTTACCATATAATATCATTTATACAATCTCTGTACCAATTTTATTTCCTTTCTTCCATACAGGAAGAATTACATTTTTAAAGCAAGTTTTATTAACATAAAAATGCTTTAACCATTTCCATAAAATCCCATCAAAAGTCATTTTTATTAGCATAAAAATACTTTTGTATACCATATGCTTCCATTTCCCTCTCATACAGGAAATGTATCCGAAGCCAAAACCATAATCCAATTCCCTTATTCTATCCAGGAAATGTAATTAAAGCCAATTCATTATCATGAATTTCTTTAATAAATCTAAGACCGTCCCTCCGGGTTTCCCCACTGGACGCACCCCTAAATGGCTATCACCTTCCAGGGCCTATCTATACAAGACAACCTGGGAACCTACCAACGCCGGAAAGCGGCCATATTTCCTGCGGGAAAGTCAGGACCACACCCAGAATCCCCTAACCAGCGCAGTAATATAAATGCCCATATGGCCTCGGGACTATATCCACCCTGCATTCATTAGTCAGAGGGCTTCACCACACTTGCGCAACTTCCCTTATGATAGCGATTTAGGGAGGTGTGTAATACATAAATTATCATTTATGAAAACCATTATTTTTCCTTTTGAAAACTTTCAATTTGTTTTTACATTCCCAAAATCATTTACTTAGCCATTAAGTACTAAGTTTTAGAGTATGCATTTCATTCTTATTAAGTCATATTTTATTAATGACCTAAGACCCAAAGTGCCACCATTATCAAAACTAGCCTTCAAGAGTTCATTTAATCTCATAATCTCCATAAAGGAGCGTCTCCCAAAAGGCTCAACATTAGTATTTTAACTTCCAATTTACCTTTAGGTTAACCTCCTATATCATTCGGACATTAACCTATAAAAAATAGCCCTCGGGTAAGCCCAATTATCCTATTTTAGCCTAGGACATTAGCCTACCCAAAACAACCCTCTAGGACTCCCCATTACTTCCCAAAGGAAGGTTCCTAAACCTTGGACCTAAAAGAAAAGGGAAAAAAACTAAACTAGAAAAACATCCTAAAAATGCAGAAAATCCGAATCGATTCGCCCTGGCTGAATCGATTCGGGGTCATCGCGAATCGATTTGGTAGGTCCGAATTGATTCGGTCAAGAAGACCTGGCGTTCTGCATGACCCCTAATCGATTCGAATGGTCCAAAACGATTCGGTCAACCCAGACCTAACACTTTCCCTCTTACCAAATCGATTCGCTTGGGTTGAATCGATTCGGTTCTGCAGAATTTCCAATTTTAGGCTACGGCTTGTTTGAACCCTAAATCCCCAAAACCCTCAAACCCTTGATTCTTCCCAACACCAACAACAACAATTCAACCCAATTCATTTCTACACCATTTCTAACTACAAATTTGTCCTCAAACCAAATTAAAATCAAGAATTAAGGGTTTAATCATCAAAATCAACAAAACCAAATTTATGATTTAAATTTCCCAAAACTTAACTAAACATGCATTCTATAACATTAAATCACATCAGGCAAGTAAGAAACTTTCCTCGAGGTTCGTAGTCTCTGATCCACCTCCGGTAGCGACGGAATCCGGCCCAAATCTTCCATTTTTCTCTCTTCCTCTCCATTTCTCCCAACTCTCTCTCTCTCTCCTTTGAATTTTCTCACAAATGAAGAAAGAAAAAGGGGTGGGGGACTTAAAAGGGTTATAAAACAAAAATACCCTCTTTTAATTGCTAATACTCCATTAAAATGACTCGTATATACTTAATTGAGTCATAACGCGTTAAAAGTGGTCGAAACTCCAAAATACAACTTGGCACTTATTTCGACTATCTCGACCATTCTAAAAACAACCGCACCCCCTATTTTGGCATTCGGGAAAATGTGAAGAAATTTTATGTTCTATGGTCATTTTATTTCATTAATTTTACCCAATTTTATATACATGTCATAACCGTCGTTTTACATATAATGACGCAGTAATACACAACATGATGTTATTTACCTTCTCGTACGGTAAATAGACAAAACATAGTAAATATTATCTCTAAATATCGTGGGAAATAGTATTTACTCCAACATCCCCTATTTTATAAAATTAGCCCATCAGGCAAAATAATATAAAATAGCAGTTCCAAAAATTTGGGTTGTTACATCTTCCCCCCCCCCCTTAAAGGGGAATTTTGCCCTCAAAATTCAGGCATAACCCATAACCATATAAAGAGTATACCATACGAACTATTGTTATATCACTCTTAACAAACCCTTCGGTAGCGCTGCGTCCCCATTTGGACTTGAATTACGGTCATCACACGACACCATTACTTTATAAGAAACGATCCGAACTATTGTGCGGAAATTCGATTTTGAAAAGATACTACTCCCATCCTTCCTCATTCTACCACTAGTCTCTTCCCACTAGTAGGTGAATTGGTCAGTCCTAGACATGAACGCTCTTACTATAATGTTCCCTCGATTCGGCTCGTTCCGTTTGGCATATCTAAATTCTCCGACGAATTTCCTACTCGGTGCATCAACTACCCCATCCGCATTTCCTTAGCGAAAGGGAAATAACTAATTGATAGTCTTTTATGAACTCCAGCTTCTTGTTCGTGGAAATACCAAATTCCTGCCCAGGAAGTAGTGTCTCTATTCTCTAAGGCAAATACTACCGCTACGAACTCAACATCAAGCGGGGGATAATACTTCTCACGGAGTTTAAGTCGGTGAGACGCATAAATAATGGGTCCATGCCCCCGTATTAATACTTACCGTTCCTGGAAGAGACTTGTTTGTTAGATCCCCTTTCGATCATAACAATACGAGTGTAGGAGTAAAAGTCAACTCATGCTTTAACCCCTCGAAATATAGGTTACCGATGTAACGCTCTATCTAGAAAGACCCCCATCATCAATGGCCTATTTCTTCGAATCACTCAAGATCCTATACTTCTTCATTCTCGGGATCAGATCCTAATTATATCACTAGTGTCCAAAGACCTTTCCCAATTCCCGACATTCGCTCGGTTTTGTGAGTGGGATGTGTCGCCGAGGCGAAATCCAAACAAGGAACCCTCCCATTACACTACTACCTCTCATCGTCAGTCGTCGAGAGGTAACGGTCTAAGACACATGATTGGGATCGCTAGAATACTAACTTAACAGTCCACTAATACTCTTCTACTTCTAAGACCTACCATCTCAAACAACTTAAAAATTTGCTAACCTGGAATTTACTTTTTGTAAAATGCCACTGACACTTTATCCCAATATACATACATACATCTTTTATAGATGTCCTTCTCATTAAGGCGTAACTAATAAGTCTCTATCAAACTTCATATCTTAGTCTCCCCCACATCTATCAGAGGAAAGCTATCACAGTGTTCATATCACACACTATAACTTAGCCTTCCAATCACTCATTTACGTGATTCCTGGCTAAACCTTTCCAACCTAGCATCTTTACCAACAGAAAAGTAAAGAAAGAAAAGAAAAGAAATGAAAATGTGCATGTCTCCACTCCCAACGTCGTTAAGGTTCATGCGTGGAGAGTCTCGCCGAAGCGAAATCCAAACAAGGAACCCCTCCATACAATCCCCTTAACTAGTTGGTCATGGAGATCAGGAAGCATCATACACAAGCAAGGAAAATAGAGCAAGCAAGCAATCAAAAACAAATAAAGCAAGACAAATAAAATAAAATAAAATGAAAACTAACTACACACCGTAAACCACCTCTATAAAGTCTTAACCTGTATCCCGGAGAGATATTATAGAACAACAAGTCCTTCTCTAGAACTAGAAATAGGGTAGCCTCGCGATTTATTCGCTTGCTATCGCACCAACCCATCCAAGAATATCTCTACTCGTATATTACATATAATACAAGTAGCACACACCACACATCTCATCACTGGCCCCATAACGAGTGAAAGAAAATAGAGCACTTCCCTATCATGGAAGCCATATTGATACACTACCCCAAGCTCAATATACACACCCGAATTTAGGGTGAAGACAATACTACTCCATTGTATCATAAGGAAATGCTCCATCCTCAACTACGGTGGAAATTTTCGCTAATATACTTGTCAATCTCCTTGGCCACTACCAATGGTTCCTAGACACATATTCTAGTTTCACCCGAACCAATCTACCTCCATCTCTAGCTACCCTAGCAATTTTCTCACATAGTTCCCTTAACTTCTTCAGCAAGGAGAACATTCTACCAGCCTCCCCGGCCTAGTTCAATGAGTCATTTCCCGAGTGGAGGTCCACCGATGAGGTCTCACGAACAGCACTTCTCCTACAGTGTTAAAAAAACTTACTGGTGAGCCTATCACTTCCACTGAAAGGGCTCTCTCTTCCTTGTACCCTCCTTATTTCGGTGCACAGTTTCCTTGACCGTAACACTCCTTATTCACTGTCGGCCTCAACCCGAACCTTGCGTGAATACTTGAGAATCTACTTTCTCATCACTCCTAACTTTTCGGAGAAACTCGTTGTTGAAAACCTCTAACGGGTTCCTCTATGGGCAAAACTTCTTCTTCCACCAATATAAGGCGACTATATTTTCCGCCACTTAACCTTACTCCATTTGGGTGGAAGATTTTCCTCCAATCTTCACACCTGGGCACTTCTATACCCCATTCTAAGACAAAACTCTCGGGCCTTACATTCTCACCAAATGAGATTACACTTCCTCAATCTAACATGAATCCAACATGTGGTCCTTATCAAGGACCCATCATATCCAATTCAACGTCACTTGGAATCCCAAGCTAAATACCACTTTCTTCTGACAGCGGCACTTAGAAAACTATACCTACTGTATATTTAGTAGTCACGCAGCAATATAAAATAGTGCTACAAAGGGAGCGACTTCTAAAGTAGACCTCATTCCCGACAATCACTTATAGCTCTTAGAAATCTTGTCTCACGACGCCTTCATCACGGCCTTCCTTGACGCCCTACATTCGACAACTTACGAATCTCACACGAACGCGCAAAAGATTTTCGGGGTTCTCATCTCGTATCTGGAGAACGAATTCTCACCAGATAAAACAACTGACTTAATCGTAGGGCTCTATATCAAATCGAAAGTAACGCTGAAAGCGAAATACATCTGCACAGATTCCTAAGGACTCTAGAACCTAATGCTCAGATACCATCTGTGACAACCCGCCTACTAAAATAATAGGTGGTCAGCCCAATACTCTAAGAATCACAGGAATCATAGATGGTCCATTCTCAGCATCACTGTCGATTAAAAATAATAGTACGAGATAACCACCAATCGTTTTAGGAAACGGATTGTCAATGTAAAAGAATTTGCAAGTAAAAGAAAAACACTCAAACAATCTCATTAGTGAAAATGGTGGATATCAAAAACCGATGAATAAAGAGTGACAATGAAATAATTTAATCACCGAATAAGTTGTCCGTGAACAGACCAATACAAATAATTACACCAAGTATTACATTTTAATATTTACAATATAATAAATGAGTGAAACGCTTGGGCAACATGCCCGAATAATTTAAACTGAACATAACTAGAGTGCAATAGATAGAGGCGTCTAATACAATTAACCTACAACATCCACAATATGCTGTAGCTCCATAACAACAGGAAAGGAAATGCAAACTCGGGTGTGTGACACCCTGCCTAATTAAATACCGGGCGATCACTCCTTTATTAAATTAAATCAAGGTGAACAGTTGGTCCATTCTTAGCATCACTGTCGAAAATAATTTTTTCCCAATTTAACACCCTAATTAATTAAGCTAAGTGTCAAAAATATTTTCATACATACTTTCCAAATTTTATTTAAAGAAAAATCATTTATTTTATTAACAACATTCAATAAGAAAGAATCACACCACAATAAATTCTGCAACATAATCCAATTAATTTAATACATTCGTCAATCGAATGTCAACATGCGAAATCTAAAGTCACACATCCACTGAATAAATCCCATAGTAACAATACTGGAAATAACTTAAATACAAATGTCCAATAACAACGGAATAATGGAAAGAGCTACACATGCCCAACTAGATGAAGGTACTAAGAGTGGATCCGAATGAATGAAGTCGTCAAATCAAGAGACTTGCAACTCCCACCTAAGCTGCAGCGCATTCCTTCCAAAAGATCCTAAGCAAGACGCCCCTATGGCTCGGCACCTGTAGTACATACATATATATACAAGAGAGAGAAAGATAAAAAGACACGGGTCAGAGCCTGATAGTATGTTTGATTTAAAATACATTTAGCAAGTATTTAAATTGATACAGGCCAATGCAACAACATATTAGTGTGACACTCTCTTGAGAAATCCTCACCTCTCTTCTAATGTGTACACCTATCGCACTAACCTTCCCAGTGGTCTATCTCATCATATAACAGGCTATCCTTTCCCAATGGATTAATTTATCTTATATTACTCGTAAGATTCAAAATTAAAGATGTAATTGTTTGAAGATACTATTCAATTAGTAACCAGAGTTCTCATTTTAACCTTATAAATCAATAAAGTTTTCCAGGGTCATATTATACTTTCTCAACACAAGTATTTGTAATTTGAGTTATCAGCCACGTCCTACATATCACATCACAGTAGACAGTTCCAGACTTCAGAATTTCATATATATATTAACCACTCGTAAAATATATATATAAACCATAACACCACACCAAATAAAACTATGGTGCGGGCATACTCTACTATCCAAACCCCATATCACTCACATTAAGGAGAATACAAATTCGGAATCACTCTCGAATTTTATTAACACATACTCAAACAATATTGAGACGAAGTATAGATTACAAGTCCCTTAGGACCATCTGAACTATCACTGCGATAGTCTGTACCAAGGATATCTATACACAAACAAGATGATGCGTAGAATAGATTCCAAGTCTCTAAGAGGATGGCACATGCCTGCGTCTCTTAGGACCGTCTGAACTATCACATCCCTAGCCTATACCAAGGATATCTATCTTCTAGGGTACAAGTCAATATCCCCCATAAAGGTCCCATCGAGATAAGACTATCCCAGCGCGGAAACCTCAGGGATAGAAAGTAGCGTGGGCATGATTTTCACACATAGATAGTATATGCATACACAATCATATAACTATACTAATATTACAATATCAATAATGGGTAAATTCTCAATTCCCATATTTACGACATTTGTATTTATTTCTCATTATTTAGTTATCACGTATAACCATTCACATCTTATTTTAATTTGAGGAACTTTTCCACTTACTACATAACGCTCATGGATTCTATCCCCCCAAGTATAAAATTCAGTACGTATACACATTGGTCCCAAAGTAACTCTCTTACGTGACTCTCTCTTTAAATCATAAATTCACCGACCCTTATGTAATTATCCCAAAATACAATCTTTGCCCGACATCAAGGGTCCTAAAATCTATTCACATGTCCTACTGGTCTTCCCTATCTCCCAAAACATTTTATTAAGGATGTCCAAGAATTATTTCACGATAAATTGAATTTAACTCATTTAAAAAGGGAAATAGGAGTCTGCCAGGAGGGGTCGATCGATCGAGGTCTGGGGCTCGATCGATCGAACCTTCGATTGATCGAAGCTCTGGGCTCAATCGATCGATCAAGCAGGTCTGCGAAAACTGAAATTCTGCAGTTACGGGTTTCATCTCCAAACACCAACAATTTCCATATTGTCTAATCCCAATCGTCCCAGAATGATGCTAATAACCTTATATCATCATATTAGGTATTTTCAACGTCAAGCATGTGAATTTCTGTGATTAAATCTTGAATTAACAGCCCCAATTTCATACAAAAATCTCAAGAACCCTAAATTTCTCTTAAACATGGTTCTAATAATTATTTCTAGAATTCTCTTCTTATACAAATCATAATTTCGTGGTTTAAATTCCTCTACAAGGAAAGGGCTTCCAAAATTATCAATTAGACCAATACTACATGGATTTTGCTATCATAAATCGGATTTTCCTCCATTAAAACTCATCTTAATTACTCCTAAACTAATATGAAAGATGCACCAACGAAATAAGCAAGATAAACACTTGCCTAGGATTTTCAACGTTCTGATTTGGCATCGAATTTGGTATGGTTGTGTTCCCCGTCTCGCGATCTACGTGTTGGCGGTGGCGGCGGTGCAAATGGTTGAGTTTTGGGCCTTGAATTAGCCTTGAGAGCTCTCACTTCCTCTCCTATGGCCATCACTGGTGTTTAGAGTTCTAACCCTAGATGATAACCCAGATATCTGATATAACTCCTCTAATTTTCGTGGGTTTAATTACCCAAAAATGTAAAATGACCAAAATGCCCTCCCGGGTTACTAATTAGGCCTAAAAATGCCCCGAGACCCGAACTAAACCCCCGGGTATACTTTTCTGACTATCTCGAACCTTCAGGACGCGTTGGCGCACTCAAAACAACCATACGGATAACTTATAAAATATTCCCTTTTATTTAACAATAATTAGTTCCGACGCGACACGGGCGCGTCCCGACTCAAATTTCCAAAATTGACATTTTATTCACTCGTGCCATTCAATATAATCAATATCATATATTACTTTTCTCAATAGTAATATTCAACAAATTTCCCATAATTACTAACTCTCGTCACGTTAATAATTATAACATAATTAATTTCCGGATTTTTATTAAATAATTAACTCACATTAAATTTAATAAATCCCCAAATTAATATAGCATAAAAATACGGGGTATTACATACTTCCCCCCTAATAATGGAATTTCGTCCGGAAATTCGGAAAATAAGGCCTACCAGGTAGCACAATTCTAGATATGCTTGTCAGTACGCAAATTATCTACATAGTACGACGCTCAATCACTATAGCTTTTCATTCTCAATCACAGCAATCATTGTTTTACATTCTCATTAGAGACACTTCAAATTGTTCTCCAACCCAACAACATTCGCATAGGTCATGCCTATACGTTATAATTTCCTTATCTCACTATCATTAGGAGGCCGCACCTCATTACATTACAAACTACTCGTATTTATTGATACACAAAAATCCCACTCGGAGAAGATCATACGAACATTCGACCACCCCTGACTGCCTAAAACAGTCGTGGAATTCCACCATAGATATTGGATATTTTCTCGACCGATCAAAAATTCTTGTTATCTACTCTCCTCTAAACATACGGAAGGAGAATAGTCGAGGTTCTTCCGTAACAAAACCTAAATAAGTACCTCGTACGCGACAAACAGATACGAGTGCTTTTACAGAGCATTCTTGAAATCATCGTACCAAGATTCCAAAATCTCCTTCACGTGGCTCCACTAATCTTTAATTACCATGCGCTTATTCCCTGGCGAAGGGTGATACATCATACTCGAAATGAAATCTTATCTCCGTTGGTTCCTGAAATCCCATATCAAAGGTGGGATTCACCAATCTCATCCTGATTCAGAAATTTATACTGCGCCGGACCATGCACTGATGCGATCCTTCCTTTCAAAGGAAGTCTGGGGTATACTAGTTAATATTGTAAGCCAGCCCAAAGGAATATCAATCACTTCCTTCTCGGTGACTTAATTCACATGTTCGGGATAAACCCTTGATCTTGTTTCGAGGATGGCAACCCATCCAAGAACTTTACCGACTTTACCAACCTTTTCCAATTTCAAGAATTTTTGATAAACACAAAATTCTTTGGTTGATTCTCCTCTTTCAACCAAACCCTTCCTATGGGCAGTGCATGTAGAGACTACTCACTACATCTCACAAAACATCGATTCTTCCCTTGAAATGTCTCACATTAAGTGGCACGTAATACTCCCCTTCCTTCCTTGGAGTATGCCGAAAGTTCCGACCCGTGCTCTTCTCTCCACGAAGCGCACTTCTGGATCTCTTATACTATACTAACATCATTACTCTTTGTATGCGCAAGTCTCTCTCACACTTGACTAATAAAAACTCCGCTCCGGGTGTGCTTCATAACAATTGAATTCTACTCTATTCAAGGAATACCAATTCTTGAATGGATTCCCAAAGCCTTCCAATCAAGTTAGGGCGTGCTATTCTAATTGCACCCTTATGTATGGATTATCGCCCCTCATATGACGTTTAATCCACTCTACCACTTCCACTTCGTTATACTAGTCCCACAAACATATATTTCACACGTCTATTACCACGTCCCTTCGACTCGGACTATTTTAACTGTAGTTAACCAAGATGCCCACATTTTTGCAACACTCCGACCTCCCTGGGAGAGCGAACGGCGTGCTAATCATCTGTACGACTAACTAAATTCAACGAAATATAAGGAATAGGGCATTCAAATTCCATGACAATAAAAGAGGAAAAAATAATTCTCAACCTTCCTCAGATAAGTACAACAATTTTCTCAAATAGGTACAACAACCAAAATAAATCATTAACGCTCTATTCATCAAAATAATTACAGGTCATCTCTTTTGTATAATATAAATTTCTTTCCAGATAATCCATGCTAAACATCATTCCCACTCTTTATTCACCTTGTGTTCTGTACGCGGTTATGACATTTGGGTACTCTCAATCACCCTAGAAATCAAAATTCTTAAATTCTCCTTATCATCGTTCCACCCCTCAACCCGTGGAGATTACTTTCAATGCTCTCCTACCACAAAATCCGGCACCAATAGCCTTAAAACAAAATACAACTTCCAACTTACATACATAATTACTTGCTCCTGTTTGGACCAGGGTACCGAACTCGTGGAATAGTGACCAAACGTCTCCCAATTTCCAACCTTACGCTAAGTTTCATGCGTGGGATGTCTCGCAAAGCGAAATCAAAACAAGGAACCCCCCCGATACACTACTACCTAGCATTGTCGGTTATCGAAATCCGTTAGGTCCTCCGTCCGTGGCATGTACCCCTTTATTCAGTATCTTGATAGAAAAGTTACAATTTCTCCCATAATTATGCTTAACAAAGAACGTTTCACTAATTGCACAATTCTTCAGTATAGGTTGGTGGTAATAGTATTTCATAAACCTGGAATACATACACTCGGAATTCTCGAAATTCCTTTCCCTAATAATAGGGGTATAACTCTTATCTCCCACCTCTCTAAAGGGTAAATATAACACTACACTCTTCCTATCACTAAGTTCGGAGTGCTAAACATAATACTGGGTCAAATCTTTTTGCTAAATGGTAAATTCCGATACATACAGAATTATACTGACAAAGTCTATACATACATTGACATCGAATATCTCGAGCCCACTATCTCCTCTGAAGTCTCTTGGATAGATAATATAAGTGCAAGTCCAACCTTCTTACAGGTAAAGCCTCGCCAAAGCAAACATAAAACATGTTGCACCAATTCAACTACTCCGATAGCCTTGCAATAAATGCCCACTATCATACTACCCATTTTTTTAACATTTTAACAAAGATAATATCATACTCGTGTATCACATCACTGCAACAAGTAACCTCAATAAGGTATAAAACACTGTTAATATACTCATCCATCCTCCGCGGATAGCACTAAAGAAAAAATCCCTCTACACTAGGGAAAAATATTCATATAATGGTAACATTTATAATTATATGCATTAAGCTCGTCTCACATGCTAATTTAGCAATGAACAAAATATGGTGACTGGCTCGTGCCATATAAACATGCCGCATCCTCTAAGGATACAACTTATACTTCCATCCTGGAAATCATCTTGACTGCACAGATGGTTTTCAGACATAACACATCTTCCCAATCCAAAACAAAATTATTTTAACCGTTGCCTTACTATCACCGTATTCTTGTCTTTTTCCACATTTTGGAACATATTATCATGAGCGATCTCACTCCGCACAAAATACCTCAACACATAATACACTTATCACCTGTCCTACTAACCAGGTTAGGATTGTCCTTCTCTGGGACTTAGTAGACGAGATTCCTGTTAGCCATCCCGGTTGCTCCCTTAGCTTTTTAGGCCATAAATATCATGTTACTATCTATAATTGTACTTAATGAATTTACCATCACTTGGTAAGAATTTAACTGTCTGAAGCCTTTAAATGGTTTTCCTGATGTGTATCCACATCCTTTTTTGGTGCTATACCACCACCGTTGTATTCAGTCTCATTCTCGACTAAATTCTTCGATTTCTTTAACTTCCCCCACAAAGAAGAGTTATCACCTATTTTGACAAAATATGACAATGTCAACCTCTGAATCGGTCGTCCATCAGAATTTCCTCCTCGAGTATTATCAACTATTTTTACAAGTTGGTCTTCCACTTGGAGTCGTTTCCTCCACTAGTATCTATCTCTTTTGATACAAAATTTGCTAACGATTAGGATTCATATCCACAATTGGACTTCCATCATGCCCTCCTGCGATGAGTTCAGAACCAAGTTTGCTTCTCACCCTGAACAGTTGAGGAAGGAACGTACGGTCAACACTGTACCTAAGGTTCTCCTATAGGCATAGCATTCCACTTCTAAAATTGGTGGTTGACTCCAACCATTACAACTGCGTCCCGAAAACCAAGAAAATTTTCCCTAAATTTTCACTTTCAGTTTGCCACACTCCGTCCTATAACTAAACCTTTGGATACTTTACCTCCTTTGGTAAACACAAGCAATTTCCGAATTTCTAAAATTTCCCACTGACAGTCTCTACATGTTTTTGTAATACATTGGGTAAGTTTACCCTCGCACCTCATTTAACAATAATAGCATTTGAAAAATCATTGTTGCACCTTAGTCGCCTTTCTAGTCGTGGCTTCTCGTGCCATAATGGAGGTGACCTCGACTACGGTCATCATCCTTAGATGTATTTCATAATCTCAACTGAGCCCTGCCTCCTGATGTACGCTTAACGGTCCTCTTCTGACATCCGTCATCGCTCGGTACACGCACACATCCGAACGAAATTAGAATATACTAATGTATACACATTATAGTAGGAGAACGAAATTTCATCATAGAAATCGACAATCCTAAACATAGGGCTCTATAACAAACAAAGTAACGCTGAAAGAATAATAAGTCGTACAGATCCTAAGGACACTAGAACCTGATGCTCTGATACCACCTGGGACACCCTCCCTAATTAAATACCGGGCGATCACTCCTTTATTAAATTAAATCAAGGTGAACAGTTGGTCCATTCTTAGCATCACTGTCGAAAACAAAGTGTCAAAACTATTTTCATACATACTTTCCAAATTTTATTTAAAGAAAAATCAATTATTTTATTAACAACATTCAATAAGAAAGAATCACACCACAATGAATTCTGCAACATAATCTAATTAATTTAATACATTCGTCAATCGAATGTCAACATGCGAAATCTAAAGTCACACATCCACTGAATAAATCCCATAGTAACAATACTGGAAATAACTTAAATACAAATGTCCAATAACAACGGAATAATGGAAAGATCTACACATGCCCAACTAGATGAAGGTACTAAGAGTGGATCCGAATGAACGAAGTCGTCAAATCAAGAGACCTGCAACTCCCACCTAAGCTGCAGCGCGTTCCTTCCAAAAGATCCTAAGCAAGACGCCCCTGTGGCTGGGCACCTGTAATACTTACATATATATACAAGAGAGAGAAAGAGAAAAATAAACGGGTCAGAGCCCGATAGTTTGTTTGATTTAAAATACGTTTAGCAAGTATTTAAATTGATACAGGCCAATGCAACAACAAATTAGTGTGACACTCTCTTGAGAAATCCTCACCTCTCTTCTAATGTGCACACCTATCGCAGTAACCTTCCCAATGGTCTATCTCATCATATAACACGCTATCCTTTCCCAATGGATTAATTTATCTTATATTACTCGTAAGATTCAAAATTAACGATGTAATTATTTGAAGATACAGTTCAATTAGTAACCAAAGTTCTCATTTTAACCTTACAAATCAATAAAGTTTTCCAGTGTCATATTATACTTTCTCAACACAAGTATTTGTAATTTGAGTTATCAACCACGTCGTACATATCACATCATAGTAGACAGTTCCAGATTTCAGAATTTCATATATATATTAGCCACTCATAAAATATATATATAAACCATAACAGCACCCAAAATAATACTATGGTGCGGCCATACTCTACTATCCAAACCCCATATCACTCACATTAAGGGGAATACAAATTCAGAATCACTCTCGAATTGTATTAACACATACTTAAACAATATTGAGATAAAGTATAGATTCTAAGTCCCTTAGGACCATCTGAACTATCACTGCGATAGCCTGTACCAAGGATATCTATACACAAACAAGATGAGGCGAAGAATAGATTCCAAGTCTCTAAGAGGATGGCACATGCCTGCGACTCTTAGGACCGTCTGAACTATCACATCCCTAGCATGTACCAAGGATATCTATCTTCTAGGGTACAAGTCAATATCCCCCATAAAGGTCCCATCGAGATAAGACTGTCCCAGCACGGAAACCTCAGGGATAGCAAGTAGCGTGGGCATGATTTTCACACATAGATAGTATATGCATACACAATCATATAACTATACTAATATTACAATATCTATAATGGGTAAATTATCAATTCCCATATTTACGACATTTGTATTTATTTCCCATTATTTAGTTATCACGTATAACCATTCACATCTTATTTTAATTTGAGGAACTTTTCCACTTACTACATAACGCTCATGGATTCTATCCTCCCAAGTATAAAATTCAGTAGGTACACACATTTGTCCCAAAGTAACTCTCTTACGTGACTCTCTCTTTAAATCATAAATTCACGGACCCTTATTTAATTATCCCAAAATACAATCTTTTCCCGACATCAAGGGTCCCAAAATCTATTCACATGTCCTACTGGTCTTCCCTATCTCCCAAAACATTTTATTAAGGATGTGCAAGAATTATTTCACGATAAATTGAATTTAACTCATTTAAAAAGGGAAATAGGAGTCTTCTAGGAGGGCTCGATTGATCGAGGTCTGGGGCTCGATCGATCGAACCATGGATCGATCGAATCTCTGGGCTCGATCGATCGATCAAGTAGGTCTGTGAAAACTGAAATTCTGGAGTTACGGGTTTCATCTCCAAACACCAACATTTTCCATATTGTCTAATCCCAATCATCCCAGAATTGATGCTACTAACCTTATATCATCATATTAGGTATTTTCAACGTAAAGCATGTGAATTTCTGTGATTAAATCATGAATTAACAACCCCAATTTCATACAAAAATCTCAAGAACCCTAAATTTCTCTTAAACCTTGTTCTAACAATTATTTCTAGAATTCTTTTCTTATACACATCATAATGTCGTGGTTTAAATTCCTCTACATGGCAAGACTTTCTAGAATTATCAATTAGACCAATACTGCAGGGATTTTCCTATCATAAATCGGGTTTTCCTCCATTAAAACTCATCTTAATTACTCCTAAACTAATATGAAAGATGCACCAACGAAATAAGAAAGATAAACACTAGCCTGGGATTTTTGACGTTCTCATTTGGCGTCTAATTTGGTATGGTTGTGTTCCCCGTCTCGCGATTTACGTGTTGGCGGTGGCGGCGGTGCAAACGGTTGAGTTTCGAGCCTTGAATTAGGCTTAAGAGCTCTCCCTTCCTTTCCTATGGTCATCACTTGTGTTTAGAGTTTCTAACCCTAGATGATAACCCAGATATCTGATATAACTCCTCTAATTTTCGTGGGTTTAATTACCCAAAAATGTAAAATGACCAAAATGTCCTCCCGGGTTACTAATTAGGCCTAAAAACGCCCCGAGACCCGAACTAAACCCCGGGTATACTTTTCTGACTATCTCGACCCTTTCGTACGCGTTGACGAACTCAAAATGACCATACGAACAACTTATAAAATATTCACTTTTATTTAACAATAATAAGTCCCGACGCGACACGGGCGCGGCCCAACTCAAATTTCCAAAATTGACATTTTATTCACTAGTGACATTCAATATAATCAATATCATATATTACTTTGCTCAATAGTAATATTCAACAAATTTCCCATAATTACTAACTCTCGTCACGTTAATAATTATAAGATAATTAATTTCTGAATTTTTATTAAATAATTAACTCACATTAAATTTAATTAATCCCCAAATTAATATAGCATAAAAATATGGGGTATTACAGGGTGTCCATGCGGAAGAGAACCTGTACGGCAAAGAGTATATGTAGAAACAAAGAAATATATATGGGTCAGGGGCCGATTTGATATGATTCCCATGTGACTAAAATGGATGACAGTTTCTCACTTAACAATAATATTTCTCACCTCTCAGTCTAAAAGCAACCTAGCGCAATATCATGAGGATTCTCTAGTTAACTCTGAGTACTAAGGGCTAACTTCTCCACAATCTCAACACTATGCCTTTTTCGTGTGTGGGGTGTCTCGCAAAGAGAAATCCAAACAAGGAACCCACCCCTATACACTACTACTTAGGCAAGGTTTATCGTCGAGATCCATTAGACCCTAAGTACAATATTGATGAGTATAATCATCTGATTTAAATTTCTTTTAACATAGCGCTAAGGAATAAGTTTCTCCCTAGTATCAACACTATGCCCTATTCGTGCATGGGGTGTCTCGCAAAGAGAAATCCAAACAAGGAACCCCCCCTATACACTACTACTTAGGCAAGGTTGATCATCGAGATCCATTAGACCCTTAGCACATAATAATATATATATGTATATATGTGAGAACCCATCTACAGCTACTCAAGAAAACATAAAGAAACCCATTCACCATCTAAAACATCATTCCCATTTCTTTCTTTAGGAATGTATATAAATGGTACAACATTTTATCAAATGTTTACTATTTCAATCTCATAACTCTACATGCACCATTCCTATTTCTTTCTTAAGAATATACGTAAATGGTACAACATTTTATCAAATGTTTACCATATAATCTCATTTATACAACCTCTTTACCAATTTTATTTCCTTTCTTCCATACAGGAAGAATTACATTTTTAAAGCAAGTTTTATAAACATAAAAATGCTTTAACCATTTCCATAAAATCCCATCAAAAGTCATTGTTATTAGCATAAAAATACTTTTGTATACCATATGCTTCCATTTCCCTCTCATACGGGAAATGTATCCGAAGCCAAAACCATATCCCATTTCCCTTCTTCCATCCAGGAAATGTAATTAAAGCCAATTCATTATCATGAATTGCTTTAATAAATCTAAGACCGTCCCTCCGAGTTTCCCCACTGGACGCACCCCTAAATGGCTATCATCTTCCAGGGCCTATCTATACAAGACAACCTGGGAACCTACCAACGTCGGGAAGAGGACATATTTCCTGTGGGAAAGTCAGGACCACACCTAGAATCCCCTAACCAGCGCAGTAATATAAATGCCCATATGGCCTAGGGACTATATCCACCCTACATTCATCAGTCAGGGGGCTTCACCACACGTGTATAACTTACCTTATGATAGCGATTTAGCGAGGTGTGTAATCCATAAATTATCATTTATGAAAACCATTATTTTTCCTTTTGAGAACTTTCAATTTTTTTTTACATTCCCAAAATCATTTACTTAGCCATTAAGTACCAGGTTTTAGAGTATGCATTTCATTCTTATTAAGTCATATTTTATTAATGACCTAAGACCCAAAGTGCCACCATTATCAAAACTAGTCTTCAAGAGTCCATTTAATCTCATAAACCATCAATACGAGTCTCCATAAAGGAGCGTCTCCCAAAAGGCTCAACATTAGTATTTTAACTTCCAATTTACCTTTAGGTTAACCTCCTATATTATTCATACATTAACCTATACAAAATCTCCCTCGGGTAAACCCAATTATCCTATTTTAACCTACGACATTAGTCTACCCAAAACAACCCTCTAGGACTCCCCATTACTTCCCAAAGGAAGGTTCCAAAACCTTGGACCTAAAAGAAAAGGGATAAAAACTAAACTAGAAAAACATCCCCAAAATGCAGAAATTCCGAATCGATTCGCCCTGGACGAATCGATTCGGGCTCATCGCGAATCGATTCGGTAGGTACGAATCGATTCGGTTAAGAAGACCAGGCATTCTGCATGACCCCGAATCGATTCGAATGGTCCAAATCGATTCGGTCAACCCAGACCTGAACTTTCCCTCTACTGAATCGATTCTCTTGGGCGGAATCGATTCGGTTCGGCAGAATTTCCAAGTTTAGGCTACGGGTTGTTTGAACCCTAAAGCCCTAAAACCCTCAAACCCTTGATTCTTCCCAACATCAACAACAAAAATTCATCCGAATTCATTTCTACACCATTTCTAACTATAAATTTGTCCTCAAATCAAATTAAAATCAAGAATTTAGGGTTTAATCATCAAAATCAACAAAACCAAATTTATGATTTAAATCTCCCAAAACTTAACTAAACATGCATTCTATCACATTAAATCACATCTAGCAAGTAAGAAAATTTCCTCGAGGTTCGTAGTCTCTGATCCACCTCCGGTAGCGACGGAATCCGACCCAAATCTTCCATTTTTCTCTCTTCCTCTCCATTTCTCCCAACTCTCTCTCTCTCTCCTTTGGCTTTTCAGACAAATGAAGAAAGAAAAAGGGGTGGGGGACTTAAACGGGTTATAAAACAAAAATACCTTATTTTAATTGCTAATACTCCATTAAAATGACTCGTATATACTTAATTGAGTCATAATGCGTTAAAAGTGCTCGAAACTCCAAAATACAATTTGGCACTTATTTCGACTATCTCGACCATTCTAAAAACAACCATACCCCCTATTCTGGCATTCAGGAAAATGTGAACAAATTTTATGTTCTATGTTCATTTTATTTCATTAATTTTACCCGATTTTATATACAGTTCATAACCGTCGTTTTACATATAACGACGCAGTAATACACAACATGATGTTATTTACCTTCTCATACGGTAAATAGACAAAACATAGTAAATATTATCCCTAACACTCAATACACTGAGACCTATGGGACAAATAACACTTTTATTGGTATAATGGTAGTTTATTACCTGGTTATAATGTTTGATATAAATAAAACAAGTTCAATAAAATCAAATTAAATGGAAATCCTTGATTTCAAATCAAGAAAGGTTTTTTAAATCGAATCAGGTTTAATGTAGTGTGAACCACACAAATGACTTCATGAATGAGAATAAGATATCTAGGGCTATCGCGTAGTGATATGAACAAATGGCATAATCAATGTAAATGCATGAAACAATACCGAAATAGACGTTACTTACTTTTATAGGAGCATTGGTTTTTAATTCGATTTGTCTTGATAAGGCCGAGGACCAAGATTGTCTGAAAGTTAGAAAAGCAATAAGTAATGCCTTCTAGTTTAAAAATACTATTGTAATATAAAGTTTTATCACGTAATGAAAATAAATTTAGGGTTTAATTTCTAATTATCTATTTCTTTGAATTAGTTAGGTTTTTAAGCAAATTTCAAAATGCGTTTGATAGTCTTTTCTGTCACTAGTATCATATCTGAATTCTTAAGTAGAAAAAGTTGAGGGGGTTTGTGTAAAATAACTTTTGTTTTTTTTAATCCCATTTCTAAGGTTTTTATGAAAATGGTTTCTTTTTGACCAAACAATGTGATGTAATCTACCATTTTGACCGGAAAATTAAAATAAAATTTGTAAAAAAAAAATTCAATATCTTTTGATTTATCAAGCGCCCTAAGGCACAAATTTAAACTTCCAATTCCCTTATGTTTACTTCATTAATGCGTGTGTTGACCACTTCATCTTCAACCTCTCAAAATTTTACTATAGGGTTTTAAACCTTGGACATTGATTAAATCTTGTATGTAATACCATTTTCATTCATTCAAAATCCATTCTTCGTAATTTTTCTTGAGGAATCCAAATACATAACTTGTTGTGTGTAAAACATACTATACTACATTGACCAATGATATATGTACACTTTTCCTCCGACGTGTTGGATCAGCCACCTTGATCACCATCAGAGGTACTTAGTCAGCTGGAGGGCTGACCAATTCCATAATGCCAATAATCAGGAATATCAAAAATTACTCGATGGGATGCTAACCAGCACTGAATTCCAAGAGGGAAATACAAATATGTTCCATCTCTAGGGTTTTTCACCATTATAATTACAAAATGCGCCCTTAGCTCAAAGGACAACTCAATCACTCATACGTACACCATACTGAGCTATTGTTACCCTATGAAATAATACCAAACATGGACGTAGGCTATTTTACAGATAAACCACTATAAAAAATCCTCTTGTGAGCATGATTTGATTAACCTACAATATTTTATTCCGTGATTATAAACCTGAATTAAGTTCATTTTTAGATATCAACAGATTGGTATCATCAGGGGGAATGACTACTAGTCATCATTCTCTACCTCATATATTTCATTCTTTGTTTTAAAGAATGACTACTGCCCCTACAAGTAGTCTTGCGACTGGAGGCAATAATCGAGAAATATTTGGTCCCTCCGATGAGATAGACCTTCAAAGGTTCCTGTTTAATTTGGTTAAAGGATATGAGGCTATGAAATAATTAGTTAGATAGTTGGCTTGAACAATGGAAGACAAGTCATCCAATTCCAGAAGAGATATGCCACCTACACCAATCATAACTGAAAGGAGTTATCATTCTCGTTCTTATGATGATCGAGCATACCATCCTAGCACAACTTCTTCATTCTGATCAAACTATGATGGTAGATGATTTTCCAAAAATAGGTCAAGTATATTGGAGAGGCTAAGTATCTAGTCTTATTTGACTGTTTAGGTCCCAGAGTAATTAGAGGGCATAACAAGGAATATAAGCATCATCGTGAACACATATAAGGATTTGTGAGATTAACAATCAGTATGAGGGGATCTGTGCATGCTAAGAAGAAGTCTCAGGAGGAGAATTCAGCACATAGATACAGTAAATCCACTAAATATACTTCAATTAAATCCAATCCAGAGGAACATATTAAGAAATCATCCATGCAATGACTAGAAGATTGGCTAGGGGAAATAGAACAAATAAAAAACCCACTACAAAGGATTTTTGTTAAGGGGTCATCTTTCATCAAGGATATTATGCACTACCCGACACCTTCTAAGTTCAAGCCACCAGCGATTACTCGAAAATATTATGGGAAAAGTGATCCATTCCTACACATAGAGCCATATCAAATTTCAACCGACATCTAATCAGTGCCTGACGAGATGAGGTCTAGGGCCTTCTCCAGTTCTCTCATAGGTCCAACCCAAATCTGGCATAATAATCTCCCAAGCGGTAAAATATCTAGTTTTATAAATTATTTGCAGTATTTTTTCATAATGTTTGCTTTGGAGATAATTTGATCAATAGTGTCAGTCACCTCTTGACCATACGACAAAAGCTGGGAGAAAGTACCCGATAGTACATTACACTTTTCAAAAAATAGAAACTAGAGGTAATGGACTATGAGGAGAAGATAAACATTATAGAACTTATGAGTTCGTTTCTAATTACAGATCTTTACTATGATTTAGTCAAAAATCCACCCAAAACCATGACAGAGTTAATGGATAAGGTAGGAAAGATAATGAATTCCAAGGAGGCTATGGCAGCTAAGGAAACTCCAGAAACTAAGGGTGAAAGTCAGAAAAACAATTCCAATAAATTAAGAATGATCAGAAAGACAAAAAGTTGATTTGATCAAGAAGTATGATGAATATAAACCCCTCTAAAAAGGTTTTCACCATATCCTCAAGGAAATCAAGGGGAACCGAGAATTGAATTTCCCTGGAAAGTTTAAGACACACCCGAATAAGACGGATAAGTATAACTACTAAGAATTTTTTAGGGACCATGGACACAACACCAAAAGATGCATATCACTAATGAATGAGGTTGAAAATATTATTTTCATGGAAAACTGATGAGGTTTATTAATCAAAATGGCAATCAAGATAATCTAAGAAAGCCTGAATATCTAGCTCGGGAAAAGTAAGACAATAAAAGAGAAGGAAATAACGATTTTGAAGAAGATCCAGACTTGTCGAAGAAGCCTACTGAATCAAAGGCAGACCTAGGCATCGTAGGAGGATATATTGAACGAGGATATGTGATTGCAGAAAGGAAATCTTTCTTAAATGAAGTCAAGGCCTACCCATCTATCGTACAGATTAATATTGTAAAATCTAGTCATAGTCAGCCAAGGAAAGTCGATAAAGATACACTAGTGATCGAATTCTCCAAAAATGATCTGAGGGGGTAATTTATCCTCACGATGATCCATTTGTTATCACATGTAGATTTCTTAACGGTAGAGTTGCAAGGGTACTAGTTAATAAATATATTTCTGGAGATGTAGTGTTTTATGAATGTTATAGTAACCTAGGGCTATGTGATAGTAAGTGTACTCCCTGAGGTTGATGAATTTTGAAGTCTTTGTCGGAACCTAGCCGACAAGTAGGAGAGAAAGAATTCGTTTCTTTGTGTTTGATAAAAACGTCCTATCAACCTACAATATCATCCTTGGAAGAATGGGAATAAAGGAGTTAGAGGTTGTGCCGTCAACAATGCATCAATGCATGAAATTTCCAACAAATTATGGAGTCGATATAGTAAATGGAAATTAGAAAGAAGCCAAGGAGTGATATTATTCATTAGCCGACCTATATGAAATACAAATGAAGGACACAATAAATTTCCATATTGGCACTTCGGATCCTCGGGAAGAGGAGTGATAAGCACCCAAAAGTGTACAATTTATACCGTGAATAGATGATTTTTAGTTGCTAATTCTCAATAATTTAGTTCTTATGCGTGTAAATGTTTAATATGCAGGCTTGATTGCAGTTGCGGTGTCAAAAGAATTATTTCGAGGCAATTTTCAGTCAAATGGAGCTAATTCCCTTATCCTGTAACCTCACCTGAACCAAAACATACACCTAAAACAAATATCCACCCACACCACACAAACCTACACCTCTCTACACCCAACAAACCCTCATTATCTTCAACCTCACACTCTCCTCTCTCTTACCACCATAACCACACACCTCCATTAACCAACTTCATCTACCACCATTAAACCCACCTTATACTTCTCTCATCCTCCATTAAAATCACTCACCAAACTCCCTTAAACTGCCACCCACTCCAGCGATCGCAAATCGATGGTGACCCCAACCCGCCTAAACCCATTTGACCCGAAAGCAAAAATATTGAAAACCAACACCGTGACAAACTGCCGACGACCTGCGCGATCTTCCCCAACGCAACCCATCATGGCAACACAACCAGTAGTGGCCCGGTTACCCACTTATCTCTTGTCTGAACCAGCAGACAACCCCTATGAGATCTCCTTATTCCCGTGGGCGAGCACCTCCCCCGAGCCAATCACCCCAAGCTCCAACCTCTTGACCCATCTCATACCCCGATCGCGACCCCTCAAACCCGATATCCACTTTGCAAAGTTCAATCCTAGAACCTGCAAACCTGAGACAATGCAAGTTCGATAATAATCCGAACTGAGACCCATTTCCCAAACATCCAAAGCCAAATCGATTTTCTTCCACCTGCCAATTTCCAAACACAAAGCCAACAAAAAATAAATCAAGACTAAAGTCAAAAACCCCACATGCTTAAAACCCATTTAATCCCTTTTTAACCCTTTTCCTTAAATACCGCCAACTAACTCATTTTACCCCAATGCCCAAAATACCCCATAACCAAATCTGATTTGTTTTATCCCATTACCTCATTCTCTCACACCTCACAACACACTTGCACTTGTGTGTGTCACCTAAAATACCCTCCTCCACCATAACAACATGCACACCCCTATCCTATTTACCCAATTTACCCCCATACTCCATGCCTACTATTTTAGGAAGAATAAGACCATTTTGAAGAGAGTTTTTTTATAATGAATTTGTACAGAGAATTCTAGATATAGATAGTTTAGTGTAGAAAATAAATTAGGATAACCAATTATTTGTAAATAGTTTTTTTTTTAGAGATTATTGAGTGATAAATTTGTGAGGAATTCAATTGAGTGTGTTTTTATTATTAAAAATCATTTGGAGGCTCGAATTGAATGGATGATGTGGAAATTCAAGGATTGAAGTCCAATTTCACTCAAAGAGATTTGGTTTGATTGTTCTTCTCTTCTATTTAATTTTACTAGCCATTAATTGTTTGTTTATCATGTTTGATATTATGTTTCGCTAAATTCCCTTTTCAAGGGGTGGGGTGTGAAAAACGTTGCTAATGCCGTTTAATACAAGATTAAACTGTATAAGCAACTCCGAGATGTTTGTTGAAGACACCCTTTTCTTTTGAAATTAAAAATGATAAACAACAAGATGTGTTTACAAAAAATTATGTACGAGAATAACCAAGACTTTGTAATCAGTTTTAAAACTAAGATAGTTTCAAAAATTCAGCACACTATAGAATGAGATGAGGAGATGAAGATAATTAGAACACACTATTTTTAACGTGGTAAAACCTCTCCCAATAGAGGAAACATCCACGGTAACTTCTAAGTCACAAAAGTAAAAATCCACTAAAAACAAATAGCAGTTACAAACAATACAACATACATGGACACAACTCAGCCTATTCTAAGTTTAGGAATATACCCCACTTGGTGTCCTTCTAACTTCTCTTAGATCTGATTGTTCATGACGTTCTTCCAGTTTGATAACTTCCCCTTTTCTTTAGCTTCCTTGCATCGACTCAATAATCTTTGATCTTATTCACAACACTTCCAGTGTGGTAGTGTGTTAAGTGTTTGTGATGTGATTCCTATCACCATGCATGAACTCACACACACTTAGTTTTTACAGACAGTCCTAGAAAATTACATATAAAGACTATATGCTGTGATTTTCTTTTCTTTCTTTATTACAGAACTTGAAAACTTTTTGACCTTTAATTTATCCCAAATTCCACGGATATCTTGCTTCAAAATCGGTCAAGATCTTAATCAACCTCTGTTTTAAAAATATTTTTGATATTGAAAATCTCCAAGTGAGAATCCAACTAGGTCAAGGTTAAGTTTCATAAGAACAGAAACCATAAAATATTTACAGATCTAAATCAGTAAAGATTTTCACAAAACCAGAAACAAATATGCAGATCTAGTGAAATATAACATGCAAAGTGTAGATCTAAGATTTCTATGATAAGGAAATACAGATCTTCACAAAAATGTTTAAGTTGGTAATAAGATCACAGATCAAGAGGTTACAGCTTCAAATGAACAAACTAGTAACACCACTCTCTCTCAAACACTCAAAGTTGTGTTTGGGGTTTTGTATATAGGAAGGTTTGAAGATGATTTGAAGTTGTTTAGGGTTAGGGTTAGGTTTTCTCTAACACATTTCCCTTTCTCTCTCTTCTCTCTTTTCTTTTCTCTCTTCTCTCTCACTTCTCTCTTCTCTCTTTTTTTCTCTCAATTTGGACGACTGCCAAAAGTTCCCAAAGGTTGAGAATAGGAGGGTTTATATAGGAGCCAAAGAAGGTTCTCGATTGATGATCGAAATCAATGGTTAAGATCCAGTCTTCCTTATGTTGACTTGATCCAAGGGTGGTAAAATAGCGGTGGTTAAACTGAATGTGATTGGTCCATATAGATAGCACAAGGATAGACTTAAAACGCATGCAGGCCATAGATAAGATTTGATCTAACGATACATAATACACTAGGCAGTTCTCTCACAAAACAAACACAAAATGAGATATCAGGAACGTGACAAGTGTTGGCATTCTATTGGCTTGCAAACGCGTGTCAAAAGTAATTACAGGAAACACCCTGAAGTCTCTAGCGCTTTGATATTCTACCAAATCAAACATTCTAATGAAAAAAATATTTTCCATAATAGCATTTTAACCCCACAAAGTTTATAAAAACACTTTTTATTTAAGAAATCATTATTTTAAAAATGTTTAAAAATTCCCAAAAATTATTAAAACAACATTTTAAAGGGAATTTAACACACAATCAATTTTAAGCAATATATACACATGTATGCACTTCTAATGTGTGTAGTGTGATTCAATTATACCTGGTTTGGATCATTGAAGAGGATTAGAGAGAATAATTCTGAGGATCTTTGGATTCTAGGTTAGACAACCAATTTTGTCACTATTTCCAAATTAGTTGAACACTTATACAATATAGACTTAAGTAAGTCAAAGGTATAAGGTGCTTCAGGGTGAACCCTTATTTGATGTTATTTTGATTTAATTAGTTTAATTAATTGAAAATTCTCTTTGAATCTTAATTTTTCTCCCTCGCCCTTAAATTTACGCCTCGATAGAGGGTAAATGATTTTCGAGAGAAAATCAAAATTCTAGTTATAATACCCATTTTAGATTCGAACTAGAGATAGGGGTTCTTTAAGTGTGGTATTCTTCCTTAAATTTCAACTCTAATTTGATTTTCTATTATTTATACAAATTTTAATCAATCGATCCGAGCGGGTGATTAATTAAAAGGAGTGTAGATCTATTTTCTAGAGTTGGGGGGAAGTAAAATTTAATTTTCTAAAAGATTACTTTTAAAATTAAACTTACAACGAGATTTGATTTGTAATTTGGATATTAATTTGGGAAAATTCAAATAAGTAAATTAATTAATTAGAATAGCTAGAATTTGTGGTGTAGTCTCACTCCTTGGTTGTTCTCACGTTATTTACCTCACTTGATCTGTTATTTCAGTGTTAGACTTCGTTATTCATTTTTTTTGTCTTTTTAGTTTGTCATTTAGTCTTTGATTTTAGTTTAATTTTAATTTCACATCCTCACTCTTGAAAATTGTTTTAATATTTGAAAAGCTAAAAAAAATATAGAAAAAGTAAAAATCCAAAAAAGAAAATAAAAATTGAATTACAATTGAGTTTCTCCCTATCTTTCCCCTTGATGTGGATTGATACCCTTACTTACCTCTACACTTTAGTTTGATGGTATATTTTGTAGGTATTTTAATGTTTTGATTGACTTTGCTTCAACAACAACTACACATAAAAAGTAAAGTTATCAAGGAGGAGCTAAAAATGGGCATGTTTAAGAAGTAATAGAAGATATTATTCTAGACGACCATAAGCCAGAAAGAACTACCCAAATTGGTTCAAGATTGTCCTCATCTCTCAAAAAACAATTAATTACATTCCTTAGAAAAAGCAAAAATGTGTTCACTTGGAGCCATGAAGATATGCCAAGTATTAATAGATTTCATTTTCCATGAGCTTAATATATACCCGAATTCTGATCTAATTATACAAAAGTGAAGAGTTATCATCTCCAAGAAGAATATGGCAATCCAGAAGGAAGTCGAGAAACTTCAACAAACATGATTTATTCAATATGTTATGTATACTTGTTGGTTGGGCAATGTAGTAATGGAAAAGAAGCATAATGACAAATGGCGCATGTGTGTATACTTCGAACACCTCAATAAGGCATCCCGAAAAGATAAAGTTACTTTACCAAGGATTGATCAATTGGCCAATACAAAAATAAGTCATGAATTGCTCAGTTTCATGGATGCTTATTTTTGTTACAATCAGATTTAGATGAAACCCGAAGATAAGGAAAACAATACCTTTATTACAAATCGAGGAACTTACTGTTACATTGTTATGCCCTTTGGGTTTAGGAAAGCCATAGAAACCTATCAGAGGCTAGTGAACAAGGTTTTTAAAGACCATATTGGAAAAAACATGGAAGTTTACATAGATGATATGCTCACCAAGAGAAAATTTGTTGTTGATCACATTGTGGACTTACCTTAAACCTTTGATCATCTAGAAAAACATCAGATGAAGCTCAACATAACCAAATGTATCTTCGGATATAGGAAGGAATGTTCTAAGGGTACAACATCAATCAAATGGGAATAGAACCAAACCCTGCTAAAATTAAAGCCTTGTTGAAAATGCAGTCCCTGACCAACAAGAAAGATTTTCAAAAGATGGCAGGAAGAGTTGTGACATTGAACTATTATGTCTCCGGAGAAACAAATAAATGTCTACCATTACTTAAGGTTTTAAAAAAGACTTTTTAGAGCCTTCTAAGATTTGAAGAAGTTTTTGGGTTCTCCACATCTCCTCTCCCAACTAGTTTTGGGAGAAAATTATAACTACATTTGGCTATTTTAATGTCAGTTGTCAGCTTAGCTTTGTTCCGATTAGATGGAGGAGTTCAAACACCATTATATTATACTAGAAAGGCAATTTGAGGAGCATAAATCAAATATCCAGGTCTATAGAAGTTAGACTTACCTCTCATTGAAGCTTCCAGGAGAATGAGGCCATATTTTCAAGTTCATACCATTGTTGTCTACACAGATTAGCCTCTGCGACAAGCATTGCATAAACCTGAATAGTATGGAAGTTTAATGTATTGGGTAGTTTAAATGGGAGAGAATGAAATAATTTTTGAACCACACTAGACAAAAATGGCCAAATTATCACCTTTCAACTGGCCACCCTTGTCACGGTCTTTGACCGTGACAACAAACATGCGTTCTGTGTCACGGTCATTGACCATGACACACCCGTGACAAAGTATTGTCACGATCAATGACCGTGAGAATACTTAAAATAATTTTCACGGTCAAGGACCTCGACACGTCCGTGACAATTTACACAGAAAAAAAGAGCTAGCCTTTTTTTTTCCCACCGATTTTGGTTTTGCCCTCTCTTTCTCTCTCTAAGAAATTTTGAGGTCTCCCCCTCTAAGGTTTGTTTTTTCCTCTCTTTCTCTTTCATTTCTATATGTGTGTGTATATATGTGTGTATATGTATGTGTATATGTGTGTATGTGTGTGTATATATGTGTGTGGTGGTGTGTGGTGGGGGAGGGGGGCAGGGGGGTGGTGGTGGGTTGGCCTGTGTGTGTACGTGTGTGTGTGTGTGCAGGTGTGGTGGGGGTGGGGTAAGGGGGGCAGAGGTGTGGTGGGGGGAGAGGGCAGGGGTGTGGTGGTGTGGGTGTGGTGGGGATGGGGTGGGGTGTGTGTGTGTGTGAAGGTGTGTGCGTGTATGTGTGGCGGGGGGAGGTGGTGGTGGTGGTGGGTGGGTGTGTGTGTGGGGTGGGGCAATCTTCATAATTGTATAGCTTTAATTAATAAATTGTATATCTTTAATTGTAATTTTAATTGTATAGTTTTAGATGAAAGTAAATTAATAATTAGTGCCCATTTCATACGAAAGTAGGATTTCCCCTCATTGTAAATTATTAAATTAATAGTTATATACTTTAATTGTTAGTTTAATTGATGAAATGAATTAATTGAGTAGATGAATTAGGAGTATGGGATACACATTTGTTGTTGAAATTGCTGTTGGATTATAGTGGATCGATGTTGGGTTGGTTAACAGTAAAAGTTGCATTACCACTAGATTATTGTCAATATGGGGGTGGGATTTTTTAACTTTTTTTTAAATTACTTTGTATATCAAACAATATATAATTATTGTCCATATGGGGGTTGGCCAATGTGGGTTTTTAGGTGTATTTGGTGGGTATTCTTTAGTGGTTAATTCTATATATTTTTAATAAAGATAAGTAGGGATCTTTTGGTATGGCTGAAAATGGCTATGTTATTAATAATTATTGTGTGTGTGGTGGGGGGCAGGGGCTGGTGTGTGTGCGTGTGTGTGGTGGGCGAGGGGGTGGGGGAAGGGGTGGGACAAGGTGGGGGGAGGGGGCAGGGAGGGGGCATGGGTGGTGGGGTAGGGGTGGGGGGCTACGTGTGTGTCTATGTGTGTGTATGTGCATAGTGTCCCTTGTAAAAGAATTGATTAATTATTAATTTCTTTAGTAAATTAATATATGATTGCCCCTTATTGTAAATTAGTAATTAATATCTGATTAATTAGGAAAGTAGGATTGCTCCTCATTGTAAATTAGTAAATTAATAATGTTATACTTTAATTGTTAGTTTAATTGATGAAAATAAGTATTATGTGTGTGGTGGGGTGCAGGGGGTGGTGTGTGTGCGTGTACGTGTCCGTGTGTGAGGTGGGGGAGGTGGTGTATGAAAGTAAATTAATAATTAGTGCTCATTTTTATTTGTAGTAATTTTACATATTTGCATGTCTTCTTCTAATTTTTTTTATATGTACTAATAACATTTTTTATAGCAAATGTCTCCTTCAGGTATTAAGGCGAGGATGATGATGTTGGTTATGATGATGTCGTCTGAGCTCGGTGGTAGCGTAGGCGATGAGGGCTCCTCGGCCCCTAGGCTCCCTAAATATGGAAAATTTGGGATTACCATCAAGAACAAGTCGGAGCTATTAGCGAGATCCCTCGTGCTGGTAAAGACGGTCATCGTCTCGGGGTATATGAGTTGGAAGGAGGTGCCATATGAGCTCAAGATATTGGCTTGGATGACACTACAGGTAATATATTTATATTTATATGAATATTTCAATTTCAATTTCGATTTCAATTTCCTTTTATTATTTATATTTATATTTATTCGCGACTAACATTGTATTTGTTGGATAGGAACAATTCAACTTGGATCCAAAGCTATGCGATTCCGTCTTGGAGCAGTTTAAGAAGCAACACAAGATGTGGAAGAAAAATATGAGAACACGGTACTTTGGGAAAACACGAGAGTCCATTATCCAAAGGCATGAATTCGTCCCGCCGAAGGAGCCGATCTCATTGGCACAATGGCAAAAGTTCATTGATAATGAGATCGGGGAACGACAATTGGCATCTCGCTAATCGAGGAGGGAAAATCGGTCAAAAAATACGGACATGCACTACTCTGGCCAGACGTCTTACGCCGAGGTGGAGCATAGGATGATGGTAACATTTAATTTTCCTATAACTACAGAAATATATTATTCTGCATTATTTTACTTTGTGGGGCTGATACTAATTTTACTTTATTTTATTTCAGGGGAAGGACAAGGAGGTGTCCCCGAGCATCACAACCACGATTGTAAGTAATCCGATAGTTTACTTTTTATTAATTACATTATAATTTTTTAGTTTACTTATTTTACTAATCATGTGCTTTTTGTCATTTCAGACAAAGCTTAAGGAAGTGCATGAGTCGCAGTCTGATGCCGATAAGGCATCTTTGTCCACATACGCACTCAGCCAAGTGCTTGGCTCTGATTGCAAGGGGACGACAAGGGGGGTGAGCTCGCGGGTGGCCAAATCTAGGATCATCGGATTGTAGACGAGCGACACCGGGTTGGCTCGAACGGTGGATTCACATGATGCGAAGCTATCCCGTTTGGAGGCAAAGGTCCAAGATATGTACCCATTCATGAAGCATACGTTAGGCGGAGAGCGAAGGGGAAAGGGAAGGATAAAATGGTGGAGGAGGAGGTGCGGGAGGATGAGGTGTAGGATGATGAGGATGTGGACCTCGTTGCTTCATCATCGACATGTACGTACTTCGATGATCCACTTCCATATTTGGCTCCCTTCAACATACCGATGTCACACTTGGTTGGTCGAGCATGTTCATATTGGACGTATTTGATAGCCAGCAGATAGGTCGGGGGTTGAGGGACCCGATTATCGTTCAGTGTGGAATAGTTCATGGACGTGAGCTTAAAGAGATCCAGTCCAAGGTGCTCGTCACGCATGTGATACCCGGGAAGGAGAACTTCCTATTGTGGTTGCGCGAATAATGCGGCACAATGTATATTAGTGGGTGTGTCAATTCGTATATCGTGTGGTCTACTCACCTCCTCATATTTATCCCAGACATGTAGTGATATTATTTTTAAGTTGGTACATTTGAATTATATTTAGATTATATCGTCTTGTATAATGTTTCTATTTTGAATGTATATTTGCATTATCATTTGTTTATTTTGATATATGATGTTTGAACAGGTACAATGTTGCAAAAACACTGGTTTGAACGACATAGTTTATTTTTTACACGTCATCACCTTGAATTTTCTTATATAAAGGGTCTCAGGCTTCTGCATTTTGTGTGGAAAAAACACTGGTTTCCTATGTTCACATTTAACTTAATTACATAGTTTACATTTAAACAAAATCTTTGTTTCTCCCATTCCTGGTTAACCCAGTCCGACTTCCTAGATTTGGCAGTGACATCGCATTACCTGAAAAATGTGAACATAGGAACCATGAGCAAAAATAGCCCAGTGAATGCATCACTACTAAATTACTCCATGAATTTAAATGAAATAAATCATGTCCATATACTTATGTATTAACTTATCCGGCTCATTCATAATGAATGACCAACTTTTCCAAATCATGATTCACATATCCTGTCTAAATAGACAATTCTCCCCCATTCCTGGTCGAGGAGTAACCCCTTGTCATTAATAGACAAATCTCCCCCATTCCTAGTCGAGGAGTAACCCCTCATTTCGGTAAACCGAAATGAACAATTTTATATTCATAACATTATGTTCACATTCGTAACAGTTTACAAATACATCACTCCAGTGAGTACACTCACCTTGGTTGATAACTATGTATTCACATTTTCTTCTGGTGGAGCTGAACCAGGTTGATTAGACCTTACACCTGTCAATCTAACTAAATCAGTACTGAACCTCAATCGTAAATATTATCCAAACATAATTATGTAACTTTCCATGACTATACATCAACAATATAATTCCAATTAAGTCACATTCCATAAAACATAGGTAAAGGCAAAACAATGATATACATGTTGATAAAGTTACGGACAATCAACCGTAGGAAATACCTTATAAGGAATTTATACCCAAATTCAAGTAAACATTAAATTATACTTCTCAATGTATATACACATGAAACATGTACTCAAAGTACTCTTTGTAAGGACGAAATACAAACATTCATTCAAGGGGTACCCAGTATGGCCTGAAATTATTGTCTTACATACTTAACCATCCTATATTCCAAAATTGTACAAATACAGGGGTCCAACCTCATCAATATGAAAACATATATGAATATACTATCCAGTACAAGTGACGGTGTAATTTTTCAAGCTTCCTAAGGCAAGTTATGATCATTTCTTTACAACACAAGAAATCTTCCCTACAAGCTCCTCTATTGTTCCTTCAACTTCTAAGAATTTTCATAATTTTTCTCCAGCATAACTTTCCATGATTTTCAACCAGTTTTAGTACACATACTTAATAGTACATAATTAAAGTTTCATAATTGTTTGACTTCATTTGCTATCTCAAAAGCTTGACTAAACTAAGGGCATACCGAAATGAAGTATAAAAACAGAAACCATGTACCAACTTGAAATCATCATTACGGCCTAACCACAAGGAGATAAATTCTAATTTTCAGCTATGATATGAATATATGAGTATACTTTCACATACAATTGGAATTTACCAATTATAGTAAGTACAAAATTTCAAGGGTTTCAATTAGGATTACCTTCAGGGCTCTTACGTAATTTCCACAGATTTTTCTACACTTTTTTCTCCTCACTTTTTCTTCCTAAACATCAACTTTCTATTTCCTCAAGCTAACAACACTTGAAACTGAACCTAGGGTTTCTTTTTGCTGAAGAAATATGTTAGAGGGAGGGTTTTAAGTTGACCAAGGCTGCCTCACAAGCCAACCAATCAATTTAAAACATTTGGTTTAATAAAAGACAATTTACCACTTAAAGGGAATGGACAACTTTGCCCTTTGTTCGTAAATTCGGTATAACTCTTTACTCGGGCATCCATTTGATGATTCGTTTGTTGTTTCACAAGACTAACTCACATCTACAACTATCTAGTTTTCACCTCAAGTCATTCATAATGTTATAAAGGTCAAAACTAGTCTCTAAAAGGAACATTTCTACCGAAAACAACAAAATTTGTGTTTGTAAATAATTCGACCTTTCATGATTTATGAAAGTAGGATTATAATAAACATAATCACTTAACATTAGATATACTAATAACACATTATTCGTATCACATAGGATAATTATGATTTAAATATAATTTAACATAATCATATACGGGTTGTCACATAAATGTTGTATTATTGTTTCTATAATTGTGGTTTATGACAAATAGTAAGCTATGGAAGGAGCAAATGTTCATGAGAGGGTAGATGAGGAGTCTTCAAATACAGTAAACCAAAAAATCGAAATAATGTTGAGGGAGCTTCTGGACAACTTACAGATATGCAGAAGATGGTTCGTGCCATGACTTTAATGGCAGAACAACAAAACTTGTTTATGATGAAAATAGCAGAACAACAAGCCATGTACTTAGAGGAGCAGACTTTGGCAAGAAGAGAAAGGGAAATACAATGAGAGGAGAAGAATACTCAATACTAGAAGTTTATCAAATTGAATCCCCCAGCATTCTCCGGTTCTGTAGATCCTTTAGAAGATAAGACTTGGGTTAGAGACACAGGAACTATCTTCGGGGTGATGAATGTACCTGGCGCGCAGAAGGTGATTTTGGCTACTTTCATGTTAAAGGGAGAAGCTAAATATTGGTGGGAGTCTTCCAAACATTTATTGCTTACTCCGGAGGGAGGTGAGGTAATTACTTGGGATTCCTTTATTAAAGTCTTATATGAAAAGTATTTTCCTCGCATGTACCGGAAGCAAAAGGAGAGATAATTTTTATCATTGACTCAGGTGAATATGTCGGTCAGGGAGTATCAAACTAAATTCACATCTTTGTCTCAATTTTCATTACATTTCTTACGTGATGAGGAGGATAAATGCACCAGATTTCAGGATGGGTTGAATTTGGTTATCAAGTCTAGACTCACTGCACTTGAGATGGTAGATTATTCTTCCTTAGTTAACAAAGCTATGATGGTTGAAGGAGATGTTAACGATGCAATAAAGAATAGGGAAGAAGGGGGAAAGAGGAGTAGATTTGATTCATCTCAGCAAAAGGAAGGCAATGTAGAATACTCGATATAAGGGAGTCAAAGATTTCAGCGCGGTAGAGGGAATGGAAATTATGTTCAGAATAGAACACCAAGTAGTTTTAGGGGTGCAGGATCGATGGTCCAACACAATAGACCGCAGAAGAATGACAATAGGCAGTCCAAGCCTGTTACATGCTATTTTTCCAAAGTTGAGGGCCATATTAGTCCAGATTGTCCCAAGTTAAAGGGGGTAGAGTGTTATCACTGCCATCAAATTGGTCATACCAAAAAGAACTATCTTATACTAGTGGGAGGGATTCAATCAGCTACTATTAGTCGAGGCTCATCACCTGGAGGCACAGGGAGAGGAGGAGGTAGAGGATAGGCTAGTGGATCCAGGGCTCCAGGAAGGATATTTGCTATGACTTTACAGGATGCTCAGGCTACTCTAGAGGCGGTGACAGGTAAATTTTATGTCATGAACAAACATGCTTACGTGCTTATTGATCCAGGTTCTACTCATTCATTTGTAGCACTGTCATTTACCATGCATTTGGGTAGACCATGTTCTTATCTAGATTATGGTTTATATATTTCTACACCTATGGGGGATGTGAAGCTAGTGGAGCTTGTGTATAAAAATTGTGTATTGTATATGGGGGAGAGGGAGTGGACCATTGATTTAATTCCCCTAGATATTCGAGATTTTGATATTATCTTGGGTATGGACTAGCTATCTTCCTACCATGAATCAATTGATTGTTTTCATAAGGAGGTTACATTTAATATGCCGGGGGAGGAAGAATTCAAATTTACTGGGGAAAGAAATGTGGTTTTGAACTGTCTTATTTCAGCCCTTCGGGCGAGGAAATTGTTAAATAAGGGTTATCAAGGCTTTTTAGCATATATTGTGGATACAAACAGGGAATTGGAAAAATTAGAAGATATCCCAGTCGTAAAGGATTTTTCAGATGTGTTCCCAGATGAATTACCAGGATTACCACCTAGTAGAGAGGTAGAGTTTACTATCGATTTAGTGCCTGGTACAGCTCCAGTTTCTATTTCTCCATATAGAATGGCACTTGTGGAACTAGAGGAGTTAAAGGTTCAACTGCAAGATTTGCTAGATAGAGGTTTTATTCGACCCAGTGTATCACTATGGGGCGCTCCAGTATTATTTGTGAAGAAGAAAGATGACACCATGCGACTCTACATTGATTATCGACAGTTGAACAAGGTGACTATTCGAAATAAATATCCATTGCCTCGTATTGATGATTTGTTTGATCAATTACAGGGTGCTAAAGTGTTTCAAAAATTTATTTGAGATCGGGTTATCATCAATTAAGGGTGAGATATTGTGACATTTCTAAGACAGCTTTTCGTTCTCGCTATGGTCATTGTTAATTTTTGGTAATGCCATTTGGGTTAACAAATGCTCCTGCGGTGTTTATGGATTTAATGAATCGAGTATTTCATCCTTTCATAGATTCGTTTGTGATTGTCTTTATCGATGATGTTTTGATATACTCACCTAGCCAAGAGGTACATGATAAGCATCTAATAGTTGTATTGCAAGTTTTACGAGATAGTGAATTGTTTGCGAAGTTTAGCAAATGTGAGTTGTGATTAAATAAAGTAGTATTTCTGGGGCACGTTGTTTCGGGAGATGTAATTTATGTTGACCCTAAGAAGGTAAAGGCAATTGTGTAATGGGAAAGACCGAGGAATGTAACGGAGATAAGGAGTTTCCTAGGATTGTCTGGATAATATAGAAGATTCATAAAGGGGTTTTCATCTATAGCCTTGCCGTTGACTATATTGACCCGAAAGGAAGTTAAATTTGTGTGGAGTGATGAATGTCAGCACAACTTTGAAATGTTGAAAAATAGACTAGTATCAGCTCCGGTTCTCATTGTTCCATCTAGTGGAGAAGGTTTTGTGATTTATACTGATGCTTCACATCAGGGCCTAGGTTGTGTTTTCATGCAACATGGAAAGGTAATTTCTTATGCATCTCGAAAGTTGAAGACGCATGAATGTAATTATCCTACACATGATTTAGAACTTGCGGCTATTATTTTTGCCTTGAAATTATGGAGACATCATTTGTATGGAGAGAAGTGTGAAATTTTCACTGACCATCAAAGTTTGAAGTATTTATTTACACAGAGAGACTTGAATTTGAGACAAAGACGTTGGGTGGAGTTAATTAAAGACTATGACTGTACCATTCATGATCATCCAGTAAAGGCCAATGTAGTAGCAGATGCTTTGAGTCGAAAATCATCGGGGATTCTAGGTTGCATACAGTGTGCACATGTGGGAAATATCCTTGACTTGGCATCGATGGGCATTGAATTAAGTTTTTTAAAAAGGTGAGGCTTATTACCACATGTTATAGGGAGACCTTATTGGCAGAACGTATAAGAAATTTGCAGGTCAGTGATCCATTCCTTGAGAAGAAGAAACAAGATGTCTTGGAGGGTAAAGAGAGTGACTTCGAAATTCAGAATGATGAATCGTTGTGTTATAAAAGCAGGATTTGTGTACCGAATGATCCACCCTTAAAGAAGGATATATTAGAAGAGGCACATAGTTCTATTTAATCTATGCATTCGGGAGGTACCAAAATGTACAGAGATTTGAAGGAGTATTACTGGTGGAACAATATGAAATGTGAGATTACAGAATTTGTAGCTAAATGTTTAGTATGTCAGTAAGTGAAAGCGAAGCATCAGAAGCCGGCCGGATTATTGCAGTCATTCCCTATTCCGGAATGGAAGTGGGAGCATATAACGATGGATTTTGTAACAGGATTACCACGGTCACCAAAGGGGAATGATTCTATTTGGGTGATTGTAGATCGATTGACAAAGTAGGCCCATTTTCTTCCAGTTAAGACCACCTACACGGTTGATAAGTATGCACGTATGGAAGCTGATGAGATTATCCATTTACATAGGGCACCAGTGTCAATTGTATCAGATAGAGATCCAATGTTCAATTCTATGTTTTGACCTCGTTTAAAGAATGCCATGGGCACAAGTTTCAAGTTCAGCACTGCATTTCATCCACAAATCGATGGGTAATCTGAGAGGACGATTCAAATATTAGAAGACATGTTACGAGCTTGTGTATTTGACTTCAAGGGAAGTTGGGATGATCATTTTCCATTGATGGAATTCTCATATAATAATATTTACCAGTCCACCATTGGTATGGCTCCTTGTGAAGCTTTATATGGGAGGAGATGTAGAACGCCTTTGTGTTGGGATGTAGTAGGTGAAAGGAAACTTTTGGGTCCTGAATTGATAGATATGACAACTGAAAAGATCAAAATGATTCGGGAACGGATAAAGATAGCGCAAAGTAGGGAAAAATTTTATGCAGATAAGAGGAAGTATCCATTGGAATTTTAGAAGGAGGATTTTGTATTCCTACGTATTTCACAGTGGAAAAGCGTTATGAGATTTGGAAAGAAGGGGAAACTAAGTCCAAGATACATTGGAGCATATGAAGTGTTGGAAAAAATTAGAACCCTAGAATATAGATTAGCATTACCTCCAGAGTTATCTCGTTTGCATGACGTATTCCATGTATCAATGCTTCGTAATTATTTGGCAGATCCATCTCATCAACTGAAAACCGAACCTATTGAACTGAAAGAAGACTTGTCGTACATCGAGGAACCGGTGGAAATTCTTGATCGTAAGGAGCAAGTATTGAGGAATAAGGTTATTCCCTTAGTTAAAGTTATGTGGATGAGCCGTGGAATTAAAGAAGAAACTTGGGAAACGGAGGATAGCATGAAGAAACAATATCCCCATTTGTTTGGTAAGTGGCATTCGTATTAAATATCGGGGACGAAATTTTCTAGGGGGGAGGTTGTGACAACCCGTATATAATTATGATAAATTATATTTAAATCATACTTATCATATGTGATATGAATAATGTGTTAGTGGTATATCTAATGTTAAGTGATTATGGTTAGTATAATTCAACTTTCATAAATCATGAAATCTCGAATTATTTACAAACACAAGATTTGGTTATTTTCGATAGAAATGTTCCTGTTTAAGACTAGTTTTGACACCTGTAAAATTACAATTGACTTGAAGTGAAAACTAAATAGTTTTATACATGTGATTTAGGGTTGTAACACAACAAATGGTGCATCAAACGGATGTTCGAGTAAGAAGTTAGGCCGAAATTACGAACAAGGGGTAAACCTGTCAATCCCCTTAAGTGGTAAATTGTCTTTTATTAAACCAAATGTTTTAATTTGATTGGATGGATTGGTAGGCAGACTTGGCCGACTTAAAACTCTCCCTTAACCTTATTTCTTCAGCAAATAAGTCCCTAGGTTCAGTTTGAGGTGTTATTAGCTTGAGGAAAGAGAGGTAGAAGTTAAGGAAGAAAGGGTTACAAGGAAAATCTAGGAAAGCAATTCCAAGAAAATCCTTAAGGTGTTTCCAAGGTAATATTATATGTTAATATTGTTTTAATATTCTATTATACTTATTTCAAAGTATATAAATAGTGAATTATTGATCCAAATTCCATCCTCCTTTGTGATAATATGTATTGGTTCACATGTGAGATAAGTGGTGTTATAGGTCATATTGCTTTGTATTGAAACCCTTTGTATTCGAACTTGCATATCTCTTTGTGTACTTAACGAAATTTAGAAATTCAAAGTAGATATGAAAATAGACTCATATATTCATATCATATCCTTAAATTAGAATTTAACTCCTTATGGTTAGGTCTTAGTGATCGTTGCAAGTTGGTATATAGTTGTTGTTTGTATATTTCATTTCGGTATGCCCTGAGTTTGGTCAAGCTTTTGAGATAGTAAATGAAGTCCAAATATTATGAAACTTTAATTATGTACTATTCAGTATGTCTACTAAAATTTTTCTAAAAATCATGGAAAGTTATACTGTAGAAAAATTATGAAAATTCATGGGAGTCGAAGGAACATTAGAGGAGTTTGTAGGGCAGATTTCTTGTGTTGTAAAGAAATGGCCATAACTTGCCCTAGGAAGTTTGAAAAATTACACCCTCACTTGTAACGGAAATTATATTCAAATATGTTTTCATATTGATAAGCTTGGACACCTGTATGTGTACTATTTATGAATATGGGATGGTTAAGTATGGAGGGAAATAATTTGAAGCCTTATTGGATACTCCATGAAAGAATGTTTTTATTTGCTCTTTCCCAATGGTATTTTGAGAACATGTTTCATGTGTAAATATATTCAGAAGTATACTTTTATGTTTACTTGAGTTTAGTTATAAATTATTTACGAGGTAGTTTCTAGGTTTGAATGTTCATGACCTTATCAACATATATACCATCGTTTCGTCTTTACATACGTTTCATGGAATATGACTTGAATAGAATCATATTGTGGTTGTGTACTCATTTAAAGTTACATAATTATATTAAAATAATACTTATGATTGAGATTTAGTACTGATTTAGTTGGATTAACAGGTGTAAGGTAAAATCAACCAAGTTGAACTCCACCTGAGGGAAACGTGAATACATAGTTGACAACACAAGGTGAGTGTACTTACTGAGTTGATTTCGGATATGATGTATATGTATTATAAGTTGAGATGATATGGTTTATTTAAAAGCCAAGAGATGTTGAGATGTTATGGCTTATTTAAAATCCAAGAGATGTTGAGATGTTATGGCTTATTTAAAAGCCAAGAGATGTTGAGATGTTATGGCTTTATAAAAGTCAGGATATGTTGAGTTGCTGTGCAATTCAGGAGATGTTAGGTTTTTAAAACATATGGATATGATTATTGCCTACGGGCAGGAGATGTGGGGTTTATTAACTCTGGATATGTATATGGCCTAATTTGGCATAGAGATGTATATATTAATATGTTGAGATGTTAATATAGTACTTTTACTATATAGAGATCTAGTACATTCACTGAGTTTTTAAACTCATGGTTTTATATGTTTACATTTTCAGGTTTTCTAGCTGCCACTGCCAAGTCTAGGAGGTTGAGTACATAGAAGTAGGGTCTTGTTAGTTTGTTTTATAAACTGCACTAGTTGTAATTAAGTTAAATGATATGTGAGTTCTGTTGAAATTATACCTCCTTAAAACGATTGGATTTTTTTAATATTACGCATTTTATCCTTGAAGTTGTTTCAATATGTATTACCTAAATAAGAAATAAATTATAATTATGGTTTGTAAGCTATTTACTTAATTATATCCTAGGGGTGACAACTTGGTATCAGAGCTTTAGGTTTTTATATTCCGGGGTTAGAGAGTCTAGATATGGCAGTGGCAGAAATAGCGTTGTGTGGGGCATTTATATTAATTTGTGAGAAATACTAACCATTATGTTAGAAATAAATGTTGTATTCTTGTTTCTATAATTGTGGTTTATGACAAATAGTAAGTTATGGAAGGTGCAAATGTTCATGAGAGGGTAGATGAGGAGTCTTCAAATACAGTAAACCAACAAAATCCAAATAATGTAGAGGGGGCTCCTGAACAACTTACAGATATACAGAAGATGGCTCGTGCCATGACTTTAATGGTAGAACAACAAAACATGTTTATGATGCAAATAGCAGAACAACAAGCCAAGTACTTAGAGGAGCAGACTTTGGCAAGAAGAGACGGGGAAATACAACGAGAGGAGAAGAATACTCTATACGAGAAGTTTATCAAATTGAACCCCCCAGCATTCTCAGGTTCTGTAGATCATTTAGAAGTTGAGACTTGGGTTAGAGACACATGAACTATCTTCGGGGTGATGTATGTACCTGGCGCGCAGAAGGTGATTTTGGCTACTTTCATGTTAAAGGGAGAAGCTAAATATTGGTGGGAGTCTTCCAAACATTTATTGCTTACTCCGGAGGGATGTGAGGTAATTACTTGGGATTCCTTTATTAAAGTCTTATATGAAAAGTATTTTCCTCACATGTACCGAAAGAAATAGGAGAGAGAATTTTTATCATTCACTTAGGGAAATATGTCGGTCAGGGAGTATGAAACTAAATTAACATCTTTGTCTCGATTTTCATTACATTTCTTACGTGATGAGGATGATAAATGCACCCGATTTCAGGATGGGTTGAATTTGGTTATCAAGTCTAGACTCACTGCACTTCAGATTGTAGATTATTCTTCCTTAGTTAACAAAGCTATGATGGTAGAAGGAGATGTTAACGATGCAATAAAGAATAGGGAACAAGGGGGAAATAGGAGTACATTTGATTCATCTCAGCAAAAGGAACGCAATGTAGAATACTCGAAACAAGGGAGTCAAAGATTTAAGCACGGTAGAGGGACTGGAAATTATGTTCAGAATAGAACTCCAAGTAATTTTAGGGGTGCAGGATCGATGGTCCAACATAATAGACAGCAGAAGAATGACAATAGGTAGTCCAAGCCTGTTACATACTATTTTTCCAAAGCTGAGGGCCATATTAGTCCAGATTGTCCCAAGTTAAAGGGGTTAGAGTTTTATCACTGCCATCAAATTGGTCATACCAAAAAGAACTGTCCTATGCTAGTGCGAGGGATTCAATCAGCTATCACTAGTCGAGGGTCATCACCTGGAGGCACAGGAAGAGGAGGAGGTAGAGGACAGGCTAGTGGATCCAGGGCTCCGGGAAGGATATTTGCTATGACTTTACAGGATGCTCAGGCTACTCCAGAGGTGGTGACAGGTACATTTTCTGTCATGAAAAAACATGCTTACGTGCTTATTGATCCAGGTTCTACTCATTCATTTGTAGCATTGTCATTTACCATGCATTTGGGTAGACCATGTTCTTATCTAGATTATGGTTTATATATTTCTACAGCTATGGGGGATGTGATGCTAGTGGAGCTTGTGTATAAAAATTGTGTATTGTATATGGGGGAGAGGGAGTGGACCATTGATTTAATTCCCCTAGATATTCGAGATTTTGATATTATCTTGGGTATGGACTGGCTATCTTCCTACCATGCATCAATTGACTATTTTCGTAAGGAGGTTACATTTAATATGTCGGGGGAGGAAGAATTCAAATTTACTGGGAAAAGAAATGTGGTTCCGAACTGTCTTATTTCAGCCCTTTGGGCGAAGAAATTGTTAAATAAGGGTTATCAAGGATTTTTAGCATATATTGTGGATACAAATAAGGAATTGGAAAAATTAGAAGATATCGCGGTCGTTAAGGATTTTTCAGATGTGTTCCTAGATGAATTACCAGGATTGCCACCTAGCAGAGAGGTAGAGTTTACAATCGATCTAGTGCCTGGTACAGCTCCAGTTTCTATTTCTCCATATAGAATGGCACCTGTGGAACTAAAGGAGTTAAAGGTTCCACTACAAGATTTGATAGATAGAGGTTTTATTCGACCCAGTGTATCACCATGGGGCGCTCCAGTATTATTTTTGAAGAAGAAAGATGGCACCATGCGACTCTACATTGATTATCGACAGTTGAACAAGGTGACTATTCGAAATAAATATTCATTGCCTCGTATTAATGATGTGTTTGATCAATTACAAGGTGCTAAAGTGTTTCAAAAATTGATTTGAGATCGGGTTATCATCAATTAAGGGTGAGAGATTGTGACATTTCTAAGACAGATTTTCGTTCTCGCTATGGTCATTATTAATTTTTGGTAATGCCATTTGGGTTAACAAATGCTCCTGCGGTGTTTATGGAATTAATGAATCGAGTATTTCATCCTTTCATAGATTTGTTTGTGATTGTCTTTATCGATTATGTTTTAATATACTCACCTAGCTAAGAGGAACATGAGCAGCATCTAAGAGTTGTATTGCAAGTTTTGCGAGATAGTCAATTGTTTGCAAAGTTTAGCAAATGTGAGTTTTGGTTAAATCGGGTAGTATTTCGGGGGCATGATGTTTCAGGAGATGGAATTTATGTTGACCCTAAGAAGGTAAAGGCAATTGTGCAATGGGAAAGTACAAGGAATGTAACGGAGATAAGGAGTTTCCTAGGATTGGCTGGATATTATAGAAGATTCATAAAGGGGTTTTCATCTATAGCCTTGTCGTTGACTAAATTGACCCGAAAGGAAGTTAAATTTGTGTGGAGTGATGAATGTCAGCACAACTTTAAAATGTTGAAAAATAGGCTAGGATCAGCTCCAGTTCTCACTGTTCCATCCTGTGGAGAAGGTTTTGCGATTTATACTGACGCTTCACATCAGGGTCTAGGTTGTGTTTTCATGCAACATGGAAAGGTAATTTCTTATGTATCTAGACAGTTGAAGCCGCATGAACGTAATTATCCTACACATGATTTAAAACTTACGGCTATTGTTTTTGCCTTGAAATTATGGAGACGTCATTTGTATGGAGAGACGTGTGAAATTTTCACTAACCATCAAAGTTTGAAGTATTTATTTACACAGAGAGACTTGAATTTGAGACAAAGATGTTGGATGGAGTTAATTAAAGACTATGACTATACTATTCATCATCATCCAGGAAAGGCCAATGTAGTAGCAGATGCTTTGAGTCGAAAATCATCGGGGATTCTAGGTTGCATACAGTGTGCACGTGTGGGAAATATCCTTGACTTGGCATCGATGGGCATTGAATTAAGTTTTTTAGAAAGGGGAGGCTTATTAGCACATGTTATAGTGAGACTTTATTGGCAGAACGCATAAGAAATTTGCAGGTCAGTGATCCATTCCTTGGGAAGAAGAAACAAGATGTCTTAGAGGGCAAAGAGAGTGACTTCGAAATTAAGAATGATGAATCGTTGTGTTATAAAAGCAGGATTTGTGTACCGAATGATCCACCGTTAAAGAAGGATATATTGGAAGAGTCACATAGTTCTATTTATTCTAGGCATCCGAGAGGTACCAAAATGTACAGATATTTGAAGGAGTATTACTGGTGGAATACTATGAAACGTGAGATTGCAGAATTTGTAGCTAAATGTTTAGTATGTCAGCAAGTGAAAGCGGAGCATCAGAAGCCGGCAGGATTATTACAGTCATTGCCTATTCCGGAATGGAAGTGGGAGCATATAACGATCGATTTTATTACAGGATTACCACGGTCACCAAAGGGGAATGATTCTATTTGGGTGATTGTAGATCGATTGACAAAGTCGGCCCATTTTCTTCCAGTTAAGACCACCTACATGGTTTAAAAGTATGCACGTATGTACGTTGATGAGATTATCCATTTACATGGGGCACCAGTGTCAATTGTATCACATAGATATCCAATGTTCACTTCTAAGTTTTGGCCTCGTTTACTGAATGCCATGGGCACAAGTTTGAAGTTCAGCACTGCATTTCATCCACAAACCGATGGGCAATCTGAGAAGACGATTCAAATATTAGAAGACATGTTACGAGCTTGCGTATTTGACTTCAAGGGCAGTTGGGATGATCATTTGCCATTGATGGAATTCTCATATAATAATAGTTACCAGTCCACCATTGGTATGGCTCCTTATGAAGCTTTATATGGGAGGAGTTGCAGAACTCCTTTGTGTTGGGATGTAGTAGGTGAAACTTTTGGGTCCTAAATTGATAGATATGACAACTGAAAAGATCAAAATGATTCGGGAACGGATAAAGATAGCGCAAAGTAGGCAAAAATTTTATGCAGATAAGAGGAAGTATCCATTGGAATTTCAGAAGGGGGATTTTGTATTCCTACGTATTTCACCGTGGAAAGGTGTTATGAGATTTCGAAAGAAGGGGAAACTAAGTCCAATATACTTTGGACCATATGAAGTGTCGGAAAAAATTGGAACCCTGACATATGGATTAGCATTACCTCCAAAGCTATCTCATTTGCATGACGTGTTCCTTGTATCAATGCTTCGTAAGTATTTGGCAGATCCATCTCATCAACTGAAAACCCAACCTATTGAACTGAAAGAAGACTTGTCGTACATCAAGGAACCGGTGGAAATTCTTGATCGTAAGGAGCAAGTATTTAGGAATAAGGTTATTACCTTAGTTAAAGTTATGTGGATGAGCCATGGAATTAAAGAAGCAACTTGGGAAATGGATGATAGCATGAAGAAACAATATCCCCATTTGTTTGGTAAGTGACATTCGTATTAAATTTCGGGGACGAAATTTTCTAAGGAAGGGAGGTTGTGACAAACCGTATATAATTATGATAAATTATATTTAAATCATACTTATCGTATGTGATATGAATAATGTGTTATTAGTATATCTAATGTTAAGTGATGATGGTTAGTATAATTCTACTTTCATAAATCATGAAATGTCGAATTATATACAAACACAAGATTTGGTTATTTTCGATAGAAATGTTCCTGTTTAAGACTAGTTTTGACCCTTGTAACATTAAAATTGACTTGAGGTGAAAACTAAATAGTTGTATACATGTGAGTTAGGGTTGTAACACAACAAACGGTGCATCAAACGGATGTTCGAGGAAGAAGTTAGGCCGAAATTACGAACAAGGGGCAAACCTATCAATCCCCTTAAGTGGTAAATTGTCTTTTATTAAACCAAATGTTTTAATTTGATTGGATGGATTGGGAGGCAGCCTTGGACGACTTAAAAATCTCCCTTAACCTTATTTCTTCAGAAAATAAGTCCCTAGGTTCAGTTTGAGGTGTTATTAGATTGAGGAAACAGAGGTAGAAGTTAAGGAAGAAAGGGTTACAAGGAAAATTTAGGAAAGCAATTCCAAGAAAATCCTTAAGGTGTTTCCAAGGTAATATTATGTGTTAATAATGCTTTAATCTTCTATTATACTTATTTCAAAGTATATAAATAGTAAATTATTGATCCAAAGTCCATCCTCCTTTGTGATAATATGTATTGGTTCACATGTGAGATAAGTGGTGTTATAGGTCATATTGTTTTGTATTAAAACCCTTTGTATTCAAACTTGCATATGTTTTTGTGTAATTACTGTAATTCATAATTTCCAATTGGATATGAAAATATACTCATATATTCATATCATACCCGAAAATTAGAATTTAACTCTTTATGGTTAGGTCTTAGTGATGGTTGCAAGTTGGTATATAGTTGCTGTTTGTATATTTCATTTCGGTATGCCTTGATTTTGGTCAAGCTTTTCTGATATCAAATGAAGTCCAAATATTATGAAACTTTAATTATGTACTACTAAGTATTTCTACTAAAAGTGTGATGAAAATCATTGAAATTGATGTTGTAGAAAAATTATGAAAATTCTTAGAAGTCGAAGGAACAATAGAGGAATTTGTTGGGCAGATTTCTTGTGTTGTAAAGAAATGGCCATAACTTGCCCTAGGAAGCTTCAAAAATTACACCGTCACTTGTAAAGGAAATTATGTTCAGATATGTTTTCATATTGATAAGCTTGGACACCTGTATGTGTACTATTTATGAATATGGGATGGTTAAGTATGGAGGACAATAATTTGAGGCCATATTGGATACTCCATGAAAGAATGTTTTTATTTGCTCTTTCCCAAGGATATTTTGATAACATGTTTCATGTGTATATATATTCAGAAGTGTACTTTTATGTTTACTTGAGTTTAGTTATAAATTCTTTACGAGGTAGTTTCTAGGGTTGAATGTTCATGACCATATCAACATATATACCATCGTTTCGTCTTTACATATGTTTCATGGAATATGACTTGAGTAGAATCATATTGTGGTTGTGTACTCATTTAATGTTACATAATTAAATTAAAATAATACTTATGACTGAGATTTAGAACTGATTTAGTTGGATTAACAGGTGTAAGGTCAAATCAACCAAGTTCAGCTCCACCTGAGGGAAACATGAATCCATAGTTAACAACACAAGGAGAGTGTACTTACTGAGCTGATTTTGGATATGATGTATATATATTATATGTTGAGATGATATGGCTTATTTAAAAGCCCAGAGATGTTGATATGTTATGACTTATTTCAAAGCCAAGAGATGTTGAGATGTTATGGCTTTATAAAAGTCAGGATATGTTGAGTTGCTATGCAATTCAGGCGATGTTAGGTTTTTAAAACCTATGGATATGATTATTACCTATGGGCAGGAGATCTGGGATTTATTAACTCCGGATATGTATATGGCCTAATTTAGCACAGAGATGTATATATTAATATGTTGAGATGTTAATATAGTACTTTTACAATATAGATATGTAGTACATTCACTGAGTTTTTAAACTCATGGTTTTATATGTTTACATTTTCAGGTTTACCATCTGCTACTGCCAAGTCTAGGAGGTTGAGTACATAGAAGTAGGGTCTTGTTATTTTGTTTTATAAACTGCACTAGTTGTAATTAAGTTAAATGATATGTGAGTTCTGTTGAAATTATGCCGCCTTAAAACGATTGGTTTTTTTTAATATTAGGCATTTTAACCTTGAAGTTGTTTGAATATGTATTACCTAAATAATAAATAAATTATAATTGCGGTTTGTTAGCTATTTAGTTAATTATATCCTAATGGGGTTAGGGGGTGACATTATGTATCTGGATATGTTAATTTCTATAGGGTTTTAACTTACATCATTGAGTTTCATTATTCTAAAGCTTACTAGTCTGTGTTGTTCAAATGTGATAGGGTTGACCATAATAGAATTCTCATCGAGTAGGACGATTTTTGTTTCACTCTTATAAACTTCAACCATTTGTTATACACAAAATAAATAAAAAATGGACGAACATTTCATCTTATGTGCTCAAGAGAAAAGTTTTTTATGTGCGAGACCCAGTGGAAAATGATTTCCCTATTGTTTTAAAGACAAATCCTAAAGACATTCATGGACAGCAACGTACAACCCAAGACAACATGTCGGATCAAATAGAGTTGTGTAGCCAGAACAATTTACCTAATATGACATTCAAACATAATGAGAAGGCTAGTTAGGTAAGACAAGGTGTTTTTGAAACTATTGTTGACGAGGGAACTCAAGGAGAGTCGCATGAGGATGATGAGGCTAGTATGTAGGTTGATTCGAATAAAATTAGGACCTTTAAGGTGTACATATGATTATAAACTTATTTTTCTCTTGAATTTTATTATCTTCCTATTTTTGTGTTAGTAAGATGATGAATAAACAAATATTATTTTAGTTAATGTAATGATTGGTTATCAATGTTCCTTATATATATATATATGTGCGTGTGTGTGTGTGTGTGTGTGTGTGTGTAATATGAATATTCCATTTTACAGGTCAGTTTGAGGGTTGTGTAAAGTTATAGACTAACATGTCAGTTCATGGACGTCGAATTTAACACCATAGAGCAGTTATGCCTAGTCCTGACAGACAAGAGATGTTTAAAAAAATCATATCAAGGGTGAGACTCCACCTAACTGGCGAGCTACTCACACTACTACTACTAGACCATTTAGCCTTCCATTATTTATAAAATGCCAACAAGACGAAGGGGCGGGTAAATTTAATAGCAAGAATAACATATACTAATGAACTATTATTTTTTCACTAATTTTTTTCACAAATGTCTATGGAAACTTAGAGCATAGCTCGGAGGGACATGATAGAACCAGAGGCCCAATATTGATACACAATGGTTGGGGGTGAAGATGAGGGGAGTTTACAAACTGAGGGAGATGAATTAGGCTAACCCTTTGGAAATTCTTTAACTAAAAATTCTTCAAATCTAGGAGTTCTGGCATCAAATGGGATTCTACTACCATTGACTTATCGTTATTGGATATGAAGAGTTCAAGAACGACGTGTGGACTCATGTTAGGGTATAACTTAAACTAAAGGATGTGTGTTCTTTATTTGTAATAAAATCTAAAAACGTATGATCTACATCTGCTTCTGACCAAGAACTTTGAGCCCTGTGATAAATACAACATTTCCTTCTAGCCATATAGAACTTCTACAGCTAAACAAGTTAAAAAATCTCATAAAAATAAGTATAAATCATAATGATCCTATTAAACTATTATGCATCAAACTTTATATTAAGCATTAAGGACCACATCAAATAACCTCTAAATTGGGTAGACATCAATGGTGTTCCTTCACACTGATCCGAACAAATCTAGTGAGACGGTATGAACGTGTAGTGAGACCTTGTAATGACACTCGTTGTTAAGGGTTGCTCCTCAGCAAGACAACTTAAAGTCCTTGGATTAAAGTGGCAGTTAAAGGTTTTTATCACGCCTCCATATGATTTTCTTATTATGTATCAATTGTAAACCTACATAATCCTTGACATTTGATCATTATCTTGATCTAAAAAATAATTATGATGCTTCGTTGGTAGGTTAAAACGTGTTATCTAAGTATTGGAGTTCATGTGAAGAAATGATCTTTAATTTTAAGTATGAAATCTGATTTATTTATTTGAATTTGGTTTTTATCCATTGGACATGAAGTGTTCTTCTCACCCCATGCATTTTCCCCTCCCGGGTGATAAAATAACTAATCCATTTCATATGAATTGCAAATTTCATTTTTTTCTTGTGTTATAGATTATTGTTTTCTTCCCGAACAATAAGCCATGTGTGAAATTCTTCTTTCACATACTAACACTGTTATCCCACTAAACTTTACGCTAATATCTTGTGTATGATTAGAATATATATTTATATGTGCTAGAAAACAATTTTTTTAAAAGCACTATTAAAATAGAGGATAACATGTCAACCCGCGGAAGTACAAAAACATCCTTACAAAAGTTGATTCCTTGAGTTCAATATACGTTGTTGTGGAAAGTAGAAGATCATCATATTGGTCTAAGCTCCCAGACCTTCCCCAAGTCTTACTTTTTCCTTATTTGTTTAAACCCAAATTTCCACTCAAGGTTGTCCCACATCAGTTAAACATGTGGATCTAAATTGGCCTAAAAAGTAATAAATCTAATTAAAAGATAAATGCAAGAATTTGTTTCAATGTCAAGGTTGGACCGATAAAAGATGATTCTCAATGTATTCATGCCAAGCATATTGTAATATGGGTTACATTTTATAAACATAGAGTTTGATTGGTTTAACTTGTCCTTAACAAAAAAAAGTGGCATTAATGAATCGAAGTATGCATGGGTGATCTTTTGTAAGTTTACTCACAAAAATTAAATTATTTGTTTGGTGTGGAACAACAAATACTTCTTTTAAGTGTAAGGAGGACTCAATAAATTTATCGCAAATGAGAATAATACCTAATTTTGAACCATTTTCGTCTCTGATTTTGTCATTACGAGTATAAGGTTCAAGATTAGAGAGGGTACCTATGTTATTAGACATATGAGCATTAGCTCCTGAGCCAATGAAGAACTGATTTTTTGATTGTTCTATATGTTGCTTCTACCAATGCATGTCTACTTGTTGTGATGCTACAAGTAGTATTTTGAGTGTTCCCTCTATGGCCATCCCGTTCTCCTCCTACTCGAGGGCTTTGATGCTCGTGCTTGCAGTTGGAGGGAAAGAAGAAGAAGGGATCGTGCCTTTCCTCAGAGCACTTTGGTCATCATCAATTTCGGGTGATGTAAAGAGATAGAGTTTTCAACCTATTATGCACAAAACAGTCAAAATAAATGTTGTCACCTCGAGAGAAAAATATCAAATACATTGATACTTGTGAAACCGATTAATTTAGAGGTTCGTGGGCTAAGTTACAGAATGGGAAGTTCTTCGGAACCCATCCCGCCCTTTCGGTCTCTCAGGGGCATGTGTTATTATTCTCCTTAATAAATCCGTGATATGTGTGCACATGTATATATAAATGGATAATGGAAATTCTAGACTCTCATCATGGAAAAAGGAGGATTGAGATCATTAGTAGGACAATTTCTAAAATAATAACAAAAAATATATTGTGTGCATTTTTCACGTCACCAATCATTTATAGGAAGACAATAATATGAATTGGAAAAACTGCATGCATGAATCTAAAATATAATATGTGGAGATAACATATGAATAAGAATGGGAAAAGAGGAATCGAGCCTCGAGTTTTGACTCGAGGTGCCTACATAGCCTAAAAAAGCATCAAAGTACACAAAATTTTCATGCAATACTAGGGTAAGGTTTGTCCCCTTAATCCAACCAGGTATTTTATTTAGATGCGTATGTGTAGAAAAAATATGTTTTGGTTTGTGAAAATATGATGAGGAATCCAATTTTAAATTTATAAGCAACCCCTATTTTTCTTGCTTTTTTTTATAGAAAATATGGTGTGGGAAATACTACTAATAAAAAGTGGGATATTACTATGTGTGGACTAATAAAGATGAAATACTAAAGTAAGAATTAAATAACTTATGCAAAAATAAGGAAATTTAAAGAGAGAGAAGAATGTTTGGGCCTTCTTTGAAGACATGGAGGTTGATCTTAATTGTTCAACGGCTGCCATTGCAAGTGGGTGGAGGTGGTAGGGGGAGAGGTAGAGAATTTTTCTAAATTGGGAGTGAAAACGATGTAAATGGAATGTGGACGAGAGATTCCAATAGGGAAACCATGCTAACTTTGAGATAATGTTGCTGATATCACTAGGGATGTTTCTAAGGTGCCTTTCGAAGTGAGCTCATGCTCTCCTTATATAAGGTCAAGGGGGTGATGATAGCATCGTACTTGACCTGCCTATTGGCAGGCATCCGTAGACACACTGCCGATAGGAAGGGAAATAGGTTTGCTATTTGGCAATCTCATCTAGATTTCTCAAAAAAATCGTCATAAAACACAATTCGTAAGTCCAAATAGTGCATGGGGCAAATCATTAGAAGGGTATTCAGACCCCTTAAAGAATGCACGGGCCATTTTTGGGTTCAGTAGTAGACTTTGGTCAAACGGGGATTGGAAGCACTTGATGTTCTTTTGGACAGGAGATTCTAGGAGGAAAATGAATCCTTTGGATGAATTGTAAGGATGATTTGCACAAGAAATGGACCATTATAAAGGTTATGAATATCCTTGCAAATATCCATTCAGTCTCATTCGGTTAGGAGAGATGACCTTGGTCCAACATGGCTCGAAAGTGCCCGATGCCCCTTTTGAGTAGAACGGGACAATCGTCCGTCCTGTAAGGCTGATTCACGCATGGGGTGGACCATTGGAAAGGTGTTTTTGGAGCCCTTCGAATATTCATTCAGTGTCCTTTGAGCTGAAGAGTTGATGATAGTCAAAAGGAGTCCAGGAGCACCCGATAGCCTCCAGTTTGATTAGTAGAGAAAAACATATCATTTTTTCATACTATAAGGACGATTTTCACATGAGATGGACCATTGGAAAGGGGTTTCATATCCCTTAGACTATTCATTAATCTTCCTCTCAGGAGAGGAAGTTGATTGGGGTTAAAATGGGGCCCAAGAGTGCCCATGGGCCTCTAGGTTAGTTTTCAACAGTAAAACAGATTATCCATTCTAATCGTAAGGCCGATTCGCACAGGGGTGGGTCATTGGAAAGGATATTCATAGCCCTTCGAATATTCATAGAGATTTTGCTCATATGATAAAGTTGGCTAGAGTCAAATGAGACTTGGGAGTGCTCGATGGCCTTTAGATCGATACTTAGAGTATGACCTAGGGTTTCTGGTAAAGGAGGAAGTGCTAGTGATCAAAGGAGAGTAGTAGGTAGATCCTATAATGTAGTGTCTATGTACCCTCAATGAGTGAACTTAGAACAAGTGAAAGCCATCAAATAGACACCACATTGATGTTTTAACGGTTTAGAGGGCCTAGATCAATGCTGAAGACCTGAGTTTATATTGGGGATGACCAATTCAGCGGGATGAGGTCAATTTTGATAACCTGTATTTTGAGGATTCTATTATGTGGGTCGAGGTCAATTCTTAGGACCTAAAATTGTAGAGAATAATTTTGCGAGTCACAATCAATTTTGGGGACTTAAAGTTGTGATGACCATTTTTAGGGTCCAGGTCGATTATGAGGACCTATCACTGAGGATACCGATTCTTAGGGCCGAGGGTAATTTTGAGGACCTATAATTGAAGGGATAAATTCTTTGGGTAGAGGTCAATCCCTAGGACCTATAGTTGAGACGACCGATTCTTAAAACTGGTGTTAATTTTTAGGACCTAAAGTTGAGGGGACAGATTTTGGGGGTCGAGGTCAATTGTGAGGACCCAAACTTATGACAATCGATTCTAAGGGTAGAGTTCAATTAGGAGGACCTAGAGATTTATTCTTAGGTCGAGGTATATTCTGAGTACCTAAAGTTATGACGATCGATTCTAAGGGCCAAGGTCAATTCTGAGGTCCTAAAGTGGTGATGACCAATTCTGCGGGTCAAGGTCAATTTCGAAGACCTAAAGCTGTGATAATCGGTTCTTAGGGTCAAGGTCAATACTAAGGATCTATATTTGAGGAGATCAGTTCTAAGGCACAAGGTTAATTCTAAGGATCTATAGTTTAGTGGATCGATTTTGCAAGTCGATGTCAATTCCAAGGACCTAAAGTTGTGAGGACCGATTCTGAGGGCCAAGGTCAATTTTAAGGACGTAAAGTTGGGAAGATCGATTTTCAGGGTCGAGGTCAATTTTGCGGACCCATGGTGATAACAACCGAGGTCAATTGTTAAGACCTAAAGTGGTTAAAACTAATTTTTCGAGTCGAGGTCAACTCTAAGGGCCTACAGTTGTAATGCGGGGAGTTTTCCCTTTAGGGAGTCTTTAATGCACATTTGTGGTTTTCCTGACAATTGTGTTGTTTTGACATTCTGGGGAAAGACATATTGTTGGGGATTATGTCCTTTTGACAGTAGATAGCTTTACTGAGGACGCTAGAATTCTTATGGTGGATCGATTTAGAGAAAGTTTATTCCGGGAATTCTGATCACGATTTGGGGAAGCATTTGAATTGAGGTTTTGTCTTCGCTGGGGAAGACTTGAGATTTTGGGATTCCTATGGGGAATTTGTAGTGGACTTTTCGTAATGCATTATTTTGCAAAATATGTTAAAGGTTTTGTGTTGGGGATAATAGTGTAATAGTAATCCGGCTGGGGACTTTGGGAGCTCAAGTGGTTTTCTTTAGTAAAGAAATGTTCTCATACTTTTTTAGCATTTTAAGAAATTTTTCGGAGAATGTTTGTATTTTTCTTGCATTTTTGTCCCTTTAATAGATGTTAGTTCTCTATTGAGGATGGAAGGTGGCCTTTTATCCCTGGGTGATGACTTCAGGGGGGTTACGAGCATGGGGAGGTTACAGTCATATATGTTTAGGTACGTGTAGTACCTATGAGAGAGGGTTGTGTGGCACTTGAGGTGGCATCTAATTTTGGTTCTTTCTCTTTGGGATTTTTTTTATAGATTCATCATTTTATTAGGGGAGCTTTGGGTTGACCATGTTGCATGCTTGATGTAGCGGCATTGCACCTGAATAGAGACTCCAACAAGGGAAAAAAAGATGCATATTTTGTTTGATTATCTTAATTTAATGTCTTATTCTACATGTATTGTAATTTGATATTGAGTTTTTACTTTAAGAAATAGTAGGAAAAGTGTGTTTTCTGGAAATTTTTGAATATCTTTTGAGTAGATTATGGCCTCAGAGGATTGTCTGAAAAAGGGCTTCCCTTTTTAGGGGATTTATTTTGAGAAAAGGTAGAAAAAATTAGCCTTTTCTAATATTTTGAATAGAGGAAGGCGTTGGAAGATTAGTTGTTATATGGATGAGGGGATAGAAAGCTTGGTTGTAAAGTGGGGATTTTTTCCTTCATTGGATTGCGCTGAATCTGATGTGTTGAACATACTATAATGATGTTGATTTTTCTAGAGTCGTCGCTTTGGATGAGCCATCATGTTCTACAGCAATGTTGTCTGCCTTGGGATAATGGTGGTGGGACACTATCTTGGCTTCGGAGAGCTGACTGTCACTCCCATAGACATTCAACGGCTATAGGGGATTGATTTTGAAGGGTTTTGGTGACGCTGGCTTTACTGGAGGTGTTTCCTTAGGCCTTACTATGAGGATTTTACTGGTGATGGGGAACTAATGGGATACCCTTAGCTGGATTGAATCACAATATGGATGTCTTACTGTCGCAGTTCAGTGATGGTACTACTGGTACAGACCTTAAATAGTCTTGATGCTTGGAGGGAAGGTCACTCTAAATTTTTGAAAGGGATCCCGGTTATGCTGTTCAAATGGTTGGCTGAGACATTCAGTTAGGCATTTCCTCCTGAGTATCCCTTGGTAGCCATGATAAATTTCTTTACTCAGTACTTCATTATCTTTTACCCATCCGTAAAGAATTGGTTTTATTTGTTTGTGGTACACAGAGCTCGATGACTTTACTAGCCGGGGCCATGGTGGGGAGATCTGCGTCTTGTCATGGAACTGGGAGAATTCCTAAATTTTCGATTAGTTGACCTGCGACAAACTTCATTCTATTCCCCTTAGAGACTTCTGCGCCAAGTCGAATAGGAGAAAATAATACCTTCTCACACACTAGACTTCTTTCCGGTAGTGGACTTGACTGAATCCATGTGTTTGAGGTTAGGTTCTTTATGGGAGAGTTATCGATTGTCAACCCATACATGTCAATCCATAGGCAGGGTCTGGAATATTTCTGGAGACTATTTGAAATAGGTGTGGAAGCGAGTAGTGGTTAAGATCTTGGTTGAAGATACCGTCCAGAGGTGCTTTGTCTTTTTTGACACTATGGAGGGGGAGTAGTGGTTTTCTCTGGACTGGTCAGGGTATACCGCTGTATGGAGCGCCTTCGGTATACCAACCGAGAAAGAAAATATTAGGGGCCTCAGGGAGCAGATGATGATGGGGATGGGTCATTTGTAAGCTACGAATAGGGTTTTTGTGAAGCTGAGGTTTATTTTTTGTACAGATTTTTTGTGGTTGGGAAGTGTTTGTATATTTTTTTTGTTTTCGGAACATTTTGGTTAGCGGAGAGGGGTGGTTGGCTTAACTCCCTTCGCCGATACTTCATGTAATTATACTGAACTCCCTATTTGAAATAGAAAATATTTTGATCATATTTTTCGGCCTCTGGATGATTATTCAATTTGAGTTATTTACACCAAGGGCAATGGCATACATAACCTTTTTGTTCATGTAAATGATAATATGAACTATCTTTATCAAACTTAAGAAAAGAATAGCATTTTGTGAAAAAGAAGGGGAATGTGCCCATGTAAAGGATATGAGCTGCCTACGTACCTCTGGGGGTTTTGAAAAAAAAAATTAGTTTCATTCTGAAAGAAAAAGGTTTTAAAGGATCAGGCCCCACATAGTTATAGGTAGAGGGAAATGAAGTGTTTTTTAGAATATGAGGGGATGAAAGAAGTCGCAGTGCGCCTATATTTTGGATGAAGGGTAGAACTTCTTAAGAAGGTCTAGGATGATATGACATGCCATTTCTTCTACGTAAAGCTCAGTGAGCATAGTGGCACCACATGACAGGATCTTTTTCATGATCTAGAGGCCACTCCAATTTGGCTTCAACTTCCTTATAGGGTCCTAAACGGGTTCTATAATTTCTTTAAGGGCTAAGTATACTTCTTGGATACCACGATCCTTGACTCTCGGTATAATGATCACGCCATCCGACGATGGTACTCTTCTATGTGGCATAGATTCCTTATACACTTTTCATTCAAGAGTGACAGATCGTTAAAGTGTCCCTGATACTAATTTTCCTCATTGACCCTGCTTCCAAGCATAATGCCTAAGGAAGGTATTTTTAGTGCAACGTTTAGGGATGTTTCCATGTCGTATAATATAAATTAAGGAGAATCCCCAATAGATGTCCTCACTGAAGTGCGATAGCCCCAGAGGTCATAAGGGATCTGATCGGTCCAATCTCGGAAACTCTAAGTCATTTTTCTAATAATGGCTTTAAGGTTTTTATTGGCTGCTTCAACTGCACCACTGGTTAATGGTCGGTATGGAGAAGATTTGTGTATCTGAATCCCGTATTCATCGACCAGTTCTGTTACCTCAACTTTGCAATGTAACCCATTATCTTATGAGCTTATGGGGAACTCCGTATTAGGAGATAATGTTCTTTCAAATAAACTTGGCTACCTTTTTGGCATTCAGTACTGTATATGACTCGGATTCAACCCATTTAGTAAAGTAATCAATGGAAATTAGGACGAACTACTTCCCATTTGATTTTTTAGGTGTGACTTTATTTATAATGTCAATGCCTAGGGTGGAGAACGGTCAGGGAGAAGTCATGTTGTATAATTTTCAAGGAGGCAAGTGATGGAGATTATCAAACTACTATCATTTGAGGAATCTTAAGATATAGGTGGTGAAATACTAAACCATGGTGGTCCAATAATACCCTCGATAGATAATATTCTTAGCAAGCATATGACCATTCATCTGGGGTCCGCATCCCTACTATGGACTTTATGCATCATTTCTTTAATGGCAGCTGCTGTAATGCAGTGTAAATTGGTTCCATCGAAGTTTCTCTTGAATAGTTATTTATCAAAGATGATGTAATGGGCATCCAGTTTGCGAAAGGTCGCACGATATTTCTTGTTAGGGTCTTGGGGATACATATTGTATTTGAGGAAGTGCTAAATTTCGTAGTACCAACACTCGGTCATATCAAAATCTTCCTCTATGATAAGGTGAATTCGGTAGTAGTGGGTTGGCATTGATTTTTTTTTTACTAGGAAAGGGGCAATCTTTATTTCCCTCGGGCATGTCGACCATGGAGGCTAGGGTAGTAAGGGAATTAACTTAGTTGTTCTTTGCTCAGGGAAAGTATTTGAAGGTGATATCTTGGTACTAGGAGGCCAACTCTTCTTAGTGGACATGGAAGGGTAAGACCTTTTTATCTTCAACATTCCATCTTCTAATGACTTGGTCGATGATGAGGGAAGAATCCATGTGGACCTATAGGTGTTTGATACCTTTCTTAGGGGTGACTTTGAGGCCTAGAGTGCATGCCTGATATTCGATCATATTATTAGTGCAGGGAAAATCAGGCTTGATGGAAATGGGAGTGTGAGAGTTATCAAGGGAGACAAGGAGTATCCCAATGCCGTATCATTTCTTTTTGGAAACTCCATCAAAGAATATTTTTCATCATAGGTCCTCTTGAGAGGTCATGAGAATATCTTCATCCAAGAATTTAGAAACCCAAACATCAACATATTCCATGCGGTAGTCATCAAGGTAATCGAAAATGACTCTCGCTTTCATGGCTTCCGGAGTAATGTACATAATATCGAACTCATATAGCAACTTCAACCATTGGGCCATTAGTCTAGATAGGGCGCGGTGGGTTTCTCAAGCATGTATTTGATAGGATTAATTCGGGATACAAGTATGATGGGAAAAGCGAGCATGTAGTGTCATAACTTTTGAGTGACCAAGACTAGGGAAACATATTCATTTTCTAAGGCAGTGTAGTTGACTTCGTACCCAACTAATTTTGACTAGAATAGTAGATGGCCCTTTTGTTTTAGGTTTCTTAGATGTATTGGGCTAGCCAATCCCCTATTGTTGTATATGTCTTGGTTAAGTACAAGATTATAGGGATACTTGCTACGGACGCATAAGCACCAGAGGTCGGGTAAGATATTTCTTGATTCTGTCGAAGGCTTCCTGACATGCCTCATTACAGATTTTGGTATAATCCTTCCAGAGGAGTTTAAAGATGGGTGCACAAATAAAAGTTAGCTGGCTGACGAATTGGCTGAAATACTATAATTTTCCCAAGAATCCCAGGAGTTCTTTCTTCATTTGAGGTGTTGGAATTTCGAGTATAGCTTTCAGTTTGGGAGGGTTTTCTTCCATTTACTTCTCACTAACAATGAATCCCAAAAGATCTCCTTTGGTGGAACCAAAATCACATTTCAATGGGTTTAACCGCCTTTAGTATCACTGTAGTCATTCCAAGAACTTCTGGAGGACATAAACGTGACCTTTCTGAATCTTAGACGTAATGATCTTGTCATCTATGTAGACTTCATCCTTCCATGTATCAGATTATGTAAGAAGGTTGTGACATCCCTTTGGTAATTAGCCCCTACATTCTTAAGCCCAAATTATAAAACCGTGTAACAAAAGAATCCGTAGGGGTGATGAATATAGTTTTTTTCTTGATGGTTAGGTTACATCTTGATCTGATTGTATCCAAAAAATCCATCGATAAATGACTTGAGGGCATGACTCGAAGTGTTATCCACAATCATGTCAATGTTGGTCAATAGGTACTCCTCTGTTGGAGATGCTTTGTTCAAATTCTGGTAGTCAATAAACATGTGGACTTTTCCTCCTGATTTCAGTATGGGTACAATGTTGGCTAACCATGTGGGATACTCAATCACCCAAATGAAGCCTACGTTCAATTGTTTGATTACCTCTTCCTTGACTTTGAGCGACCATTCAGTGCAAAGATTTTGCAGCTTCTACTTGACTGGTTTACATTTTGCATGCTGAGCTATTTTAGGATCGATGTCGATCATTTCATCATAGGACCATGTGAAGACATCCACAAATTCCTTCAGTATCTCTTCAAATTGCGCTATCGTATGCTTATTAAGGGTGGACCATATCCTAATCTTGCCCTGTTGGAAATTATAACCGATATTGATAACAATAGTTTGATCCTTATTAATTTGAATATGGTTATGTTGTTAAAATTACTAAGATCAGTTATGAATTATTCATTTGTAAAATCATAATCATCAAGAGTTTGATTAGAATCAAGGCAATTAATTTAAGGCATAGAAAGATACTCAAAATCCTCATTTATTTTACTTTTGAGAAAAATAGCGCTGAGAACCTGATCAAAAGAGGTCTTGATTACATTAATATCATAAAAATGAGGAACAAAAATAGATGAAGAGATAGGGTAAACAGCAAGGTTGAGTTGCATCTCAATAGGAGGGGGACATTTACAACACTCCAATTGAGAAGAGGTTCATCAGCGGCCTTGATCAGAGTGGACGAGTCTGATGATGCATCACCTGAATGGATCATACAGACACTCAGCCCTAGTGTCTCTAGATTGAATGAGTCTTAGGAATCAATTTCCTCGACAATAGCTGTAGCTTTCTCAGTGAGAGGTTGCACTTGATTTTGGAAGTATTTGACCCGAGATTAGTTGTCTTAAAAGAAGATTTACATCCCTAACTTCACCTTCTTATCCACATGATCATACCGTAGTTCAATAAAGTCACAGAAGGGGAAGTCTTCACCCTCTTTGATGAATATCCCATTTAAGTAAACTCTCAAAATAGTCTTGGCATCTTTTAAACTCCTTTTCAACTATAGTTGGCAGAGCACTTTAAGTTATTTCGGTGAAGGCTGATAACCAGGCCATATGGTGAAAAGTCCTTTTTTAGGAATTTGGGCTACAATATCCCTTATTAACATCGGCCCAACCTTAGTCCCGCCATAAAGTATATATTCTTGAACATTTGTATCACATTGACATTGTTGTGAGGGTTTTGCTCAGGACATACTCGGTCTTTGAAATTATCCCCTACCTGAAGGGGAAGTGGATCGACCTTGAAGCCAAAGAGAAGAATGTCATGCATCCTATGATGTATTTTTAGTACTGAATTACTGGTGTCGGCATTATCAGTATTTCCATCTTCCCGTGAAATGGTATTAACGTTCCCTTTGTCAAAGAATATCAACTTCCAATAAAGGGAGGAGGATACCCCTCGAATGTGATGGATCCACGGTCGACCAATACATAGGTTGAGTCATGTAAGTATGTTAATAATTGGTAACTCAATAACAAGATTAATAAGGCCAATCCCTCTTATGAGTGTTATGGATCCCATCACCTCTCGGTGAGTATTATCATAGATACACACTGTGGAGAAAGTAGGAGTCAGGTCACTTAATTTCAACCCAAATCAATTGAAGGTTCTTAGTGGACAAATATTAAGGGCGAATCAATTATCGATGAGTGAGTATAGGAATGTCTTTCCCATTACTTTCACGAAGATGTTAAGGGTGTAGTTGTCGTTAGGGTCGACTTTTAAAATTTCATCTTCGGAGAATGAAAGGAATATAATGGTCGTCAAGGATTGTGGGCCTGGTGAGAATCTTGACTACCACTAGATTCCTTGACGAAGGAAGGGACTGTGGACATGGTGAGAAGATTTATCAAAGCATTTCGGTGTAATTAGGAAAATATCAAGATTCCCCACAAGGTGATGTCGTCCTGAGTTTTCTTGAGTTTATCTAGGATCTTACTTTCTTCAATGGTCATCTCTGTAATGGGAAGTTCTTCAAAAACTCCCTTTCCTTTATCTGTTCCTGATGACTGAGAATTCAGATTCTGATAGTGCCTTCGTGATCCGGTCATATGTTTTACGGAGGCAAGGAAGAACAAGAACCCCATGTCTTCATCTATATCTGTCTGAATAACTACTTACTGATTTCAATTAATAAGTCCTCAAAAGATATCATTCTGCATATGTTGATCATCGGATTGACCTTTTCTTGAATTGGATAATCATCGGAGCTATCAAATTTGTCCCCCCATCCGGTGGAAATGATTTCTTCTTTCTAAGAGAAATCTATGCATTCCATGACCTCAACGTCTTCTTCATATAAATCCCCCCACTCAGCGGGGAGGTGTAAAAGCGAAGGGACCAACTGCCCTTGTAGCTTCAAAATGGTGAGTAGATTAAAAAATTTATAGACATCGTTGGTTTATCGAAACATGTTTGCCATAATTTTTATTACATCATCCAAAATGATTTCATCAATGGGTACTACAAATTACCTATTTCCTGAGCCCTTAACCGGGATTCCATGAATAAGATGGTGAACTTTTTATAGTGGATGGTCATTTCATGGGGTAATTTTTTCCCCAAACTCTAAGAGTTGGTTCAGAATAGCCATCAACTACATATCTCTTCCTTCGGATGGGATACAGATAGCAATATAGGCCCTCGTGAGGAGTGACAGAGCTTGGTCGGTGAAACAAGCAGGGTGTAGGATAAAATACAAGAAAACTTTAAGCGGTTTGGGTGAAAATATAGGTATGATGGGTACTTTACTCAGCACAATCTGGTAGATGTGTCAAATTTATGATCATTTTGGAAGAAGATGGCATTTTTATGGGTTGGAAGTGTATTGTGAGTGGTGTTGGGTTTAGGACTAGCTGTTGAGGCATAGATACCTTGATTAATTAAAGATTGGATTACATTCTAGAGATGAAAGGATTGATTTATAGTATGGCTGGAAGACTAGTGGAAATCACAATGGGCATAGGCTTTGAGGTTTTTTGGAACTGGGTTTGGTAATGGACAAGGGTACAAATGATTGATGAGGTTTTGTCTCGACAAGTCCTGATATACTTTAGATATGGGAGCATGGAGCTTGGTTCATTCTCTGATGGAGGGGTTAAGGTAGCTTTTTAGTGCCCAAGAGGTAGCAGGCTAGAAGAGATTATTAATGGTTGAGATTGTGGCATTGGCAGGCTTGTCATACTTTATGGGGGTGAATTGTAAGGACACTTTATTTGGTTTGGCTTATGTCTTGGTAACACTTTCTTCAATATCAACACCCGCTTCCTAGAGGGCTTGGAAGTTTGGGTAATACTGACCTCCCATAGTTTCTCGAATATGGGGCAGAGAATTCTTATTCACTATGCTAACTTGTTCTTCTTCGGAGGACCGGTTGGTCACCGTGGAAACTTTCTCCCTCCACTTTTCTATGAAATTACTAAAAGTTTCTCTATGATACTTCTTGAGAAGCTCGACATCATGTAACTTCTAGTTCTTTATTGTACTTATAATAGGACATGAATTCTTTGATGATACCTTCCTAACTATGGATTCTGGATTCTTCGAGGGATAAGAACCAATGGAGAGCGTTGTCCTTTAAAGTCTATTGGAACATCTGAGAAATTATCTCTTTAGAGCCATTAAGGAGTTTTATGGCGCAATTATAGCTTCAAAGGTGAATAATTGGGGGCCCACTGCCCCCAAATATATTGATGGCTCGCATGTTGAATTTCTCTAGCAATCTTTCTTTGGTGTAGGAAGACATGTGGGTGACGTCCATGTAGTTCCCGAATATTTTAACTTGGTCAAACTTATTCGACAACATCTTGAGATCTTCCTTAACCTTGCTCAGTTATTCATCCCTGGTATCAACGAGTAGCAGCAAGATAGTCCCTAGTTGGGCAAGGTTTGGCATAAGGAGCTGAGTTAGTTATGGATGACTGGTAGGTGGGGTAAGTGGAGCATTTTGATAGTCTTTCGGGACCCAGATAGGCTCGGGATCTAGAAAACCCATGGCATGAGGAAAGATAACCTCGGGTTCTTCGAGAATGTGAACTCAGTTTCCCTACATCTCAAGAACCTCAGTTTGAAGATTGTCAATCTTAGCACTTTCGATATTTTACTTCGATGATTGGTGAAGGTATATTCTGAACTCGAATGAAGTAGCATGGGAACTAGAAAAGCTTCAGTGATGTTTGATCATTGATCGAAGCCAATAGGAATCCATGCCAAGAATCGAGTATGAGATCGACCTGAGAAAGAAAATGAATGGAATTTATTTTGAAATAGGGAAGAAAGGATTATTTTTTTTTAAAAGAGGGAAATGTTTTTGACATTTTTTTGTAAAAAAGAGGGAGAATGATTTTGGCATTTTTGATGAAAAGGAGGAAAAATGTTTTAGGTATTTAATTTTTTTTCAAAGGATGAGGAATTTTTTTTTGTATTTGGGTAAAGGGGGGGAAAATGAGAGTCTTGGGTTCATTAGTATTATCTTTATGTTTTCACTTGTATTAGGTTTACTTAAATGCAAAAGAAATGCCTAATAGGATCCGAGCCTGGAAAATTATGTTTGAAAAGTACGTAATATAAGGTTTGACTAGTTTTAAGGCTCATGGGCAGGGTCTTGTTTTGAAAAAAGAAAAAATTGCATGAAAATTTGGGTGGCATGCCTACCCAACATTTCGACAGAGTTTCGTGTAGTAATAGGCAAACTAAATATGAGTGCCTTAGGTCTGATGCCAATATGAGTTTTATGCAGTTGTTGGGTTAGTGGAAAGGTTTCCCCTTTGGCATGACTTCCACAATATACTTTTTTTTATTTTGAGGGTAATAAGTACGTGTGGACAAGCCATTTGATATACTTTAGTGTAAGTGAATTGCCTCACTATATACCTCGTGGGGATAGTATGTGTGTGAGTGAATTCGATATACTCGACGTACATGAATGAGTTTCGTTCAATATACCTCCCATTGTGAGTTTAGTCAATCGGTACGATGAGACGGGAACCATTGGATATACGTCAAAGGTACTAGTCCAATGGAAAGTGAGAGTCATATTGCCTAGGCTATTTGTGGGCGTATGGACCAGCGCCCATTAAAATGTGCCCTAGTACGAGACAAAATTTCAGTCAATAGCCATGCTCTTAGTGATGTTGTGTGAAAAAAGCATGGATCTCTATTAGTATATTATGGAGATTTTTATTTGGAATGATGAGCACTATACTAATAGGCAAGAATGTACAAGTATCATGAAAAGTAAATATTCTATGAAACATTAAGACAACAGTAAGCATAGAAACATGGGAGTTAATGATGTGTGAACATCTATCAGTGAGTGTGTGACAGTGAACCTAAGCATGGATCAACTACAAGTGACGGGCGATATGTGAAAATGAGCATGGATATATACAAGTGTGATGAGTGAAGGTTTGTGTTAGTGAGACGTAAGCATGGATATTCTTAGTGGTGTGTGAAACATGTGGGTATAAGTGATCCTACGTACAAGTGTAATTAGTGTGATGTGTACATGGAGGGTATTTACAAGTGCGTGAAGTGAAAAGTCAGTTAGGAGTGATATATGCATGAGATAAATATATACAAGAAATAATAGAGGGAAAAGGGAACATACAGGTAGATGCATACGCACACATGCAAAAAATGATAACACCCATACAAAGAGAGTCTAGACCTCTTATGACAATTAATTCCCCATTGGAGTCACCACTGTGGCCATCCCATTCTCCTCTTCCTCAGGGGTTTTGGAGTTCACACACGTGTTTGGAGGGAGAAAAGAAGAAGGTCTCATGCCTTTCATCTGGGCACTCCAGTCGTCATCAATTAGGGATGATGTAAAGAGATAGAGTCGCAAGCTTATTTTGCACAAAACAAACAAAATAAATTTTGACTTCTTGAGAGAACGGCATCAAAGACATCCTGATGCTTGCGAAACCAATTAGTTCAGAGGTTTGGGGGATATGTTATGGAATGGTAAGGTTTTAGGCACCCATCCCGCACTTTTAGTCTCTTATGGGCATGTGTTATAATTCTCCTTAATAACTCTATGAATTGTGAGTGCATGTATACATAATGGAAAATGGAATTTCTCGACTCACGTCATGGAGAAAGGCTGATCAGGAGTGAACCGTGCATTATGTAATACGCAAATCGTTGTTATCGATTTGATGAATTAATGCAAAAAACATAAACTACAACTACACTTGACAAGCAGGCATAGCGGTAAGTCGGGTATCGTAAGAAATCCACAGGGAGTGATTAAATTTTAGATCGGTAATTAATTTACTACTTCATGAATAAAAGTGTAAAAGGTGATAGGGTGTTATGGTTACAATGGAAAAGAAAGAAGATAAGTATACAAAAAAGTAAAGTGATGATCGGGATCGCATCCTGCCATACGGATCAAAACAACTACTAATCAGAATTCTTACTCGAAATCTACTTAATCGAGCATTTTAATTAAGCATAAACTTCACACAAGAAGGAATTTAACCCAAAGTTGCTTGAATAAGCATTTAATCAAAAATGGTCACATGTGTATTAAATTTGGATTGTCGCTATAAACAATAAAGTTACGTGACGAATAAAATTAAACGCATAACAATACAACTATAATACACGCAGTTTCAATTAAACGCAATTTTATACGAAATCTAGTTTTTTGAGCTCGAGGCCCCGTTAATGGCGGAACAGAACCACGAGCCTATTTATCTAGGGGAATGACATGGAAATAAACTAAATTATACTAATTAAATTAATTAAAGAAATAAGTACATAACTACAACTAATTAACAAGGCATGGAATTAAACTATGAAGCAAGGAATGAAGTAAAAACAACTATATTAAAGGAGAGGATGATGAATAGTACAACTTACAAACCTAGATCGATGTCACCCCAAAGAGAAATGAAGATGATCTCTCAAAACCCAAAACCTAACCTAAAATATCTACTGAAACTAAGTATCTCTTATTAAAAGAAAAATCCTAAATATAGTAAGTTGGAAAAGAAATAAAGAAGAAAGAAATTAAAAGGAAGAAAGTGCTGTCAAAAATAGGGGATCGATATCGACCCCAAGGGTTGATCGATTAATAAATCAGAAAAATGCACACTATCTTCGAAGTAAGGAAAAATTTGAGGATTCGATCGATCGATCCATCGGGTTTTAGCCTCGCTGCATTCTCCCCTGTTTTAATTTCTTGAAATTCCTTTCCGCTAAAACTCTCGTAACTTCTTCGTTAGGAATTGGATTCGCGCACTGTTTGCATCCACGAAAATCTTACTCAGAGGGATACAAATTCCATGCAGTTGTTGGTCTAGATGCCCAAACTTTTAAATGACTAAATTGTCCTTGCGCATGCAGAATTGTATGAAACTTCTTCGGAATGCGTTCGAACTTCATACTAAGCATCCAAATATCTATGAAATCTCAATTAACCCTTGCAAAACATATATCTATATAAATCTGAGGTTTTTTGGTTAACAAGCATATATATAGGGATTAATATACCCGAGGGGCTAATAACGCATAGGCTACGGGTGAAATACGCAATATTTTCATTGTGTCACACCACCTAACTTACACATTGCTAGTCCCTAGCAAAGAAATAGGAAACAACAAGAACTACAAGAAAATGAAAAACAGGATACAAGAACAAAAATGGGATAGAAAAGGATAAGGCCCCTTTCGCGGGCGAACGATTTCATTTAGCATATGCAATAAGCCGTTAAACCCCTAGGTTACCCTAGTGGACGAGTGTTGTCTCGTGAGGGTTTTCAGGGATGAAACCCACAAACATCGTAAGGTTTCCAAAAAATATTCCCAACCCAACATCCGACAAACACAACAACAATGAAAAAGATTTCAAATGCGTTATTAGCATATTGAACAAATTCAAGCTAAAGTTCGTTGTTATTAGCAGCTTGAATGCACCTCGTAGAATTGAAACTTTAAAAGTGGGAGAGGGGAGAGCACATGCATAGTATGATTTGGCCAAAACTTATATAAATCAGATAAACATAAAAGCATTCATAAGTCAATCCTCACGGGCATTATGCACATAAAATGAAATCACTCAAAATAGGAAGGTAACATATGGGACATGCAGGCATAAAGAGTAAATGTAAATGGGAACTAGGTCTCACACATATCACTAATCAAGAACGCTATATAGGAAATTAAAAACTATAATCTCAATGAAAGATACCGCACATTAAAAGAGGCGAGATACATTTTCACAAATTGTCAAAACTATTTAAAGTTTTAAATTAAATTCACCCTAAGATCACATAGGACTTTATAGGGTTGTAATGTAGGTTAGGCTGGGGTACAAAACGAAAGGTATTTGTACGGATTCAAAGTGTTTGGAGATGAAAACTTAGGATAACGGAAAATGGTGGGCAATATCAAAATTAGAAAATGATTTCCAAAATAAGCATTAAGTATTACAATAGGAGAGTAATCAAAGATTATTCAAACTATAAACATCCTATACAAACTTTCTCTTTTCTTTTTTTTTTCAATTCTCTTTTTCTTCTCTTTTCTTTTGTTTTTCATTACACTTTCTTCTTTTATCACTCTTTTCATTCTCAAATTGCAATCACAAAGAAAGAACATAATTCAATCCCAAGTAACGTTCCTAATAAAGGTAAGTAAGGTGATATGTATGGTTTAAAACTCAAATTAGGAGTTGGTTACGGGATTCTGGGTAATGAAACGAAAGGCTAATATTTAGGCTCAAAGTGGTTGACTAGGGAAAATATATAAGGTGAGGTTAAGGCTAATATGAGTGATATAACAAAGATTGCATATGATCATTTCATAAAGTTTACGCAATTCTCGAGTCAAAACAATATACGAAAAACATGCTCCAGTAACACATTCCAAGATATAATCTCAATTAATGAATGATCAATGAAAGAATAGAGATATTTTCGATGAATTCAACATTTTCAAACAGGAAAGAATATTGTATAACACTCACAAATGATGAAAGGTATAAAGCTTATTCAGTGCAAGTATATACAATGCAACAAAAGATTGTCGAGTTATAAAAATTTTAAACCAAATCAATAGAACAAGAAAATCGCATGTGCTCACGGGATAAAGTTTAATTCATGAAGTTATTCATAATATCATTGATCTGAGGACTAGAGTATAATAACTTCTAAAATCGAGAACATGCATCGTTGAGTTTTCTATTGGATCAGGAACTTATTAAAATTCATCATCGGAAACAAAGGAAAAATGCCCAACAAAGGAGAAAAAAGAAAGAAAATATTTTAGAAAATTTTTCAATTTTTAACAAAAAGCATGCTTTGTAACTAACATGTGATAAAATCCCTAGACTAAACATGAAATGGAAAAAATATCCTACACCAATTAACTTAAATGTTGCATTGTCCCTAATGCGTCCATTAAGAACATAACATAAAGATAAGAAAAGAATGATATTACCCAAAATTAGAGCGATCTCCATAAGCACAAGTCCAAACGAATATACAAAACAAGTTAGTATCGAGCATAGAAAAAACAAACAACAAAAAGTTAACTAATTACACTAGACTAAATTAAAAGGAAAGAAAAATGAAAGAATGAAATAGTAAAAATTTAGCTATTTACAACCTACTATTTATACTCCACACTAACTATACACTAGAAGTCTAAATTTTTTAGGATCCACCCAAACTACATTTTGACTTTGAAAGATCAACGGTGGACCTTTCAAAGAAATAATCACTCCCAAAAAATATAAATTTCGTTTGAACAACGAAAGGCGTGTGGGTGGTGGAAAAAGTGAAACGTCGTCAAATTGATATTTTGGGCGGACGATGGGGGAGGGGGACATGTACACTTGGGATCCAAGAAAAATTAATTCATCTCCCTACGAGTTTTCAATTGGAATGGTAGATGGTTCACATAAGGGGGAAAAGTCCATCGAAAATAAGTCCAGTAAAGAGTCCCCATCGGCAAAAGGTTTATAAGTTTTAATAATTTCTATTGACTCATAGGAATCAGACAGAAATTCTAATGATTCGATGATGGTAAACGAATGATGAAATAAATCCAATATCAATCAACTCATCGTGGGAAGGGTATTGAATTTCGGGGGAAAGCAACTCATTTGCAATGATAGATTCTTCAAAGAGATAAGGCGAAACATTAGTTTCCACCTCCTCATTGATATGAAAATAAGAGTCAACTTCATTGCAAAATGCTTCAACTCTCAATTCATCATCGCTATCGTCAACCATGCTTTGGAGGGAAAGAAGGAGTGTTTCTTCCAAAGTAGACTTCTCAGCTCAAGATCCCCGAACTCCTCATTTGGTTGAAACTCATTTACAAAATCATCAAAATAAAAGTCATCATTGGATTCGAATAGTGAATCCAACTCAAGCTCCCAATAACAAATTTCATTCCAATAATTGTTTTCAAGTTTTTCAATCTTAAGAAAATCGTCAAAATGGAAAAATTAAAAACTATCCCCAAAGTAGGAATGATTAGAATGACCGTAATAACTATAGAAGAAAGACATGATTACCAAATTATTCGTAGATGGAGAATCCGAGCAAGAAAGGGAACAATCACGAATCAAATTTTCTTAGCGCTCAAGTATGATATCCTGCAAAAAAGATTAAAACAAAGAATACAAATAGGAAAGGACAAATAATACGAAAGAACAAAGAAATCACTATCTAAAATACACTCCCCGACAATGGTGCCATTTTTGATCGGGCGTGAACTGTGCGTCCTGTAATACACAAATCGTTGTTATCAGTTCGGCTACTCAATGAAAAAAACCTAAACTACAACTACACTTGACAAGAAAGAAATGCGGTAAGTCGGGTATCATAAGAAATCCACAAGGAGTGATTAATTTTTAGATCAGTAATTAATTTACTACTTCAAGAATAAAAGTGTAAATGGTGATATGGTGTTATGGTTACAAAGTAAAAGAGAGAAGTTAAGTCTACATAAAAATACAGCGAGGATCGAGATCGCATCCTGCCACATGAATCAAAACAAATACTAATCAGAATTCTGACTCGAAGGCTATTTAACCAAGAATTTTAATTAAGCATAAACTTCACACAAGAAGGAATTTAACCCAAAGTTGCTTGAATAAACATTTAATCATAAATGGTCACATGCGGAATAAATTCGGATGACTGCAATAAACACTAAAATTGCATGACAAATAAAGTTAAATGCATAACAATCCAACTTTAATACATGCGGTTTCAATTAAACACAATTTTACATGAAATCTAGTTTTCGGATCTCAAGGCCCATTAATGGCGGAACACCACCCCAACCCTATTTATCTAGTGGCAGGACATGGAAATAAACTAAACTACACTAATTAAACTAATTAAAGAATTAAATAAATAACTACAACTGATTAAAAAATCATGAAATTAAACTACAAAGCAAGGAATGAAGGAAAAATAACTATATCAATAGAGAAGATGATGAATAGTATAACTTACAAACCTAAATGGATCTCACCTCAAAGAGAAATGAGGATGAGCTCCCAAAAACCAAACCCCAACCTAAAATATCTATTGAAACTAAGTATCTAGTATTACAACAAAAATCCTAAATATATTAAGTTGGAAAAGAAATAAAGAAGAAAAAAATGAAAAGGAAGAAAGTGTTGTAAAAAACTAGGGATCGGTCGATCAAACCCACGGGTCTATCGATCGATGGTTCAAAAAAATGCACACTGTCTTCGAAGTAAGAAAAATTTTGAAGAGTGAACTGATCAACTACTTTTATCGATCGATCGATCCATTAGGTTTCAGCCATGCTCCATTCTCCTCTGTTTTGATTTCTTAAAATTCTCTTCCTCTAAAACTCCTATAACTTCTTCATTAGGAATCGAATTTGTGCACTGTTTGCGTCCACGTGAAGATCGCTCAGAGGGTTACAACGTCTATGAAGATGTTGGTCCAGATGGCCAAACTATGAAATGACTAAATGGCCCTTGTGTGTGCGGAATTGTATAAAATGTCTTCGGAATGCGTCTGAACTTCATACTATGCATCCAAATACCTATAAAATCTCAATTAACCCCTATAAAACATATATCTCTAAAAATACGTGGTTGTTTCGGTAATGACCATAAATATAGGGATTAAGATACCTAAGGGGGCTAATAACGCATTGGTTAACGGGTGAAATACGTAAAATTTGCGTCGTGTCAAAGACAGAGTGAGATCATATGTTGGAGAGTTCCCAAAATAACAATAAAATATAATGTGGGTGTTTGTTGGGTCACAGATCGTTTATAGAAAGACAACGGTATAAATTGGACAAAATGGGAACATGAATCTCAAATATAATATGTGGAAATAGCATGTGAATAAGAATGGGAAAAGGGGACTCAACTCTCTAGTTTTGACCCGAGTCACCTACGTTGCCTAAAAAGGCATCAAAGTCCATGTAGTTCGCATGTATTACGAATGTGGGGTTTATCCCCTAAATCTAATAGGGAATTTTATTGAGATGTGTGTGTGTAGAAAAACGGTGTTTTGGTTTGAGAAAATGTGGTGAGGAATTTATAAGCAAACCCTCTTTTTCTTGTTTTTTGTTTTTTTTAATAGAAAATATGGTATGTGCAACACTAATAATAAAAAGTGGTATATTAGTATGTGTGGAGTAACAAAGTTGAAATTCTAAAGTAAGAATTAAATAACTAGTGAGAAAAGAAGGAAATTTAATCAGAGAGAAGAATCTTTGGACCTTATTTTATGACTTGGAGGTTGATCATAATTGTTGAAGTTTTGCCCTTGCAATTGGACGGAGGTGATACGAGGAGAGTGAACGGATTTTGCTAAATTGGGTGTGAAAATGATGGAAATGGAATATGGAGGAGACGTTTCAATAGGGAAACCACACTAACTTTGAGAGGATATTGCTGATATCAGAGAGAGGGATATTTCTGAGGTTCCATCCGAAGTGAGCTCATGCTTTCCTTATATTAGTTAAAGGAGTGCCGATCGTCATTGTAATTGACCTGCCTATTGGGAGACATCCCTAGATACATTGTTGTTGGGAAGGGAAATGGGTTTTCCATTCAACAATCCGATGCAAATTTCTTAAAAAATGATACTAAAATGCAATCCATAAGTTTGAATCACGCACGAGGAATACCATTGGAAAGGGTATTTAGAGCCCTTTACGAATACATTTGTTTTCTCCCAGGTTCAGGAGTTGACTGTGGTCAAATGAGGCTCATAAATGTCAATAATCTTTTGGACAGGAGGTGTCCGAACCATAAGATCGATTCATTCACTGGTTGGACCATTGGAAAGGGTATTCTAACCCCTTGGATGATTCATTTAGTCTCATTATTTTTGGAGAGATGACCTTGGTTAAACAGGTCCCGAAAGTGCTCAGTGACCATTCAAAGTTAAATGAGTCATTCGTCCGTACCATAAGGTTGATTTACACATAGGGAAGACCATTAAAAAAGGGTTTTTTGAGTCCTTTGAATATTCATTCACTCTCATTCGAATGTGACGGGAGTCAAATAGAGTTTGGGAGCACCTGATAGCCTTTATACGGATTTTTGAGGGAAAATTAATCATTCATTCGAACCATAAAGTCGATTCATGCATGGGCTGGATCATCAAAAAGTGGATTCAGAGCCCTTCATAGATTCATTGAGATTTTTCTCATATGATAAAGTTGACCAGAGTCAAATGGGACCCGAGGGCTCCTGGTGGCTTTTAGATCGATACTCGGAGTTTGACCTAGGGTTTCTAATGAAGAAGGAAGTTCTAGGTACCTAAGGAGGGTATTTGGGGACTCCTATAATGTGGTTTCTACACCCTCTCTAACATCAAAGCATCATAAAAATCTATGTACTTGATTTAATATGGGATAAGGTGGTTTTCCCATCGAAAATGTGTGAAACACCTTATATTTTTCTCCCAGTACTCTCACAAAACCAATGCACTTGCAGGGTCTCATATTTTCATTGATTACTTTATTATAATTATGTATGGCAATCAATACTTGCTTTTATTATTTAGTATAATACCAATGCCAGAGAAGAGATGAGGCTCTTTATAATGCAATCCCTCTCGAAGAAGTTAAAAGAATGGAAGGTCATTGCAAAGTGACAAGGTTATGATTTATACGATACAAATGTGGAACTCTTGGTACATTGTGTCCCTAGGGTTGAGGAGAGTCATTGTAAAAAAAACTTTTATTATTAGGACATAGCTGATGCAATAGTATGTCGTGTTATTAATTTTTTTCTTAAGTCGCTAAAACCCCATAACAAGTAGTGATATTACAACACATATAAAAAATCTTAATTTGTTTACCCTGTGGATTTTTTTCTATTTTAATAGCTTAAGATAAATAAGAACAAATCCATCCTTAGAGTTTTGACATCGCCACACACATCCAGTAAAAAAAGTCATGCTCAAATTCGATAAAAGGTAAAATTTTCTTTATTTTCATTGATTATTTTATTGTAATTATGTTTGATAATTAATAATTTTTTCTTATAGATGCAAAAATATCTTGGATATATACCAAGTCGTAGGATGGTGTATAAGAAAATTCATATAACAAAGAAAAATGAGCGAGTTAGTGAAGAAGAAGCTCAACCGATTATAAGTCGCACATACATAACGCATTGTACATTTTTTATGGAATCAATGCTTCGTTTATACTAAGACTAAGTTTGATATAATGAAAGTATTATTACACATCTTAAGTTGATTTTTGCAGAGATAATTGTAGATTTGTAATGCCCAACATCCAGAGGAACTTGAGACTAGTGTCGCACGAGAAGATATATTTGGGAAAGTTATGGAACATGAAAGGGATGGGTGTGTATGGACATATGGGCTAGGTGTCTCTCCAAGTACTATATTTTGATCATCGTACATAAAGTCTTTGAATGATAAGATAGATAATGAGACACAATACCAAGAGGATATGGCGATAATGCGATGTGACATGGATGGAGGCCGAGAATGAGAGGGTGCGACGTGAGATTGAAGCTAATAATGAAAGGAAACAAGTTGAAATGAAAATTCAAATGGAAGATCAAATTCAATCAAAGCTATCTACTATGTAATCTCGAATAAATGATCAAATGACAATTCAAATCCGATATTTTTTAGACTCATATAAGCGTAATATGGGAGCTCTTTGTAACACCTCGTATTTCTGAGGACATAGGATTTAATTAGACTGGTGATTTAGAAATTATTTAAAACGATAATTTAGGATTTATTTAATTTGGATAAATTTGTAATGGTGATTTAGAGTTTTAATTAATTTCGATTTATTTTAAATTTTACGCATGCCGTATTTTGAGGGGAAAATAAGATGATTTTATAAAGTGACTCGGATGATGATTTAGAGGTCATGGTTGATTCCAAAAGGGTCAAAATAGAATACTAGGGGGTATGGTTTAGGTCCTGTGACAATTTTAGGCAAAATCGACACCGTGGGAGGACATTTTGGTCATTTGGAAAAATAAGGGAAAGAGACCTAAGAATTTACTAAGCCTTTATCAGTATATAGTTGGAGAAACTAGGGTTAAATAGTTAGAAAACAAAAAGAGGCCATTAGATAAAAAGGAAAAGTTGTTTTTGAAGATTAAGGAAGCGTTCTTGAGAGATTGAAATGATTTTTGCACCACAAACATCATTGGAGAGTGGTTGAAGGGGAAGACCAACAAATCCATCATCAACAAAGAAATCAAACCTTCAATTAAGAGGAAAGTATTTATATTTCATTTATAATAAGATTGTTATAATACCCATCTAGAATAGGGTTTGATTTACATGTTTTAGGAGATTTAATAAGAATTTGGGTGGGTATAATATATGAATTGAAGTAGGATTACATCTACAGATATTTATTTATGTTGGTGACACGAAATCAGAGGGTTTGGGATGATGTATATGATTGAAATTTGGGTTCTTTATTAAAATAGATGAAGAACATGAGAAACTAGGGGTCTTATGTACTCTTAAAAGATAATTGATTCTTGGATTGAGATTTTGATGAATAAATGTTTAATTTATATTGGAAATCATTCCCATAGGTCTATATACTGATCAGTTATGTTGGTTTAAAATTTGGTGAATTTTCATGGAGATTTGAGGAAGCTATTAGGTTGAGAAATCGTAAAAATGTAGAGGAAGAAGATACTTGCTACATTTTGAATCAATTCAGCCGAGAGGCGAATCGATTCGATAGGCAAATCGATTTGACCTCCTGAGCGAATCGATTTGGCTGCCCATAATTCGACAGTTTTTTCCATTTTTATGTTATTTTCTCTAGGGATGAATTATGAGGAACTTGGGGGAGAATCCTAGAATTAATTAAAGACTTTGAGGATGTCAGTAGGTATATGTTCAAGACTTGATTAGAACTGAATGTGAGTAAGATTGGAACTTTAAATGGAGTGAGTTACAAATCAGGAATCTTGATTTCGGGCTTCGAGAAGACTGGTCCATTACCTAAGGCTATAACAAGTAGGATATGAGTGTAATAACAACTGAATTAACTTAAAGGGTAACGAGGGGCCTTTCGGGTAGAGAATAATACTCAGGAAAAATACAATAGTGAGTTAATATTGTGAATTAATGATATATTAAGTATTCAAGGGATAAATACTACGCACGGATTTTATTTATAGATTTGGTGTATACCTATATGGAATAACTTTTCAATGTCTAACCATTAACACTTATTCAACATCGTTACTAACCATTTTTCCAAATAAAGACATTATTTAATTTCTTTATTCGAGAAATCTAATTACACTTAAAGACTTCCTTTATAAAAAAATACCATTTCTTTTTTTCAAGACATGTAGTCTTACAACTTAATGTTCATCACACCATTAATCATATGTTCACACGCTTGAAGACTATAATTTTCACTTTTTTTTTAATTTCATGTTTAAACCCAACTAAATCTTATTTAAACTTGTTTATACATTCATCATTAGCATACTATAAGTTTATATGCATGAGATGATGGATTTTAAACTTCAAATCCTATTAAATGGATTAAACATAATTTTCATTCTAGAAATTCATCATACTTGCAAAAATACACTTTCAAAGCATAAAAAACATTTTAATTTGTTCAAACTCAACAAATGTCTATTTTTCACCAAATCTTCATTTTTGCAAGAAACTTTAAAAAATTATTTCACCAATGTTTAACAACATAAATCATTGTCTTCAAACATTTCATTTCATAAAATGTTTCACATCAATATTTCGAAAAAAATACACAGTTTTCATAAAATACCAACGTTTAATATTTCAAGACTTTGAAATCTTTATTTTAAAAAAAAGAACATTTTTATTCCATAAATATATTTATTATTTACTAAACACGATTTTCATCATATAATCAAATGCACCCTATTTGTGTATCTAACAATAAGACTGCAAATAATGCAAATAGAGTCTTAAATACTAAGGATATATTTTCTCACATCTATTAGCTCCAATGGTGGTAAAAATTTTAGTGTACGAGGAGAAACCCCCACCTCCAAAGGTGACCTCATGGGTTACCAAATGCATCCTCCAAAAATTCTCCAAATGTGCTCCGTCCAAGCTTTAAAGAAAAAATCTATTCAAACTCCATGGATGTTCTCATCATCTCCCCCAAAAATCCCTCAACACTTCCACATAATTCATAGATCTACTTAAACAATGGTGGAAATTGGTGTTGTTGGCTTGAACATGCTGAAATATTATACAAAATGGTGGTGGGATGTTGGTGAAATGGTGATGGAAGACATAAAAATGGTGGAAGACCTCTCCACTTTCTCTCTTACTCTTCTATCGTCTTCTAACTCAAAAATACCCTCAAATAAACAAAACACGCCCTTATAAAATGCCCCAAACACATTTAATTTTTTTCCTAGTCTGGGCTAATCTGAGGTCGACAACTCAAAGATCCAAGGGATAGAAATGTGACAACGCACAAGGGAAAACCAAAATAAAATATTTTCAAGAAACATCGTTCAAATGACATAAACCTCATTCAAATGACATGTTAACCTGGTACGGTGTGTCTCTCCGCACGACCTTCACGTGAGCTATCACTATAATGCAGTGGGATTTCGTTTGAAGGTCAATTTCTAACGACCTTCGCGCGCAATCCCTATCTTGCTTCTAATGATAGGTCAATGTCGTTAGAACGACACTTCTTTATATTCTTTTTTTTTTCTTGAATTTTTCCCCAAAATTATCCTATAATTATCATTAACCCCACTGCAATATAATTTATATATAATTTAATTGAATTATTGGGAAAGGGAATTACAAACTTCCCTCTTTAGGAAATTTCGTCCACAAAATTCTCGATCCATTAATCCTTAAGCTTGTAGGGTTCACCAACTTCTATTCTAATCCATACAAATTCTCCAAGATAACGCATCGAAGTTCTCAACAGTAAGGTCACCGTAAGTGCCTCCCACACGTCGTTTGTCACAAAACAGTCAAGATGCGACATGATCCAATGCTCACCCTATTCCTAACAATTAACGTCACATAATCAACTTCGAGTTTCCACTCATTTGATGATCGTGTCCAAATCCTATGTTATGTAACACCCCGTGTTTTTATTAACTAGTTTTTATTAATTAATTGGAATATTCGAGAAAAATAAATTTATCAATTTAATAATTTTTATTGGCTAAATATGTTGGTTATGATTTTAGAAGAATAAAACTTCAAGCGGAATTAAAATCGGAGTTAAAACGAATTTTATATTGATTTTATAATATTTTGCCTTATAGGCATTTTTTAGGCAAACTGTCAGTTTTTCGGGGTGATCGATCGATCGACCCCTGGGGGTAGATCGATACCACTGGGGGTAAATTGATCGACCCTCCCAGAAAACGTGCGTTGTAAGCTGTTTTTAGAGTTTGTGTAGGATTAGGACTCCTAATCAATATATAACCTTGTTAATCCGTAGGGGGCCTCTCATAATCACTTTTTCTCCAGTTTTTCACCAGAGAACACTTCCAAATATTTTTTCTCTCACTCATATTCATTAACCTTCAACAAAATCAAGTTTTTGTCACAAGTTTTGGCATAAGTTTTTAATGGCTTAATTGGGGTTTAATCAAGATCGTTCAAGAACACCCTTTTCCTAATTTTTCGAGAGGAATTCAGATTTCTAATCAGATTTTCAACACAATCTTTATAAACATGAATACTCTATTCTTTTCCTTTAGTATTATGCATTTTAAGTTTCGCGCAAACATTTAATTACATGTTTTCTTAAAATAAAGTAGTGACTTGATTAGGAAAAGTGGATACTAATTATGGGGTTATTTTTATAAAATCTTTTAATCTGAATAATATTCATAACCCTTTGGATACGTAGGATTCATGAGTGATTTGGGGTTTTATTGGTGTAGGTTGCATGTAGAAAAACCCTAGCTTTAAAATAAATAATTTTTGGGTGCGTACAACTCATGTAACACATGTAGAGATAATAAAATTTGGTTTTGATGAATATATGATGAAAACTTGGTATATTTAATTTAAAATAATTAAATGAGATTAATTGGGTATTGTTGACAAGGATATTAAATTAAAGATTTAATTGAATTGGACTATCATGCATAGTTTTATATATTGATTAATTATGCTTATTTGTGTGACTTGTTGGTATTATGATGTTGCCTTTGTGACGATGGGTTGTTGGGTATTATTGATCTCCCTATATTTTAGAATACCTCTAGGTATGGGACTAGTGGGTATGCCTTTTGATGATTTACGCCTTCTAGGTATGGGACTAGTGAGGGTAGATTATCGCATTTTTTATCATCTTGGGGGTGAACTGATTTATTTATTTCTCATATCTGTCTCATGCTAAGAATGATATTTTATTTACTCACGTACGGCTTAGTTTTGGTGGCGGCCGATGCCAGAATTAGGGGGGTGTGACAGATGGTATCAGAGCATGGTCTTAGGTCTCGTAGGTTATGAGTCCGTTTAGCTTCCGCGTTGCCGGTCTTTGATTCCGTTTGATGATTCGTACTTCTTAAGGTACAGGGTCAAGCATACATGTTAGATGTGTTTCTTGGAGATGTGAAGTTTTGAGTTAAGGACGTTGTAGACATTGAGTTTAGAATTAGTAAGCTTGATGCGGGGATCCTTAGAATGGATTTTTGAGACGATAATTATTTTGGAGATTTTAGTACAGATGTTAGGTACCGTATGTATTGATTTTTGATGTTGAGATTTAATTTGAGGAAGTTAGAATTTTGTTGACTTTCTGATATAGGATGGAGTGCGGGATTTGTGAGAGCGTGTGGTACGCCGTTATTTTTATAGTTATGCATATGCATATAGGAAATATATATATATATATTATTTTGTTGTTCGTGGGGTAGGTGCGCGTAGGATTGGGTGTATGGGCGCCCAATTATGGCATTCTACGGGTAGGCATATATGAGCCATATTTTCTTTTTGAGAGATTTAAGTGTTGATGTGTATGCTTCGTATAATTTTGAGGACGAAATTCTTTGCTAGTGTGGAAGTATGTAACACCCCGTATTTTTATTAACTATTTTTTATTAATTAATTGGAATTTCGAGAAAAATAAATTTCTGAATTTAATAATTTTTATTAGCTAAGTATGTTGCTTATGATTTTAGAAGAATAAAACTTCAACGGAATTAAAATCGGAGTTAAAACGGATTTTATATAGATTTTATAATATTTTGTCTTATAGGCATTTTTTAGGCAAACTGTCAGTTTTTCAGGGTGATCAATCGATCGACCCCTGGGGTAGATCGATCGACCCTCCCAAAAAACGTGCGTTGTAAGCTGTTTTTAGAGTTTGTGTAGGATTAGGACTCCTAATCAATATATAACCTTGTTAATCCGTAGGGTGACCTCTTATAATCACTTTTTCTCCAGTTTTTCAGCAGAGAACACTTCCAAATATTTTTCCTCTCACTCATAATCATCAACCTTCAACAAAATCAAGTTTTTTGTCACAAGTTTTGGCACAAGTTTTTGAAGGCTTAATTGGGGTTTAATCAAGATCGTTCAAGAACACTCTTTTGCTAATTTTTCGAGAGAAATCCAGATTTCTAATCTGATTTTCAACAAAATCTTTACAAACATGAATACTCTATTCTTTTCCTTTAGTATTATGCGTTTTAAGTTTTGCGCAAACACTTAATTACAGTTTTCTTGAAATAAAGTAGTGACTTAATTAGGAAAAGTGGATACTAATTATGGGGTTGTTTTTATAAAATCTATTAATCTGAATAATATTCATAACCCTTTGGGTACGTAGGATTCATGAGTGATTTTGGGTTTTATTGGTGTAGGTTGCCTGTAGAAAAACCCTAGCTTTAAAATAAATGATTTTTGGGTGCGTACAACTCATGTAACACATGTAGAGATAATAAAATTTGGTTTTGATGAATATATGATGAAAACTTGGTATATTTAATTTAAAATAATTAAATGAGATTAATTGGGTATTGTTGACAAGGATAATTAAATTAAAGATTTAATTGAATTGGACTATCATGCATAGTTTTATATATTGATTAATTATGCTTATTTGTGTGACTTGTTGGTATTATGATGTTGCCTTTGTGACGATGGGTTGTTGGGTATTATTGATCTCCCTATATTTTAGAATCCCTCTAGGTATGGGACTAGTGGGTATGCCTTTTGATGATTTACGCCTTCTAGGTATGGGACTAGTGAGGGTAGATTATCGCATTTTTTATCATCTTGGGGGTGAACTGATTTATTTATGTCTCATATCTGTCTCATGCTAAGAATGATATTTTATTTACTCACGTACGGCTTAGTTTTGGTGGCGGCCGATGCCAGAATTAGGGGGTGTGACAGATGGTATCAGAGCATGGTCTTAGGTCTCGTAGGTTATGAGTCCGTTTAGCTTCCGCGTTGTCGATCTTTGATTCCCTTTGATGATTCGTACTTCTTAAGGTACAGGGTCAAGCATACATGTTAGATGTGTTTCTTGGAGATGTGAAGTTTTGAGTTAAGGACGTTGTAGACATTGAGTTTAGAATTAGTAAGCTTGATGCGGGGATCCTTAGAATGGATTTTGGAGACGATAATTATTTTGGAGATTTTAGTACAGATTTTAGGTACCGTATGTATTGATTTTTGATGTTGAGATTTAATTTGAGGAAGTTAGAATTTTGTTGACTTTCTGATATAGGATGGAGTGCGGGATTTGTGAGAGCGTGTGGTACGCCGTTATTTTTATAGTTATGCATATGCATATAGGAAATATATATATATATATATTATTTTGTTGTTCGTGGGGTAGGTGCGCGTAGGATTGGGTGTATGGGCGCCCAATTATGGCATTCTACGGTTAGGCATATATGAGCCATATTTTCTTTTTGAGAGATTTAAGTGTTGATGTGTATGCTTCGTATAATTATGAGGACGAAATTCTTTGCTAGTGTGGAAGTATGTAACACCCCGTATTTTTATTAACTATTTTTTATTAATTAATTGGAATTTCGAGAAAAATAAATTTCTGAATTTAATAATTTTTATTAGCTAAGTATGTTGCTTATGATTTTAGAAGAATAAAACTTCAAGCGGAATTAAAATCGGAGTTAAAACGGATTTTATATTGATTTTATAATATTTTGTCTTATAGGCATTTTTTAGGCAAACTGTCAGTTTTTCAGGGTGATCAATCGATCGACCCCTGGGGTAGATCGATCGACCCTCCCAAAAAACGTGCGTTGTAAGCTGTTTTTAGAGTTTGTGTAGGATTAGGACTCCTAATCAATATATAACCTTGTTAATCCGTAGGGTGACCTCTTATAATCACTTTTTCTCCAGTTTTTCAGCAGAGAACACTTACAAATATTTTTCCTCTCACTCATAATCATCAACCTTCAACAAAATCAAGTTTTTTGTCACAAGTTTTGGCACAAGTTTTTGAAGGCTTAATTGGGGTTTAATCAAGATCGTTCAAGAACACTCTTTTGCTAATTTTTCGAGAGGAATCCAGATTTCTAATCTGATTTTCAACAAAATCTTTACAAACATGAATACTCTATTCTTTTCCTTTAGTATTATGCGTTTTAAGTTTTGCGCAAACACTTAATTACAGTTTTCTTGAAATAAAGTAGTGACTTAATTAGGAAAAGTGGATACTAATTATGGGGTTGTTTTTATAAAATCTATTAATCTGAATAATATTCATAACCCTTTGGCTACGTAGGATTCATGAGTGATTTTGGGTTTTATTGGTGTAGGTTGCCTGTAGAAAAACCCTAGCTTTAAAATAAATGATTTTTGGGTGCGTACAACTCATGTAATACATGTAGAGATAATAAAATTTGGTTTTGATGAATATATGATGAAACCTTGGTATATTTAATTTAAAATAATTAAATGAGATTAATTGGGTATTGTTGACGAGGATAATTAAATTAAAGATTTAATTGAATTGGACTATCATGCGTAGTTTTATATATTGATTAATTATGCTTATTTGTGTGACTTGTTGGTATTATGATGTTGCCTTTGTGACGATGGGTTGTTGGGTATTATTGCTCTCCCTATATATTTTAGAATGCCTCTAGGTATGAGACTAGTGGGTATGCCTTTTGATGATTTACGCCTTCTAGGTATGGGACTAGTGAGGGTAGATTATCGCATTGTTTATCATCTTGGGGGTGGACTGATTTATTTATGTCTCATATCTGTCTCATGCTAAGAATGATATTTTATTTACTCACACCCGGCTTAGTTTTGGTGGCGGCCAACGCCCGAATTAGGCGGGGTGTGACATGTTAGTACCACCTATGCTAGTACCCAAGGCATACCATCACCTTCAAGAGTAAATCCTTTTTATCAATCGACACTCACTCGAAGTGAACCGTAATATAACTAATCGTCGTATTCATTGTCAAAATCAATTCCATCTTAGGACCGTATATCACGCATCCCACAAATTTTTAGGCTTTCTTATCCATACAAGTCGCGTGAGCTCGCCAGTAGTAATACTTTGTTATTCTCTCACTCCAACAGGTAATAATATTATCAAATCATCACTGTGCGCCCAGCTTACACCTTCCACTGTGTCACTCTGATGAACTTGGTACTACCCTGGGTGTCTCACCTTTAAGTACTTGCTAGAGCCTTGATCTAATCCACTCGTTGTGGCAAAGCAATATCGTATGCTAAGTTTTCCTTAATTTATAACTCAACACCATATTCTCAAGTAATCATCCTTCTCTTTCCAACCTGAGTCATTGGCTTTCGTTTTGACTAGTCGAAAGTCCACTAATCCTAAGAAAGATCAATACTACGAGAAAACTGTGTGGTCAAAAGTGTAACCACCTATATATACCAACTTTATGCAATATCAGTAATACCTCAGATGGTTCGTACCCACTTATTGAGCTGGTCCACCGCGTCTCCTAGGCCCAATCATGTCGTACCATGACTTGACACTAATCGGAGTCACCACATAGGTGAGAATACCAATCCTCGATCACTAAAACCAAAAAGAACACACGAGATTCAGAAGGAACAATCAACTATCCCAAGAATTTTTTTCCATAAACATCCGACTTTGATTTAGGAAACAGAACATACTCCACATGCTTGATGTCATGTCACTCATTCCCGAAGTTCTCATCGAACTAGGCACATTCAATGGCTTGGGTCACTAGTCGTGATGAATTGAATCACAACCATAAATTCTCGTAGCATGAAAGAAATATACTAATCAATAGTTCTCTATGAAGTCAATACCCGATTTCCCTCCTTGGGAGTAAGGCCCTGCCCTTAGCATCCTTGACTTACATGAACCATTAGGATTGGCGCATACATCATGCCCTTATCTACATTAACTTTGTCCAATTATTTATTACGATGTCACTAACCTACTACACCTAGTCCATTGTCTACCTTATCATATCATGATCAATATAGCAAACTCCCATAGGCACTACTTAGCTTAGGGGAGGCATTCGCCTTATCATGTCCTTTAACCATGAGGTTGCCACAAAACTTACTTTCGATTTCTACCCATACATAATTTAAGTGGCAAATATACCCACCTCCCTTGGAATTCTAAGGGTAGTAAACATCACATAGGGCTACATCCTCTAATTTGTACCATTTTGGAAGGATGTGCCAAAAACTAGTCCTCACATTGCTAAGGCTACCCTAGCATACACCATCGATAAGCGCCGACATTACAATCATGTTTTGATGTTACCCCACCTCGGTTTCTATCTTCAAGTCTCAACATGGCATCGCCCCTCTAAGTCTTAAACACATTTCCTAGAACACCCCAAAACCCAGTATCACCACACCCATACTAGTCATTCCATGACATCAAAGCATCGCTCCTATAACAACACAAAAATATAACCCTACCTTTGGGATTACACCACACATCTGTGCTAATTTGGGAAGCCACACCCGTCATGTACATTACACAACTAGCAACCTAGGGTCATCACCTAACCCTTAATACTAGTATGATAATGTTTATTTCTACCAGATTTAATTGGTCTCCTAAGGACACCAAACAACCCTTTTAATACCCACATCGCGATTACTTGGTTCTCGTAAGGACACCAGTCTAAGAGGTTATATCTATAGCACACCTTAACTATCAAACACCTCAAGGCGTCATGACATTCGATCTTTATCCTCAATGACGCTACAGACAATTTTTCTTATGAACACCTCAAATGCCTACGAACTACTCTTACACTAGGATTACCTCGCACCTAGCCATTAACTCGGCGGCTAAAATGGGTTTCAACACTTAGATACTAATCTTATCTTTTGTAACACCACGTACTTTTAATGACTTTTAAAATGGGATTAATTAGAATTAACTATGACATAATTGAAAATTAATTAGGATTTGAATATTACTCGTGAGTAAAGTAATATGTGATTTACGTTGAATATTACTTGCTGATTAAAAGTAATATATATGATTATGACTTTACATAGGATTATTATTTTATAAAATTATCGCGAGTGATGAATACGCTAATTTATGAAAATTAAGCCAGGGCGCGCATGTGAGTCGTGTCGGGACTATATTTGAGAGAAATGAAAAGTAAAATATTTGTATGTTATCCAAATGGTCATTTCGAGTGCGACAATGTGTCCGAAAGGTTCGAGATAGTGGGAAAAGTGTACCCAGGGATTTAGTTTGGATCCCGAGACTATTTTAGGCCAAACCGACACTCGGGAGGGGTATTTTGGTCATGTACATTTTTGGGGTAATTAAACCTATGAAAATTAAGAGGTTATATCTTATGGTAATTAGAGACTTAGAGGGTTACAAACACTTGAGTTGTAGATATGCGTAGGTCGGATAATGAGGAAGGGAGAAGAGAGGGGGTTTCTAAGGGGGAGAACCATCAATCCTACACCGTTCCCACCAATTCCACCACCAATGCGTAGATCGGAGAACGAGAAGTGTAAATATGCCCATCATCTTCTTCAACACAAACCTTCGATTTCTCAAAAATTATCTATCTTGCTAATCTTATGTTGATAAGACATCCATGTTAGAATAGGATCGATAATTACATATTTTCATGAAGATTTAATGTTGGTTGGAAGATTAAATTCACATATTGGGTAGGAATCATGTTAAATTAACTTCCTTGATGTATGTAGAACACAAACCATAAAATTTTGATACCCGATAGAGATAGAAATAAGGAAAATAATGGAGTTCTTGAGAAAGTAAGATAATCTAGGGTTTATATAATAAATTCTTGAATTGGAACCATTTGATGATGATTCTTGCAGATTTATTGAGTGTTTTACATTAGAAATAATCTATACATGTCTATATAATGTTTGTGATGTTTGGTTGGGAGTTTGGGGCTTTTAAAATGGAGATTTGAGTATTAAAATGGAAGAAATCCGTAAGCAAAAATATGCAGAATCGCAACCAGCCATACCTGATGGATTGATCGATCGATAATGAATGTCAATCGATCGATTGGTTCGATCGATCAACCCTTTTATTCGATTGATCAACTCCTCTAGAAATTGTGAAGATATTTTCCTTTGCGTTTAGATTTATCCCTAACCTTGTTAAATCCTTAGTGTTGATTAATTGAATATAATAAGACATAGGGAGGATCAGTAGGGTTATGATTAAGACTTGGAAAATGTGATTTTGAACAAGATTAAACGACAAATGTACGATTGTTCACAAAGAGAGTAACGATTGGTAATTATATAATGCGGGGTTTAAATTGACAATATGATAAATCAAGTTTTAAACCAGTAGTAAGGGAATCATTATAGCTACTGAAATAACCTAAGGCATGGTGGGGTGACTTAGTAACCTTTTTGCGAGTATGGAAGGTAATTTAAATTATATGATGTAAGTGATTACGATAATTATATGTTACGTAGAACTGTCGAGAGTTACACGCTACGTCCGGATCATGTGTACAGGTCGTGAGTGTACCTATCCTAATTGAAATAAATATATATATATATATATAGGTGTGTGAATATATCTTTTGTATGAATATTCTGTGTGATAAATTGTACTCACGCTACTTGTTATCACAGAGGTTTTCCCATCGGGACAGTCTTATTTTGTGTGCCCATTGGGGAAATATTGACTTGTACCGTAGAACATAGAACCTGTGTATAGCCTATCTTTGAGTGATAGAGCTGACGGTCCTAAGGGGCGTGTGGGTATGTGCTTACCTGTTAGTGACTTGGGACTATGATTCGTCTCCAATATGTATGTTTTGTGTTAATACAATTCGAGAGTGATTCCAAACTAGTATTTCCTTTTTATGTACGAGAGGTATGGGGACTTGATAGTAGAGTATGCTTGCACCATAGATTTATGTGGGGTGCCTTATTAATACATATGATGAGTGATAACTATATATACATGTGTTCAATCTATTGTGCTTGTGAGTAATTGAGAAAGTTAATGATATCAAAGAATAACTTAAGTGTGTGGGAACTTAAGAAGGTAATGAAATAAAAACATTGACTTATAATTGTCAAGATTATGACAATATACTTATTGTGTAATACGTATGAGCATACAAAGTAAAAAATGTAAGTGGGAACTTAATTTGAACTAGTTAACTGGGTTTCCATTAACTAGGATTATTTAGCGGTATGTTAGGCATACACACTAGTTGAGAGGTGAGAATTTTCAAGTGAGTGTCGAAATACTAAGATGTATGTGATATCAATTGGTAAGCATTTTATATACTTGCTAATTTATTTTAAAACTATGTTACGATTGGGCTCTGATCTGTTTCTTGTCATCTCTTCTTTCCCTTGTATATATATATATATATATATATATATATATATATATATATATATATATATATATATATATCATAAGATGAAACTGTGATGTCATCATTATGATTTTTTTTGTACTTCCTCTTTTGCCCCTTACAAATTTAAATTCCCCCTCTTTTGATACATTCTAATTTGTTTCCCCATTTCTTTCAAAATTCAAAATCGAGGGTAATGTAGTAAACTTGCCTAAGTCAAACTCTCTCTCACACTCTTCAATGACACCAAACACATACAAACCCCTCCGTCCCATCTCTTCTCTCCCGATTCACCCAAACCCTACCTTTATTCTCTCCCTCTCCCTCTCCCTCATACTCATCTGCCTCTCTCTCACTCCCCCTCATTTCTCATTCTCAGCTTTTTGCTCAACCCCAATACCATATTTAAATGGACAACATCTCCATCCCTTTAATTTGTCTCTATTAATGGATTTAACTATGGTTTTATTATGTGTTTACAGGTGTATATTTGGTTTGTTTAATACTGTTTATGCATTTATATTATGTTTTTTTATCTGCGTGTGTAGATCAAAGAAGACTGTGTTTGGAAATGTGCTTTTTCTGTGAATGCTTACTTGATGAAAGATCTTCAGGTGTCCATATATGTAGTAACGGGTTTTCACCCTTTCTCATTTCATTCCATTTTTTTCCTTTTCAATTCGTCTTTGTGAAGACCATTGAGGGAGTTTATGAATTTTTTTACATTTTTTCCAAGATTATTTTTATGATAGTTGTTAATAAATGATGGTTAAGAATTATTTAAGTTATAAATGTGTTGTTTTTTTAACTATGTATTATTCTTTGAATGTTAGTATTACTTTGTTTAAACTTGGTATAGGTTTACAAGGGTGGAGTTCAAATCAAATCTTTGGTTGTATACGAATCAGATCTACGGTGCCGAAAATAATTTCCTCTGAGATGATGTGGGATTTATCTACGATTTCCTCCCTCTCGTGATTTCTCACTTCCCCTCTCCTATTTTCCATTGACCAATGCTCTAAATCGTTATTTGTTTTGCGATTCTTTTAGATGGGTTTCAAATGTGATTCTTTTATATGGGTTTCAAGGATGAAAAAGGTAAATATAAAGAAATTTTGAATTTTTTGGGAATTTTATTATAGAAAATTTTTAAATTTTTTGAACTTGCTTTCACTAAATACCTAATTTGGGTAGAATTTATATAATAATTCTGAAAATTTCTATATTTTTTAGTTGGATTCCAATTTACATGGTTAAGGCATGGTGGTGGAGGAATGAGGATGTGAATTAGTAGTTTTCTAGCATTTAATTTAGGATTTGTGATATCATGTTATTATGTTTACACGCAGTTGATTGACATGAGAGAAGGGCACTGGAATTTGGAAGCGTAAACAGTTTACCTATTTAAGTCAACTAAATAACCAATGAGAGCAGCAATATTTTGATGCCTACACAACACATTAAGGTATTGAACAATGAATCCGAGCTGCGAATTGACCGCTTATACATTATTTGTCGACTATGTTTTAACATTGACAACGACTATGAAATAGGTACTTCATTCAAAAACAAAACAAAATAAATCCTCAATTTTTAGTTGATGCAGAGTATTCTACTAAATGATGCACGCCATATAAGGTTAATTTTCTTTCAGGTTATAATTTGTGTGTGAAGATAATGTTTTTGGTTCCACATATTATTATAGATGTTTTCTTTAATCATAAAGAACTGGATGGTTAGGATTGAATCTTGGTTTGATGAGTTTGCATATTGATACTATAGGGATATTATTTTGAAATTTTAATTTACTGCCTTAACTTCTTTAACATCAAATGAAATTCCTTGGCAGACTGATCCTATTGATCCAAATAATAAACATCTTACGATTTATCTCAAAATATGTGTGTGAACTCTCATACCACTCATATTCTTCTCAACAGTGTAATACCCCGTATTTTTATGCTATATTAATTTGGGGATTTATTAATTTATTGTGAATAAATTATTTAATAAAAATCCAGAAATTAATTATGTTATAATTATTAACGTGACGAGAGTTAGTAATTATGGAAAATTGGTTGAATATTACTAATGAGCAAAGTAATATATGTTATTGATTATATTGAATGTCATGAGTGAGTTAAATGACAATTTTGGAAATTTGAATCGAGACGCGCCCGTGTCGCGTCGGGACTAAATTTTGTTAAATAAAAAGTGAATATTTTATAAGTTGTTCGTATGGTCGTTTTGAGTGCGCCAACGCGTCCGGAAGGGTCGAGATAGTCAGAAAAGTGTACCCGGGGGTTTAGTTTGGGTCTCGAGGCGTTTTTAGGCCAAATTGGTACCTTGGGAGGGCAATTTAGTCATTTCACCTTTTTGGGTAATTAAACCCACGAAATTCAACAACCTATATCAGCCATTTAGGTTAGTCAGCTAGGGTTAGAAAACAAAAACACAAGTGATGGCCATTGGAGAGGGAACAAGAAAGCTCCAAGGCAATCCAAGGCCCCAAAAGTGTTCCGTTTGCACCACAACCACCACCACCGCGTAGATCGCGAGACGAGGAACGCAGCCATACCAAAATCAGCCGTGAATCAGAATACCAGAAATCCCAGGCAAGTGTTTAACTTGCTATTTTCGTTGGTGCAATCTTCATATTAGTTTAGGAATGATTAGGGATGAATTATGTAGAAGAAAACCCAATTTGTGATAGGAAAATGCATGTAGTATTGATTATATGAAAATTCTGGAATCCTTGCCATGTAGAGGAATATAACCCACGAAATTTTGATGATATATTAGAAGGAAATTCTGGTAAGAACAGATTAGAACCATGATTAAGAAAAACTCTAGGGTTCTTGGTGATTAGATGAGATTTTGGGTTAATTATCCATGTTTAATGTTTGATATACACATGCTTTACATTGAAAACATCTGGTATATTGATAAAACGTTAGTAGTAGGATTTTTGGGACGTTTAGAATGGAAAAACATGATTTTGGATGAAGAAAATTGGTAGAACCCGTAACTGCAATTCTGCAGATTTTCGCAGACCTGCTTGATCGATCGATCGAGCCTACAGCTTCGATCGATCGAAGGTTCGATCGATCGATCCCCAAACTTCGATCGATCGACCCCTCCTGGCAGACTACTATTTTCGTTTGTTAATGATTTAAAAATTGAATTGTCGTGATATAATTCTTGGGCATTCTTAGTATAATGATTTGGGAGACATAGAGGACCAGTAGGGCGTATAAATAAATGTTGGGATCATTAATATTCGACGAGAATGGTCTTTATGGGATGATTACTTTAGGGTTAGTAAATTGATACATTAAAGGGTGAGGTGCGTAAGAGAGTTACGTTGAAACGTAATAATGTCACCTACTGAATTTTCTACTTGGAAGAATAAAGTCCACGAGTGTCACGAAATAAGTGAGAAAACCCTTCGAGGTAAGGTTAGAGATGAAACCTTATACGTAATACTAATAATGTGAAATTATGGATAAAGGTTGTAATTATGGGTGACGAGAGGAACCTATATTAAATTGATAAAGGTGGTATTTTTATATGATTGTGTGTGCATATATTATATACATGTGAAAATCATGCCCACGCTACTTGCTATCCCTGAGGTTACCGTGCTGGGACAGTCTTATCTCGATGGTACCTTTATGTGGGATATTGACTTGTACCCTAGAAGATAGATGTCCATGGTACAGGCTATCGACGTGATAGTTCAGACGGTCCTAAGAGACGCAGGCATGTGCCATCCTCTTAGAGACTTGGAATCTATTCTTCGCCTCAATTTTGTTGCGTATTTTGTTAATACAATTCGAGAGTGATTCTGATTATATTCCCCTTAATATGAGTGATATGGGGTTTTGGATAGTAGAGTATGCACGCACCATAGTTTTATGTGGGGTGCTGTTATCTTATATATATTATACGAGTAGTTAATATATATATGAGATTTGAAAATTTTGAAACTGCCTACGGTGATTTGATAAGTAGGACATGGTTGATGACTCGAATAGTAAATACTTGTTTTGTGAAAGTATAATATGACACTTGGAAACTTTATAAATTAATTAAAGCTAAAACGAGAATTTTTGCTACAATTGGAAGTATTCTTTTTAACTATGATATTGTTCGGTTTTGAAATCTTATGAGCAAGTTAAGATAAGCTAAATTATTGGGAAGGCTAGTATGATAAAATGATAAGATAACCATTGGGAAGGTTAGTACGATAGGCGTGCACATTAGAAGAGAGGTGAGAATTTCTCAAGAGAGTGTCGCTCTAATATGTTGTTGCATTGGCCTGTATCAATTTAAATACTTGCTAAACGTATTTTTAAATCAAACACACTTTCGGGCTCTGACCCGTTTCTCTCTCTCTCTCTCTCTCTCTCTCTCTCTCTCTCTTGTATATATATGTATGTATTACAGGTGCCCAGCCACAGGAGCGTCTTGCTTAGGATCTCTTGGAAGGAACGCGCTGCAGCTTAGGTGGGAGTTGCAGGTCTCTTGATTAGACGACTTCGTTCATTCGGATCCACTCTTAGTATTCTTATTTAGTTGAGCATGTGTAGCTCTTTCCATTATTCCATTATTATTAGGACATTTGTATTTCAGTTATTTCCCGTATTGTTACAATGGGTTTTATTCAGTTTGATTGTGTTACTTTATATTTCGCATGTTGACATTTGATTGACGAATGTTTTAATTTAATTGGACTATGTTGCAGATATTTAATGTGGTGTGATTCTTACTTATTGAATGTTGTTAATAAAATAAATGTTTTTCTTTAAATAAAATTTGGAAAGTTATGTATGAAAATGGTTTTGACACTTAGCTTAATTATTTAGGGTGTTAAATTGGAAAGATTATTTTTATCGACAGTGATTCTGAGAATGAACCAACTGTATACCTTGATTTAATTTAATAAAGGAGTGATTGTCCGGTATTTAATTAGTCGGAGTGTCACAGGTGGTATCAGAGCATCAGGTTCTAGTGTCCATAGGATCTGTACGGATTATTTCGCTTTCAGCTTGACGTTATTGCTATAGAGCCCTATTTTTAGGATTGTTGTACTCTTGATTTTACGTTTAAGTCTTCAGCTATTTGAGATTTGATAATAACTGTAGACTAATAAACTTGTTCACGTTTCAGATGCCTCCGAGACGTGCTCGGAAAGATAGGCGTGCCCAGGCCAAGAAGCCAGCAGCTCCGGCACCAGGCACAATGAATGCAAAAGAAGTAACCGCCATTGTTGCTCAGGCGGTGAATACCACGATAGCAGTGATTCAGCAGGCTCCACCCCAGGTTCAGGCAGTGGCGCCAGTACCAGCACAGCTTCCATCCGCATGGGAGAGGGTTCGGGATGATTTTCAGAAAGCACATCCCCCTGATTTCTCTGGTAGATCCGATATTGTCACAGTTAGCCAATGGAAGAAAGACATCCAACGGCATCTCCGTATATATGAGTGCACTGACGTACAAAAATAGTTATTGGCTTCCTTTAAGCTGGTGGGATCCGCATTGCAGTGGTGGGAGTACACTACTACATTGGAGGAGAGGGACACGATCCCTATTCAGTTGTTCTGGGAGCGGTTTGACCGCAAGTATTTTCCACCCGCCGTTCAGACTGAGATGAGGCAGAGATTACTGAACCTGAAGCACGAGAGTCTTACTGTAGCGGAGTATGAGGAGGAGTTCACGAGACTTCTCACCATTATGCCAGATGAGGCACCTACTGAGAGCAAAAAGATTTTTCTGTTTGTCGACGGGTTAGCTTGGAGGATCCGTCAGCACCTTATTGGGAATTTATCCCTGAGTACTTTCACTGATGTACTCAATGCCTCATTGCTACATTGCCAGGATCACCGCTTCCATCTGTAGGGAAGCAAGAGAGCAGGAGAGTCCAGCCAGCAGGGTGGGACCGGGGGTAATAGTGCCAGTGGGGCACCATCTCAGGGACAGACGCGTCAGCACGAGCAGAGTTCCCATCAGGGGGACCCTGCTAAGCGATTCCGTTCAGGTGATTCTTGGCAGGGATATGGGGGCTATAGGCAGGGCCAGTAGGGCCATTCTAATCAGCAGGGTCAGCACCGACAACAAGGTCAACAACCGGGCCATCAGGGCCAATAGCGTGCACATCAGGGCCAGTGGCGTGGAGGTAACGGCCAACAGGGCCGTGGACAGCAGGGTCAGAGGGGAGTAAACTTCAAAGGCCGATGTTTTGGGTGCGGTAAACATGGCCATAGGCATCAGGATTGCCCAGAGGGCGATAGGGCCCCACAGCAGCAGGGAGCCCGTAATGAGCCACAGAGGCCACTATTTTCACCTGCCCTCCCAGCTCCAGCCCAGGTGCCAGCCCTACCAGCCATTCAAGCAGCTCCAGTGCAGCAGGGGCAATTACAGTATGGACGTGTCTATAACGTCCACCAGGCAGTAGCTCCACAGGCACCACCCGTGATTGAGGGTATGTTTCCTATCCATGGTACTATGGGTCGGATTTTGTTTGATATGGGGGCAACACATTGTTTTATGGCTATGCATTTTGTGAAGGCCTTAGGGTTGTTAGCCACAGCAGAGAGCACACTGACGTGTGTAGACTCACCACTGGGGAGTGGGTCCCTTATTTTCTTTATATGCCGGGGAGTGGGGGTAGAGATCAATAGTTTAGTATTACCTGCGGACATGTTAGTTTTAGACATGCACAGGCATGATGTGATTATTGGTATGGATTGGCTCGCAGCTTATATATCCATGATTGATTGCTTCGGTGGGAGCATTGTTTTTGCCAATCCGGGGCAAGAGATGTTTGTACTGGCGATGCCTCGCCCAGAGGGAGGTTCGACCGCTCATTTGTATTACAAAGAGGAAGATACCTCTAAGGAGGTGGTGATTCCCTTAGATTCGATCCCAGTTGTCAGGGAGTATTCTGATGTGTTTCAGGAGATACCAGGCCTACCCCCCAGTCGAGAGATATACTTTGTTATAGATTTATTGCCAGATACGAGACCTATAGCACGCGCACCGTACCGTATGGCTCCGGAAAAGATGCGAGAGCTACGAGATCAGATAGAGCAACTATTAGGTCAGGGCTTCATTCGCAGGAGTACCTCACCTTGGGGCGCTCCAGTCTTGTTTGTGAAGAAGAGAGATGGTTCACTGAGATTGTGTGTGGACTACCGGGAGCTGAACAAGGTCACGATACGGAATAAGTATCCGTTGCCTCGTATCGATGATCTGTTCGACCAGTTGAGGGGAGAAACTTTCTTTTCGAAGATAGATCTAAGGTCGGGGTACCATCAGTTACGTATTAGAGAGCAGGATGTTTCAAAGACTGCCTTCTTATCAAGATATGGGTCCTATGAGTTCAGGGTGATGCCGTTCGGACTCACAAATGCCCCAGCCGTTTTCATGGAGTTGATGAACCGAGTATTCAGAGAGTTCTTGAATCAGTTTGTCATCGCCTTCATAGATGACATCTTGATATATTTACACTCTGAGGAGGAGCATGTCGAGCATTTGAGGCAAGTTCTTCAGACTCTACGAGAGCATCAGTTGTATGCTAAGTACTAGAAGTGTGGATTCTGGTTGTGAGAGGTACAGTTCTTGGGGCATGTTGTTTCTGAGCAGGGGATAGCAGTTGACCCGAGTAAAGTATCAGTGGTGAGGGAGTGGTGACAGCCCACGACACCGACGGAAGTGCGTAGTTTCCTGGGGTTAGCTGGTTACTACAGGAGATTCATTCGGGGATTCTCCAAAATAGCGGGTCCATTGACCAATCTGACTCGCAAGGGAGTACCATATGTTTGGGATGACGCTTGTTAGTTGGCTTTCGACGAGATGAAATACAAGCTTACTTCAGTTCCAGTCCTTGCATTACCGCAGCCGGGTATGGAGTACCTGGTTTACACCGATACGTCCTTACGGGGACTTGGGGGAGTACTTCAGCAGGAAGAGAAGGCTATATCTTTTGCCTCCCGCAAGCTTAAGCCGCATGAGAAGAATTACCCCACCCATGACCTGGAGTTAGCAGCGGTCGTTTTTGCATTGAGGATATGGAGACACTATTTGTTAGGAGAGAAATTCCGTTTGTTCACAGACCACAAGTCGTTGCAGTACCTGTTCACTCAGCGAGAGCTGAATATGCGTCAGCGCAGATGGCTAGAGTTTATGAAGGACTACCAGTTCGATATACAGTATCACCCGGAAAATGCCAACGTAGTTACTGATGCATTGAGTCGTAGACCGGTAGATGAGGTAGCGGATGTCTGGAAAGCAAAGTGAAAGGAGTTAGATCACCAGGACGCAGTAGCACGATCTTTCATATCCGTGATGTCAGTCACACCCGAGATTGTTACGAGGGTGATACAGGCACAGACCACAGACCTGTTTTGCCAGGAGCAGATTATGCGACTTCTAGCCGAGGGTGCTGAGTCCTATTCTATTAGTTCTGATGGAGGTTTGTGGTTTAATGGGAGATTGGTGGTTCCAGAAGGAGCAGAATTACGTCATGCAGTGATGACTCATTCTCATGGGTCCCGATTTGCAGTACATCCTGGAGGAGATAAGATGTACCAGGATATGAGGAGGCAATACTGGTGGAGTGGGATGAAGAAGGACATTGCTGAGTTCGTGTCCAAGTGTTCTACCGGCGAGCTGGTAAAGGTAGACCATCATAAATCGTCAGGATTGCTTCATCCATTGGAAGTACCCGCGTGGAAGTGGGAGAGTATTTCCATGGACTTTATTACAGGGTTGTCTACATCACAGTGGGGCCACGATTCTATCTGGGTGATTGTAGACCGTTTGACCAAGGTGCCTCATTTTCTGCCGGTGCGAACAAATTACACCACGGGTCAGTATGCTCAGTTGTTCATCGCTGAGATTGTCAGATTAAACGGGGTGCCCCTGAATATTGTGTCAGATAGAGACAAGATCTTCGTGTCACGGTTCTGGGAAAGCTTTCAGGAGGCTATGGGTACTGATTTGAGATTGAGTTCAGCTTATCACCCACAGACAGATGGACAGACAGAGCGTACTAATCAGATGTTGGAGGATATTCTACGCATGTGTGTTCTCAATTTTGGAGGAGGTTGGGGCCATATCTTCCACTGGTAGAGTTTGCTTATAATAACTCGTATCAGTTCACGATTGGCATGGCTCCATTTGAGGCCTTGTATGGAAGGCCTTTTCGTTCCCCAGCTTGTTGCCTCGAAGTGGGGGATAACAAGTTGCTAGGACCAGAGGTGATTCAGGAGACCTCCGCGAGGATTGAGATGATCAGGAGTCGTATTCAGGTAGCCCAGGACAGGCAGAAGAGCTACGCCGATGTGAAACGGTTCTTCCGGGAGTTTAGTGTGGGGGACCAAGTGTTATTGTGTGTATCTCCTATGAAGGGAGTGATGAGGTTCGGAAAGAAGGGGAAGTTGGCTCCGAGGTACGTTGGACCATTTCCCATCATCGAGAGGATTGGGTCGGTTGCATACAGGTTGGCACTGCCAGAGTATTTACATCGCATCCATGATGTATTCCACATCTCGTCATTGAGACGATATCTTCGGGATGATATGGCCCATACTCACATTGCGATAGATGAGATCGACTTACATCCTGATAGCTCTTACGAGGAGAGACCGGTGGCTATCCTAGACTATAGTGAGAGGAGATTGAGGTCGAAGATAGTTCCACTTGTGCGGGTCCAGTGGGAGAATCATAATGTGGAGGAATCCACTTGGGAGCGCGAGGCAGATATGCGTGAAAGATATCCAGAGTTGTGTTTACCAGGTATGCCTTATTTTCTGAATTTCGGGACGAAATTCCGTTATTAGGGGGGAAGTATGTAATACCCCGTATTTTTATGCTATATTAATTTGGGGATTTATTAATTTAATGTGAATAAATTATTTAATAAAAATCCGAAAATTAATTATGTTATAATTATTAACGTGACGAGAGTTAGTAATTATGGAAAATTGGTTGAATATTACTAATGAGCAAAGTAATATATGTTATTGATTATATTGAATGTCATGAGTGAGTTAAATGACAATTTTAGAAATTTGAATCGGGACGCGCCAGTGTCGCGTCGGGACTAAATTTTGTTAAATAAAAAGTGAATATTTTATAAGTTGTTCGTATGGTCGTTTTGAGTGCGCCAACACGTCCGGAAGGGTCGAGATAGTCAGAAAAGTGTACTCGGGGGTTTAGTTTGGGTCTCGGGGCATTTTTAGGCCTAATTGGTACCCCGGGATGGCAATTTAGTCATTTCACATTTTTGGGTAATTAAACCCACGAAATTTAGCAACCTATATCAGCCATTTAGGTTAGTCAGCTAGGGTTAGAAAACAAAAACACAAGTGACGGCCATAGGAGAGGGAAGGAGAAAGCTCCAACGCAATCCAAGGCCCCAAAAGTGTTCCGTTTGCACCACAACCACCACCACCGCGTAGATCGCGAGACGTGGAACGCAGCCATACCAAAATCAGTCGTGAATCAGAATACCTGAAATCCCAGTCAAGTGTTTAACTTGCTATTTTCATTGGTGCAATCTTCATATTAGTTTAGGAATGATTAGGGATGAATTATGTAGAAGAAAACCCAATTTGTGATAGGAAAATGCATGTAGTATTGATTATATGAAAATTCTGGAATCCTTGCCATGTAGAGGAATATAACCCACGAAATTTTGATGATATATTAGAAGGAAATTCTAGTAAGAACAGATTAGAACCATGATTAAGAAAAACTCCAGGGATCTTGATGATTAGATGAGATTTTGGGTTAATTATCCATGTTTAATGTTTGATATACACATGCTTTACATTGAAAACATCTGGTATATTGATAAAACGTTAGTAGTAGGATTTTTGGGACGTTTAGAATGGAAAAACATGGTTTTGGATGAAGAAAATTGGTAGAACCCGTAACTGCAATTCTGCAGATTTTCGCAGACCTGCTTGATCGATCGATCGAGCCTACAGCTTCGATCGATCGAAGGTTCGATCGATCGAGCCCCAAACTTCGATCGATCGACCCCTCCTGGCAGACTACTATTTCCCTTTGTTAATGATTTAAAAATTATATTGTCGTGATATAATTCTTGGGCATTCTTAGTATAATGATTTAGGAGACATAGAGGACTAGTAGGGCGTATAAATAAATGTTGGGATCATTAATATTCTACGAGAATGATATTTATGGGATGTTTACTTTAGGGTTAGTAAATTGATACATTAAAGGGTGAGGTGCGTAAGAGAGTTATGTTGAAACGTAATAATGTCACCTACTGAATTTTCTACTTGGAAGAATAAAGTCCACGAGTGTCACGAAATAAGTGAGAAAACCCTTCGAGGTAAGGTTAGAGATGAAACCTTATACGTAATACTAATAATGCGAAATTAAGGATAAAGGTTATAATTATGGGTGACGAGAGGAACCTATAATAAATTGATAAATGTGGTAAATTTATATGATTGTGTGTGCATATATTATATACATGTGAAAATCATGCCCACGCTACTTGTTATCCCTGAGGTTACCGCACTGGGACAGTCTTATCTCGCTGGGACCTTTATGGGGGATATTGAATTGCACCCTAGAAGATAGATGTCCTTGGTACAGGCTATCGACGTGATAGTTCAGACGGTCCTAAGAGACGCAGGCATGTGCCATCCTCTTAGAGACTTGGAATCTATTCTTCACCTCACTTTTGTTGTGTATTTTGTTAATACAATTCGAGAGTGATTCCGATTGTATTCTCCTTAATATGAGTGATATGGGGTTTTGGATTGTAGAGTATGCACGCACCATAGTTTTATGTGGGGTGCTGTTATCTTATATATATTATACGAGTAGTTAATATATATATGAGATTTGGAAAATTTGAAACTGCCTACGGTGATTTGATAAGTAGGACATGGTTGATGACTCGAATAGTAAATACTTGTTTTGTGAAAGTATAATATGACACTTGGAAACTTTATAAATTAATTAAAGCTAAAACGATAATTTTGATACAATTGGAAGTATTCTTTTTAACGATGATATTGTTCGGTTATGAAATCTTATGAGTAAGTTAAGATAAGCTAAATTATTGGGAAGGCTAGTATGATAAAATGATAAGATAACCGTTGGGAAGGTTAGTACGATAGGCGTTCACATTAGAAGAGAGTTGAGAATTTCTCAAGAGAGTGTCGCTCTAATATGTTGTTGCATTGGCCTGTATCAATTTAAATACTTGCTAAACGTATTTTTAAATCAAACACACTTTCGGGCTCTGACCCGTTTTTCTCTCTCTCTCTCTCTCTTGTATATATATGTATGTATTACAGGTGCCCCACCACAGGGGCGTCTTGCTTAGGATCTCCTGGAAGGAACGCGTTGCAGCTTAGGTGGGAGTTGCAGGTCTCTTGATTAGACGACTTCGTTCATCTGGATCCACTCTTAGTATTCTTATTTAGTTGAGCATGTGTAGCTCTTTCCATTATTCCATTATTATTGGGACATTTGTATTTCAGTTATTTCCAGTATTGTTACTATGGGTTTTATTCAGTTTGATTGTGTTACTTTATATTTCGCATGTTGACATTCGATTGACGAATGTTTTAATTTAATTGGACTATGTTGCAGATATTTATTGTGGTGTGATTCTTACTTATTGAATGTTGTTAATAAAATAAATGTTTTTCTTTAAATAAAATTTGGAAAGTTATGTATGAAAATGGTTTTGACACTTAGCTTAATTATTTAGGGTGTTAAATTGGAAAAATTATTTTTATCGACAGTGACGCTGAGAATGAAACAACTGTATACCTTGATTTAATTTAATAAAGGAGTGATCGCCCGGTATTTAATTAGGCGGGGTGTCACAAACAGTTCTAACCAAACTAAAATTTAAGGTTCTTTTTCAGAAATGTAATCTTTCTATTGTGAATATTATGTTGTCAATGTAGAGTTATTATGTTGAACCGGTGGATCTCGGGAGTGAGAGGGGAAAAAGATGAGTGGTGTATGCTCAGGTATATTCTTACACTCCAATAAATTAGTACAATACACATGTTCGAATACTTGGAGATTAGTTTTTTTCCCAATATTCACGTGCATGCAATTTATCATCATTAGTAAACTAAATTAAACCACTGCTTACTGTTTTATAAAATATTGTTAAAGAGTGTCCATCACATATGTTCCAAATTGTTAATATCAAGGATAATGATTGCAAATCGGCGATGTTTCTGCTTTATGTCATAACAGAGCTTTAAGTCATAACCGACAATGTTTGCATAGTCATTTTCTTAACCAAAAATCATAGTCATTTGCATTTACATCAACTAATCATATGCTTTCATTTGTTGTATTAGACTAAATTTGATAAAAAAGATGTCAGAATTTTAGTTCGGGAATCATTCCATTTGTTTATAACTGTAGGTTTCTCATTGCTCTACATTCATTAGTATCTTGCGATCTATCTCATCGCATGATAGAAGGGATGTTGCTATAAGTTCCATTCAATTTTGAACTTTTTGTTGACATGTGGTTGGTTGGTTGCAAGGGAATCGATCTTACCTAGAAAAAATGAGTTAGGCATGTCTTTTGTTTTTACAAAGACTGGCATAGGTGTTACATTGTTGAGGTTAGGCGTCGTGTACAATTTATACAGTTAATAAACCTATAATGTACCAATTGCTCTTTATTTCGTTCTGATTTTATTCAGCTTCATACTAAGATTATTCTCATTTCATTTTCCTATTATGATTTTTGTAGAGACAACTAGGTCTGTTAACTAGAAGGTCTACTTCTATGTGTCCATGTACTAACGGACGAGGGCCACTTTGCACGAGATGGGGACATCCTTCTCAAAGAAGAGGGTCATCGATCTCAAAGAAGAGTGTAGGGTTAGAGAACAGGATTTCGGCAATTTTCAGGTTGCCAACAGAATAAAGGCCATTAAGGACAACAAATAGAGGTTTGTAAGGTTCTTCTATCGATTCCCCGACGGAGAGTTCGTTGCTATTGTCTTTGATCACATTTCATGTCTTTGACCGCACGCATTTATTTTGCTCTCTGCATTGATAGTCGTGGGGCCCCAACATCAACTGTGCGAATCCCAACCCCACCAAAATTAGACCAATCAGGTCAGTCATTAAGCGGCAAGAAGTTCCAGAAGAAGGGAATGACGCTTTTTCTTATTGGTGATTGGACTATACTGTTCTGGCATATCGCGAATCCAACTTGAAAGTATTTCTTTCCAACAGTGACTTCACACCTCTTCTTACACTTTATTTGACTGATACGACAAGCCCCATTTGTTTTTCTTTATACCATGATGGTGCATATACTTCAAATAATTTTTTTTCATTCTCTATATCCCATTAGTTAATACATATATGATTTTTTTTACATTTATGGCTTTGATCAAAAGAGATCGTAAAAGCTCTTCGGAAACGTGTGTTTTGTTTCGCTTAGTTATTGAATATTTAGTTTGTTTCTCTTACTTATTGAGGTCATTACATGTTGTTGAATAAAAAAGCTCACACGTATATTGTACGTTTAAAGTGGCAGTCAAGGAGTTGTTCTCAAATTAAAAGCAACGTGCAGGTCCCACTATTGAAATTCAAGTACTGCAGGCCCACTATTTATGTTTTTCATTTTAACTATCTCTTCTATCTAAATATGATAGGTTATTTCTCATTTATTTTTCTCTTTCAGGTGATACTTTTTATCTAAATATGAACTAGAGGTAATTCTGATATGTAAATCTGAACAGGTTATACTTTTCTCTTTCAGGTGGTATCTAAATCTGATAACTTATAACTATCTCAATCTCTCATCTAGTTTCATATTAATAATTATATAAGTCTGATATCTTATTTCTCTTTCAGGTGAAAATTATTTAAAGTCGTATGTGATACCAGAACCGGAGGTAACCGTAACGGATCAGACGACTGTAGACAAGTGTCAGGAAGTTGGAGGTGCCATGTCATAAGCAGAATTGATGTGGCGTACATGACTTAAAAGAGGTATCGAATCAACCTCCAAAGCAGGAGGGTCAGGAAGTTGGTTCCATTCCCCCGTATGGAGACCATAAGAGGCCATGGCATAGGGGTCAGCACCATAAAAAGAGCATGATCCTTTTTTTATCCGTGGGGAGAAACACGTCCGTAATATAAAACGTGGAAAAATTGTGTGGGAGATGTGACATACTTTGCAGCGGATATATAATATGATATGGAGGTTTTTTTAAATATGCACATTTAACGGTGTGGATTTTTCCACCTCTTTAGTCCTGCCCTGAGACCTTCTTGGTAAGTTTATTAAGTTTATAGTAGCTCTAAGACCTGCTTGGTAACAAGTGTTTGATAAAATATATGTTTTTCAAACTCACCAACTATGTCTGAAACAACCTTACTGTTTATTCTTATGAATTTCAGTAATAAACTTAAGAATAACCTTACTGTTTATTCAATTGCATCTCATATGCTAGACGGTCGTAATAACCTTAAAAATAACCTTACTGCTATTTTTATATACGGTTATTTAATGACTTTGCACTATTTTTGTATACGGTTATTTTACCATCGATTATCTCTCACAACCCCTTTGGCACAGTTTTTTTATACCGTTATTTTACCATCCCATTATATTTCACAACTACCATAACTACCACACCCCACACACTACCAGTCACACATTACATTATGTTCACTTCCATCTTATGTAGGCAGTTATCTTTCAACACTTTTTCTAATATCCCAAATCCGGTACAACCTCAATTAGATACACCTCAAACCAGGCTTTTATTTCTAAATGATCTGCTTAACGTCATATCCAGTCACAACTCAAACCCGATTTTTGTTTAAATAATTACTATGGACGATTCACACACCATTCCTTAATTTACTCTCTTTATCATTCAAATACTCAATTACCTGTTTACTTTAAAGTATATATAAATTATTCATCTTTTAAGGCTTTTCTCTTCAATTTAATCATAAATATGAGTGTTGTTTTCTAACTATGATAGGACCCAGAGACTAATAAGAAGGCAACGCATGCCATCAAATGTATACCAGTGCTTTACTCTAAGTTGGGAAAATTCACCCCACACCCAGAAGATGCTATCTATGACTCTATACTCTTTTTCATTGTCATGCAAACAACCGTTAGCGATCGTCTAGCAACACACCATAACCAACTTGGACAACCCTTGGGGTTAACTCAATTATATATACATGATCAGAAAAATAATGCGTTTGACAAATATATATATATAAGCATCAATGCTATAAGAAGGCATTCCCCCTCTCAGAAATACAATTATATGTGCAAAAAATATGTGTACAGATAATTAATTGAGTTACAGTTATGGATCGTGGAATATTTGGCCAGTTAGATTGTACCTTTCATTCATATGTTGATTCCTCACAGCAGCCTTTTGCATGACACTTTTGAAAAATTGACTAAATGGAGTATTGAGGCATAAAAGGTATTCAGTTCTCTATATCCCCTCTCAAATCACCCTCTCAAACATATGATTTACTATTTGGGGGGAGGGGTTCAAATGGTAATATACACTTTGTGATGAAATTTAATCACCCATAAATTTTGAGTGTTCAATGGTACTGTCCCTGATGTAGATTGGGCGATGAAAATCTTCCCAGTTCTTAATTGAAACAACCCCTCCCATTTTTTGATGTCGGTGTGGTTCTCGATTGGATGTATCTTTATTATAGATTTATGATTTTATCTATGTCGCCCCTCCAATTGAAAAATAGTTGATGTATGTACAAGTATCATTTAATCGTATTACCTGTTTTGTGAATGACTTGATTCTATTTTTTTATGCAGATCTAAAATGGAAACATATTGTAATTGTCAAAAATGTGAATGTGAAAATAATGAATGGTAAGTTTCAGGTTATATTTTGAAGTCCTAATATTTAGTAATGTTATAACTTTCCTAACCATTTTTTACTTTATTGGTGCTCTATCTTACACGACTCATACTCATCGCTCTAAGTTTACTTTAATTCAAGCTCACTTGATTCATTTCACTCTTAAATCAATTTTTACTTCATTATTTCGTCTATTACTATAAATTATGTAGTATTTACATTTGTGTGATGGTGTCATTGAATTAAATGAACTGAGGCATTTGACGATAATGTTAAAAGGTGAAATACTATTATTATTTATTGGGTTTGCTGGAGTTACCAATAAACATATTAATGCATAATTATAACTATAATTCAAACACAATTTCAAATTACTTGAACTATCAAGTTCTCTCATGTTAAGTTGCTTTTTAATTACATGTTTAGTTTTTTCTCCTTCATGAATACATTTAGATCCGTTGGTTTAATTCTTAGACTTCTTTGATGATTATAAGTAGATGTGGTGCTGTTTCAGGTGGTGAACCAAAATAGAGTATACACTCTACAAAATGTCCCATCGATGGATGCAACCTTTGACTTTTGGTTCAAATGCAGGGCTAAAGTACTCGGTAATTAAAGAAGGGTTAAATATGGTTGAATGATGAGGAAAATCATTAGTCTGGAATAAGGGTTAAATATGTTGGAAGGGGGTATTATGAAGGCCAAGATGAAGTTTTATTAGATGAATTTAGACTTTTTAAATATTATTGAATTGGTCGTTATCCATTAAACAGGGTGGATAGTCCAATAAACGAAGGAGTCTGTCCATTTTTTTTCAAAAATTGATACCTCGCTCTGATTTTATGTAATTGAGTATATTTGGATTATGTTGCTTATACGATGTCCAAACAGTGCTATTTATTATGTTGGATTAATTTTTTATTTCTTAAACAAGGTGGATAGTCCTATAAATAAAGGGAATTTTGCCCAATTTTTAAAAAAATGTTTACACATTTGTATTGTAATAGAAATTTTATGGCTTAAATTTAGATGATTCAATACTTTGAAAATCTACACTTATAATATATAAAACATTTATTATTTATATTATACACGACTTTATACTTTTCAAAATTATATGCTTGCCTTTATTGGAATTTTTTGCTATTTCACACTTACGTACTTTCAAAATCTTTGCCGCTTCGCGATTATGTACTTTGAAAATTTTCAGCGTGCCTTCAGGCACGGGCATACCCTAGTATATATATATATATATTAATTATCGTGTTGTAGCTAGTGTGGGAGTTGCATGTCCTTGCATTTAGACGACTTCATCCTTGTTATCTCAACTCTTAATTTAGTCATTTTTAGATAGGGCACATTTCGCCCATTTCTAGTTTCTATTTAGTTCAGACACACATTGTACTTCCTTATTTTGTGCACTCAATTTTCAGTTGGAATTATTAGTATTATTATTTTTCGTGGTTTTGAGATATTTTGTTGGGAGATTATTCCAGCCTGTTTGATTCAGTTGAATGATTTGATATTCATTACTATAACTGTGTTCATTAAAATGGTTTATGTATAAAATTCATATCATTCGGACTTGATCTATAATTAAATATTTTGGCACTTAGCTTAATTATTTACTAGGTTATAAATAAAGAAATTGTTTTTCGACAATGATGTTAAGAATGAACCAACCGGATACTTTGTTTTAATTTAATAAAGGACTGATCACCTGGTATTTAATTAGTTGGGGTGTCACACCTTTCTCCCAAACAACTGTGACCATAAGCCATGTGCAAACCACAATTAACGCTACTATGGGTTTGGACAAGATCCTATAAACCTCAAGGTCTGCCTCACCCAATCCTCAATAATGTTAAATTATGGAAACTAAATTTCCTTACTATGTAAACATCATATCATGTTGTATTCTACAAGTTAGCACGACTATATAGATCTTTGTAGGTTATGGGACGTCAGGTACTATAAATACTCAGGCATGTACCACAGACGCCAGGTGGGATCATATTCCTTAATGTCACATTATAATCAAGATACACTAAACCTAGGTCATTAACCAATAGACCAAAAAAGTTCCTACCCCGTAATCAATACTTGTGAAAGTCACTCAGTCATCTAACCTCCATACATTAAATATATAACCTTTACATCTAGGTTGTAACAAACACTACTCATCGTTGCCACCACCAAGGTTACTCTCATCATAAGAGTCCTCACATAATACATCTCACAGAATGGATCAAGGCATTGCAACTATTAGCCTACAACACTTCATTTGTTCACCGGACTACCATCAATTGCGATATCACCCTAAGCATAGAATTTACCTAATTACATTACCGCCATTAACTACCTGTAAGTGCAGTACCTAAGGGATATATACTTCCTAATCACCAATCATCAGTGCTAAGTCACGACACCCTAACCATCAACATATATCGTTGACTGTATGTGATTTATGCCACTTACCCATTGGGCATCAACTCACTCTATGAACATCTCAAAAGACTCTACACTATAAATAATTGGAACATAAGCACCTCACTCTACGCTATCAATAATTGGAACATAATCTCAAAAGACTCTACGCTATCAATAATTGGAACATAAGTACCACTATTGTCTTACATGGGCGCCTGTAAATTACTATAATTCTAATCAAAGGTGCGGAAGTGATTATTAACTATCGACTTGATCGCATGCCACTTGGCACTAACTTAATTGTCATGCTAACCTCTTTGACTTTATTGTCAAGGACATGAACTAAACCATCACCAAAATAGCATGACAAGACCAAACCAACACCCACGTCAAAAGATCCAATACTGTCCTCACCATGTCACTCTCGAAAGGAACCTTGAACTTAAAGATCTTAAACTATTTGTAATGCCCCGACCAGGATTTATGGGTTACCCGTAGCCAAATCGATCCGACCCAAGTGTTAGGTGTCAAGTGCATTGAAACAACCAATATAATGTTGCTAGTGAAGTTTTATTTTAGTTAACATTTCACTAGTTTAACATGCAATTCTAATTTCAAATGAAACTAGGTGAATGACTCATGGGGAGCATCCCGAAGTCTAAGTATGGAGAGATACTAACGTAATAATGAATAAAGTACTTACTTGTAACGCTTTAAAAATAAAAAACTGCTCCAAACCTGTCATAACAAGGCAAGGGTGTGAGACAAATGCTCAGTGAGAAATATACAAATACAGTATAGAATCAAACAACACAAAGAAGACTCTAACATGTTATGCCTACGTGCACATGAAACTACCTAGTATACATATATAAGCATACATATACATATACTTAAGGCATAAAGAATGTTTTTTTCGAAAATATTATTGTCCAGATTAATTTACCTTAATCTTATAAAAGACTTCCGTTGCCTCATTTTATAATTTCTCGCTTTATTTAACACACCCATGGTTCAATGTTTGAAATCACTACACTTGATTTTACCGAAAACCATTTCTTTACCAAAATCATTCTTTTACTTTATTTAATACACATTTGTATTTTTGTTCAAAAACTGTCCTTTCAACACATGCGAACACTGTGTTAGAATATACTTATTTAGCCTTTGAAAACCTTTTACAACACATTATTGTGTTAATTATTGGTTTAACCACTTACCTTGCATAACCACCCATTTACCCACTTACTTTACCATCTTCGTTACCTCATGGACATTAATTAATTACTCATTTACTTGTCCATTTTAACCTTTACTGGAACATTTATAGATTCATTCAAGTTAGGCTGTATTACCACATTTCACCACAACTCATTTCTTGACATGTTCCTTATTAATTTATCTTTTTTCAAAATCATCCAATAACAGCATACTTCAATGGGTTCCACACCGCCAGATATGCGCACCATATGCCCTAACGAAATATTTTGGATCTTTCACCCCATGGCTCCGAGACCTCCTTAATTTTTTCGGTGTCATCTGAGTCCCTTTTAATGTGTTTTAACATTTTACAATTATTCACATTATTCTAATTTTCCTTTTACTCGGTCGAAGCCAAAATCCATGGTTTCACCCCAACTTGTGTTACACTTTAAAATTTACCATATCATGTCCTTTACACTTTAGCCTTGATTTTTATTCCAAAAATCATATTTATTTAGAACTATATTGTGTAACACCTTTTTCAATATTTTTATTTCATAAAAATGTTCCATTTTAAGTAAAATTACCATTTTACCCATTTGTTCTCAAACTCACCTTTTACTCCATTTCCACAAGTCTTAATTTTTCCAAAGCGCTATTAAGTTAACCATACTAACTTTTTAGGTATTTTAATACCTTAACACCTTTTTAACCTTGGAGTAATATTCTTCATAATTGGAATCATCTTAATTTCATTATATCCTTTCCAATTTCATAAGTGTTAATCTTTTACAACATTATTAAGTCATATACAAACTTTTAAATGTTTAACCATTAACACTTATGCAACATCATTACTAACAATTTTTTCATACTATACATTCTTTACTTTCTTTATTCAAGAAATCTAATTACACTTAAAGACTATCTTTATAAGAAAATACCATTTCTTTTTGTCAACACATGTAGTGTTACAACTTAATGTTCATCACACCTTTAATCCTATTTTTACACATGTGAAGACCGTAATTTCCATTTTTTTCTTTATTCCATGTTTAAACCCAACTAAATATTCTTTAAACTTGTTTATAAAATCATCATTCACACACGATAAGTTTATATGCATGCGAAGATGGATTTTAAACCTTAAAATCCTATTGAATGGATTAAACATATTTTTCATTCTAGAAATTCATCATACTTGCAAAAATACACTTTGAAAGTATAAAAGAAATTTTAATTTCTTCGAAATCAACAAATGTCCATTTTTCACAAAATCTTCTTTTTTGCAAGAAACTTTAAAACATTATTTCATCAATGTATAAGAACACGAATCATTATCTTTAAAAAAATTATTTCATAAAATGTTTAACATCAACCTTTCTAGAAAAATACACCATTTTCACAAAATACCAAATTTTAATATTTCAAGACTTTGAAATATGTATTCAATCTTTATTTTCAACAAAATAACATGTTTACTAACATTTTTATTCCATAACATTGTTTATTATTTACTAAACATGATTTTTATCTTATAATCAAATCCACCTTATTTGTCTAATCTAACAACAAGACTTCAAATAATGAAAATAGAGTATTGTATACTAAGGATAGATTTTCCACTTGTAATAGGTCCAATGGTGGTAGAAATATTGGTGTAGGACGAACAACCCCCACTTCTAAAGGTGGCCCTAAGGATTACTAAATGCATCCTCAAAAAATGCTCCAAATGTGCTCTAGCCCAAGCTTCCAAGAAAACCCCACTTTAAACTCGATGGAAGCTCCCATCATCTTCTCCAAAAATCCCTCAACACTTCCTTAAAATTTGTATCTCTACTTGAACACGATGGAATATTATATAAAATGGTGGTGGAAGACATAAAAATGATGGAAGACAGACTTTCTCTATCCTTCTTCCATCTTCTTGTATCTAAAAAATACCCCAAATAAACCAAACACACATTTATAAAACACCCCAAACACTTTGAATTCCCGTTTTTCTCAATCTTGGCTAATCTGAGCGTGACAACTCAAAGATCCAAGGGTTAGGAATATGACAATGTACAATGGCAAATCAAAATAAAATATTTTCGAGACATGTCATTAGAATAACATGAATCTCATTTGAACGACATGTCAACCTCATTTGATGGGTCACTTTATGAGACCTGCCACTGTAATCCAGTGGGATCTCGTTTGAAGGTCTTCTTCTTATGACCTCTGTGCGAGATCCCTATCTCACTTCTAAACATAGGCCAATGTTGTCAGAATGACCCTTCGTTATATTATTTTATTTTCCTTTAATTTTCACCCATAATTCTCCTATAATTATCATTAACCCCACTATAGTATAATTTATGTGTAATTTAATGGAATTATTGGTACAGGGTATTATAATGTATGTCAAGGGGAAGTTGCTCTAAATGTTTTTCGAAAACATTTGGTAATTGAACAAAAATATGTGAAAACATGTTTCCTGCATATAGACGAAGGGGTGATGGTAGATTTTAAAGCTTGATAATTGATTCGTGGTCCCTCATAATATTGACTTAGTTATCAAATATCACGCTCATAGAAACATAGTGCAGCAAGCCAATGTCAATTAAGTACCTATTTGAGTATATCAATAAAGGGCCAGAAAAAACTAGAATGGTCATGGAGGAGAATATGGTTAAAAGATACCATAATGAGAATCAATAGTTCCTAGAGGTTGATGAGATAAAAAAATGGATTGACTCTATTTATCTTCATGTGAAGCATGCTGGAGGATATATCAGTTTGACATACAGTATCGGAATGTTGATGTAGAATGTCTTACCTTCCATTTACTTAAAGAATAAATCGTTCCTTTCATAGAGTCAGATCATTTAAACACATCCATTGATATAATAGATGTTGATAAGACTATGTTCATAGAATTGTTGGCTATAAATGTCAAGCATAAAGATGTTAGACAATTAACCTATTCTAAATGCCCAACAAAACGGGTTTGGCCTTCACTAAAGAAGGAGTGTATAAGAAGAATGTCTGGTACATGCCTCGGTTGTATCATATATGCATATCCAGCTTAAGGTGAAATGTTTTACCTTCGACTTTCACTAAACATAGTAAGAGGAGCCAAAAACTATGAAAATGTTAAAATTGTGAATGAAATTGTATCCAATGTGTAAAGCTACAGGTTATGCACGTGGATTGCTTGAAAACGATAACGAATGGTATGACACCATAACCCAAGCATCACAGTGGTCTACAGGGCATCGATTATGTGAGCTCTTTACAATAATTCTGTTATTTTATGAGATCAGTGATCATCTGAGGCTTCGGGAAGACAAGTTGGAAGTTTTATTATAAGACATACTTTATCGGCAAAGAAAATATTTGAATTTTCCGAATACATGTTGAGCGAAACACAATTAAAAAAATATTCCCTTTATGAGATAGAAGAGATTTTGATGAAAATGGGAAGAGAGTATAAAGGACTTCCCATCGCAACCCCTTTTGGATCAATACATAATTTGTTAATGCGACAATCTTCTTTTAAGGGTGGAGCTCTCATACAACACCAATGAGTGTCAACACGAACACATAAATATATTTAAAGGTTTAAATAAATTTCAACTCAATGTGTACATTTTTGTCCTCATCTCGATATATGAAGACAAGGGAGATCTTTATTTTGTTCAAAGCGCGGGTGGAACAGGGACAACCTAGTTATACAAAACAATTATTTACTATTTAAAGTCAGAAAGAAAAATAGTTCTTGCGGCCTCTTCCTCAGGGATTACCTCTTTGTTGCTACCAGGTGGTCGTACATCCCATTTTAGGTCTACTATTACCATTGATATCAACACTTATTTAACCTATCATATTCACCAAGGGATGCAACTTGAAGAATTCATAAAAAGGACCAGTTTAATCATATGGGATGAGGAGGCCATGGACCATCACCATGCATTTGAGTCCGTTGATAGAACATTAAAATAAATAATGATATTTAAAGGCAAAAAAACCTCGGATAAGCCTTTTAAAGGAATCATCGTGCTCCTGGGAGTAGATTTTAGACAAACATTACTGGTTGCGCATAAAGGAAAAAAAGAGAAGAAATTATAAGGGTTGCAATTATGAAATAGCCTATGGGAATCATGCCAAGTTTTAATCTTATATCAAAACATGTGTATACAAGATTCAACATGCTTTATTGAATGGGTGTTTGCCCTTGGTGATGGCACATTACCTAATACAAGTTTCAATAATGATAAATATCCATGTTGGATCAAAATACCAGATAAATACCATATACATAATTCGAATGACCCCATTGGTGATATTGTATCTAGTACATATCCAGAGTTTCTTAAAAGATATGAAGAATAAGATTATTTTAAAGGAAGAGTAATTTTAATGGTGGATGAAATTAATGATTTTGTTTTAAATTTAATTCCAGGGGGGGGGGGGGGGGGTTTAAAACAAATATGAGCTTTGATTATATTTATAAACTTATGGGAAAAATTCCATATCAAGATACCTAATTTACTATTGAGTTTCTAAATACTTTAAAATTCCTCGGAATACCAAAACATGAGTTAGAATTAAAGTTTGGTTCCACGGGCATGATTCTCAAAAACAAAAATTGAGCAGTGAGGCTTTGTAATGGAACACGATTAATTATCACTCAAGTAGCTCCATTAGTGATTGAAGGAAAAATCATAACAGGACCTCATAAAGAAACAAAAGTTTTCATTCCTAGAATAATAATGTATGCATCCGATTCAAAATGGCCTTTAATTACGAGGCTCAGATAATTTTATATTTGGGTTTCGTTCTCAATAGCTATCAAAAAAAGCTAAGGTTAAACACTTGACCAGGTTTGCATTTATCTTCCAAAGCGAGTTTTCAGCCACGGGTAACTCTATAGGGTTGTTTCATGAGTTGAATCTCGGTATGGAATGATGTTTTAAATTAAAAATAGCAACCTAAATAATTACAACTACACAAAAAATATTGTTTACCATAAAGTATCCGACTCCTCAACATCAGATAACCTTTACATACCACACTTTAATTATTTATCTAACAAATATTTCTTATACCATATATAGATATCAGACTTAATATGCTACTCCAACGCATGTCAACTCTGATATTACTTCAGCTAAATAATGGTCGATGTTAAAGACTATAATATGATTAGAGAGTTGCACAATGGAAAATATGATTGGATGCTAAAAGTACGCATGACTCAAAACATGGGAGTCAAGAAATTTAAAAAATAATGACGAAAATTTTTTGGTCGACATGTTGTTGATCGATGAAAATGTAATCTCTTCAATTCTGTTACTCACTATTTATTATTTTCAAGTCTAAATCAACACTTAATAGAAATTATCTATTTCTTCAATTTATGTTTTAGTTAAATAAAGTGATTTAGGTCTTTCTCACATGGTGATGTCATACATGCATGTATTCGAAGTTACTTACTTCAGAAATTCTCAAAGCACATTTGCCAAGGGAAAAATGTCTTTGTGAAAAACGTTAGGGCGTTAGAAAAAAAAACTAAGTTACATGCCCTTACCTCACAAATTCATGATTTGGTTCCCATCATCTACTTCAATCAAGGAATTATAGTAAGATACTTATTAGTGTTTCCAAAAAAATTCATTATAAATAGATTCTTCCACAGTATGATCCATGTTCATGCTTTATCGAATTAGGATAGATTTAAACACGACAATATGGTCAGCTAAACAGACCTTACTTCTAATAATATAACAAATAGGAATACATATGTCTACTTTTACTGGGGTAACCAATTGACCTCTTCTCTGCTATGGGATATGTATTAAGCATAAGACGGGAACTAACTTATAGAGGATGCTAGAGAATACGAGTAGGGCTACTGCCTAAACTCCTGCAATTTTAGTATTTTGCATCTAAGGTATGTTCTTTTCAAATATTTACGTATCTTACTTAAAGTTTGATGTAGCTATCGATAGTTAAAATATGGTTTCTTGTTCAGTTAATTGTTACTTTCTCAAGTATAATATTCCAACCTTTGACGACCATAAAGTATCTTTCCGACAGGTTCAAATAATTTTTTCTTATACGTTTGATTTCAAAACTCTGCCTGTGTCGTGTTCAACTTCTTATATTTTTTTTACACTGTCGGTCCCAAGCCCGGATAAAGGAGGAGGGTTGCGTTAGGTAGCTGATAGCCAGCGTAAAAATTTGTCAGATCCTTATGAACATGAATCCTATGAATATACGTGCTAATGGTAGGGCATTCCCCTTAAGCGATGCGTTGCGCCTGCCACCGGGTGTCTCGAAAAATAGGCAAGGGGCGTTGCGCCTGCCACCGGGTGTCTCAAAAAATAGGCAAGGGGAGTTGCATCGGCACCCGGATGCGACGATAAATACACAAGGATTCCTGCAACAATCTGGACGTGTGCGGGTAAAGAAGCTAGTCCAGGATACTAGACTTAGGTTAGCGACTTGGAACACAGGGACTATGACAGGAAAAGGGATGGAGTTGGTAGATACCATGATAAGAAGAAAAGTTAACATAACTTGTTTACAAGAAACTAAATGGGTCGATGAGAAAGCTAGAGAAATAGAAAATACAGGATTTAAATTTTATTATACAGAAAAACATAGAAATAACAACGGAGTTGGAATAATAGTAGATAAGAACTTTAAGAACGATATCGTAACCGTTATTAGGAAAGGTGATAGACTTATACTTGTAAAATTGGTATTAGGTGAAAACATAATTAATATTGTTAGTTCTTATGCACCTCAAGTAGGATTAGATGAGCACACTAAAGTACAATTTTGGGAACAAATGGATGAACTAATTCAAGAAATACCCGTGGGTGAGAAAATCTATATAGGGGGAGAGTTTAATGGCCATGTGGGAGAAGATCGTGTAGGATATGAGATAGTGCATGGAGGATATGGTTTTGAAGATAGGAACGACGGGAGAGAGTCTATCTTAGATTTTGCGATGGCTTATGATTTTGTACTAGTAAATGCATGTTTTAAAAAGAGGCTTGAACACTTAATAACTTATAAAAGTGGAACGCACAAGAGCCAAATAGATTTTTTCATTACTAGAAAAGGAGACCGATTAACGTGTAAAGATTGTAAGGTTATCCCGGGAGAGAGCTTAACCTCACAACATAAGATAATGGTGTTGGATATAAATATTAAAAATAAATCACGAGTGCGAAAAGTGAAGATTAACCCACGAACTAGGTGGTGGAAATTAAAAGGAGTGAAATTAGAACTATTTAAAGATAAATTATTAAATGAAGCAACATGGAATACTGAAGAAGAGACTAACATAATGTGGAATAAGATGGCCACATGCATTAGGAGAATATCAAAAGAAATTCTTGGAGAATCAAAAGGCAAGGGGCCACAGTCTAAAGAAACCTGGTGGTGGAATGAAGAAGTACAAAATATAGTAAAATTAAAAGGGAGTGCTTTAAAACATGGCAAACAAATATAAATGAAGAAAATTTTGAGCAATATAAATGGGCTAAAAAGGAAGTTAAGAAAGTGGTAAGAGATGCTAAGTTAAAAGCGTATGGTGATCTTTATACAAAATTAGGTACACAAGAAGGGGAAAAAAGTATTTATAAGCTTGCTAAACTTAGGGACAGGAAAACAAAATATTTTAATAACGTTAAGTGTATCAAAAGTGATGATTTGAGAGTCCTAGTCAAAGATGATGAAATTATGGAAAGATGGAAGAAATACTTTGAGAGGTTATTAAATGGAGATAATGGGAGTAGATTAGATATAGAGGAACTTACGGAGACTCGAGAAAATATATTTTTTCCCAAAATTAGGACAACAGAGGTCAGGATTGCTCTAAAAAAGATGAAAACAGGGAAGGCTTTAGGACCAGATGGTATCCCTATTGAGGTTTGGAAGTTCTTAGGGGAGGATAGAGTATCACTATAAGGACCTAAAACATGATTAGGAAGGTTAATTACATTATTAATTATAACTTAGGAGTTATAAGTTATATATTGGTTATGTGTGTTAAACATGTTAATTATCATGTTTAGGGGATGCATGCTCATATGATATATGTGTTGTTTACATTAGGTGTTAATTGAGCTTATGATCGGGGATACCATGTTTAGAACATATGATTAGTTATGCGATTAATGCATCATAAATTATGTTTTTAATGCATGATTATGTTTATAAAAGTAAATAAGGGTGTTGATACGAAATTGGCAATGTTTGGTTGCCAAATGTGAAAGTTTTAAGATTTTCGGTAAATTGCTACTTTCATGTTCGAAGCCCAAATTAGGCGTATTAGTTTATGATTTTGGGAAAACATAAAATATGAAAGTTGTTGATATATGAATTAATATTATAACACAACAAAAAGTGGGTTAAACAGAGTCTCGTACAAGAATTTATAGCGAAAGTACGAAACAAGGGCAAATATGTCCATTCCTTAAGTGACAATTGTCTTATTAGCACACCATGTGCTATTTTTTGATTGGTTAGAAGGTGGGTGATGGTTTGGCCGACTTAAACTTCATAAAACATCCCCTTTGTTAAGAAAATGAAGCCATGAACAAGAGTTTTGCCTAAAGAGAGAGAAAGAGAAGAAAGTTAAGGAAGAAATCTTTGAAATTTTTTCTATAAATCAAGGAACCCTCGTAAGGTAATTACATCTTTATCAAAGTTTGTCACATGGATGAGTTCTATACTTATCATGTTTTTAATTTAGATTTGGATATATATTTTAATGATACCCATACTGCTGAATTGTGTTGGAACAAGGATGGGTTAAGAACATAAGTTAGAACTGGAGCTAAGATCGTAAATGCATACTTTAAAGTCCTACATTTACATCATATTTTCGTAAAGCATTTTGATTTAGAAAATTCATGATTATGATGTATATTACTGCTAAAACATGTTTATTATATGTTTCCATGAATTATACTCAAGGTCAAGGTTATGTATGCTTAAAAAAGTTAAGTTATGCCTTAATGTTGTATTTTGACCTAGTTATGTTAAAAATGGTATAAATCATGGAATACTTATTGGAATTGAGTGATTCAAGTTGGACAGTAAAATATACTCATACATGTATAACATATCCGAAAAAAATATAAAAATACCAAGGAATGAACCCTTGGTGATAGTTTGAAGTCTTGGTTTAAAATCTGCCCTAAAGGAGCAAGAATGCAAACCAGGTGTTTGACGTTTTGCTTGACATAGAAAATGAGCCCTAAAAATTATGAAACATTAAATTTGTATTATTCAATGTGTTTACTGATATTGGGTGGAATATCATGGAAAGTTATGTTGTAAAAAAATTATGAGAATTTCATGAAGTTGAAGTTGTGTTGTTGTTTTTCTTGAGAAATGATTTGGAAAATGCTGTAATAAAATGGGCATAACTTTGTCTCGAAAATTCGTAATTAAATTTTGTAAATTGGGTTACAACCCTAATTAATTGAGTGTTATAGAAATGTGAAGTGTCATATTTAATTCCTCCTTACTTATTTCTGATTTACCAAATGATGTGATGTATTACTGGGTTTGATGTTAATCGGTGTATTCAAATACTAACGACATTGACTTATTAGGTGGGGAAGCAACTAATACTACCATACCAAGGAAGTAGTTGGTATTAATCTTAGCACTAAATCCAAGGTCAGTGACCTTCCTTATGAAATATAAATTCTTATAATTTCATATGGAAATGTGTAGTTAAACACATGTGTTAAAATGTTTATGGGAGTGATGTTGTATTTATGAAACATATGCATATGATTAAAAATGTTAAGAGATGTTATATGATGATATGGACTAGTGAGTCATTTATCTAATGTTAAGGATTGTGGTGGGTCCTACGGGATCTGGTGGTCCTGTTAATCCAACTTAAAGGTTTGTGTACTCGGGCCTAATAAAGGGATGTGGTGGTCCCTAATAACTGTGGTGGGTTAATTGGACTGTGGCAGGTCCAGGCTTGCGAGAGTTTCACAATTCCTGTTGGGTAATAGCATTAGAACAAAATAAAAATGGTTATTCAAATTGGTTATATGTGTGGTATGTGGTCATTCACTAAGCCTTTATAGCTTACACTCCTGTAATGTTTTGTTTCAGGTATGCTTATAATTTGGAGTTCACTGCCAAGTTAGGACCTTAAAACAGGGGAGTGACGTATATTTAGTATGGTTTGAATATCAGGATTTCTTTTGTGTAATTATTAAACTAAGGATCTTGGTTATGTAAAGTTATGTAGTACTTATTAGTTATAAGTAAAGGCAGTTATGTTTTCATCTACACATACCTTTGGAAAAAAAAATCTTATGCTATTTTTCCTTAGAGATTTAAATTAAAGCATTGTTTAAGCCAGTTTATCTCTAATTAAAAGGATGAGTTTAACAAAATTAAGTCGGGGTGCGACAACTTGGTATCAGAGCGTGGTTATTTGGTTCTGGATAGGGTGTGAGGGTCTAGATTGGCAGTGGACACTAGAAAGTGAGTTTGTTATGCACCTGGATTTTGACTAACAATGTTAATATTAAACTGCTGTTATTATATTTTGTTTAAGTTAATTATATTGCAGTGAGTGATGGATCCACACGAGCCGCATGATAGAGCAGAGGGTGAGGCATCCTATGTACCTAATCGTCAGCAAGGACACAGACCTATTGAAGTGGATGAACCAGAGGTCCAACAACAACCTGTTGATGATGTGGGAAGAATATTACGTGCTGTGGCATAACTTATGGAACAAGCAAGAGGTGGAGAACATGTTGGGGATAGGGACAAATTACATGAGAGGTTCATGAAGTTAAATCCGCCAGCATTTACTGGGACTATGGATCCGTTAATGGCAGAGGGGTGGATTCGAAAAATGGAAACAATATTCAAGGTGATGGAAGTGCGAGATGAACAAAAGGTTTTGTTAGCAACCTTTAGATTGGATAATGATGCAAAGTTATGTTGGGATGCTACAGAGAGGTTACTTACTATGATTGGGGGAGTAGTGCCAGCAAATCCTCCACCAATTACATGGGAGAGGTTTGTGAAGGTGTTCTTTGAAAAATATTTCCCAAGGCTTTATAGGAAAGATAAAGAGGAAGAATTTATCACGTTGAAACAGGGGAACCGAACAGTGATAGAGTATGAAGCTTTATTTATATCCTTATCTAGATTTGCACCTGACTTGGTGAGGACGAAATAAAGGAAATGTGATCAGTTTCAAATCGGGCTGAGTGTAGAGATAAAAAGCATGGTTGCTAATATGAAGATCATAGATTACGTGGACTTGGTTGATAGGGCCATGGTGTCAGAAAATTCAATGAAAGAAATGCAAGCTGAACACTCGAAGAAAGCTAGACATGATGTTATAAGATCATATGGATGGGAGACGGGAACCTCAACTCAGAGTGTAGCACGAGGAGTACCTAAGGGACAAGAATTTAAAAATAATAAAAGTGCACGTGGAAGATTTCAAGCTCGAGGTGGAAGGACTGGGATGAATCGGTCAGAAAATGCATATGTGTTGGTGCCGAGGGCCATATTTTGTTATAGATGTGGTGTTCAAGGGCACATGTCTCGAGAGTGTACAATAGCTGATACGACACCTTTATGTTTCCATTGTCATCAACCGGGGCACTTACGCAAGAATTGTCCAGCGATGGGAGCTACAACGTCAGTTGGGAGTGTGGCAGTAGGAGGTAGGAGTTCTACACAGAATGTACCCAGGGGAGGTAGAGGAGGTATATCGCAAAGTCAAGGCCAAGGCAGAGTGTTTGCACTGACGCAATAAGATGCACAAACTATGCCTAACGTAGTGACAGGTACACTTCCTATTGGTGATAAAGATGCTTATGTGTTGATAGATACTAGTTCTACACATTCTTTTGTGTCTTTGCTTTATATGTTGCATCTTAATAAACCATTATCATCATTAGATTCTGATTTAGCTATTGTTACTCCAGTAGGGGGGTTGGTTTTTATTGAGAGGGTATATAGGGAGTGTGTGGTGCGAGTGGGTGAAAAAGAATTACTAGTTGACTTATTACCTCTCGATATGCGCGACTTTGATGTAATAATGGGTATGGATTGGTTATCCTCATATCATGTATGTTTGGATTTCTTTAAAAAGGAGGTAGTGTTTCGATTACCGGGTGAACCTGAATTTAAATTTATTGGGGAACGAAATGTCACTCCAACATGTTTGATCTCTGCTACAAAATGTTATGAACTGCTAAGGAAAGGATGTGAGGGTTATCTTGCTCATGTGGTGGACACACGACAAGAGGCTGGAAAACTATCAGATATACCAGTAGTTAATGAGTTTGCAGATATCTTCCCAGAAGAACTCCCTGGGTTATCACCAGATCGTGAGGTGGAATTTCTGATTAAGTTAGTACTAGGAACTGCACAAATATCTATTGCACCATATTGTATGGCACCTGCAGAATTAAAAGAGCTAAAAATACAATTGCAAGATTTGTTAGATCGTGGTTTTATAAGTCCTAGTGTATCATCGTGGGGAGCCCCAGTATTGTTTGTGAAGAAGAAAGATGGAACCATGAGGCTGTGCATCGATTATCGTCAATTGAATAAGGTGACTATCCATAACAAATACCCACTACCCCGCATTGATGACTTGTTCGATCAGTTGCAAGGAGCCAAAGTGTTTTCCAAGATCGATCTCAGATCCGGATATCATCAATTGAAAGTAAGAGATTGTGACATTTCTAAAACTGCTTTTCGTTCCACGTATGGACATTATGAATTTCTTGTCATGCCATTTGGGTTAACAAATGCATCGGTCGTATTTATGGATTTGATGAACCGTATATTTCACCCATACGTGGATTCTTTTGTCATTGTCTTCATTGATGATATTTTGATATATTCTCGTAGTAGGGATGAGCACGAACACCACCTGCGTATTATTTTACAGACCTTGCGAGAGAAGCATTTGTATGCTAAATTTTCTAAATGTGAATTTTGGCTAGACAGGGTAGTATTTTTGGGGCATGTTATTTCTGCTGATTGTATTTGTGTTGATCCCAAGAAGGTTGAAGCAGTAATGAATTGGGAAAGACCAACTAGTGTGACAGAGGTGCGTAGCTTTTTGGGATTGGCGGGCTATTACATGAGGTTTATACCGGGGTTTTCTTCTATTGCATTGCCATTAACTAAGCTTACGAGAAAGGAGAACAAGTTTGTGTGGAGTGGCGATTGTGAGAAAAGCTTTGAAAATTTAAAGGGTAAGTTGACATCAGCTCCAGTATTGACTATCCCAACGGGTACAGAAAGTTTAGTTATTTATAGTGATGCCTCGTATCATGGACTCGGTTGTGTGTTAATGCAGCATGGAAAGGTAATTGCTTTTGCTTCTCGACAGTTAAAGATACATGAACGCAACTACCCTACACACGATCTTGAGTTGACTGCAGTAGTTTTTGCATTAAAAATCTGGAGACACTACTTATATGGTGTTAGTTGTGAAATTTTTACTGACCATCAAAGCTTAAAATACTTGTTTACACAAAAAGACTTGAACTTGAGGCAAAGAAGGTGGATGGAACTTATAAAATATTATGATTGCACGATACATCACCATCCAGGTAAAGCTAATGTTGTTGCTGATGCTTTGAGTAGAAAATCTCTAGGCATAGTATCTTGTATTTATTGTATTGGAGTTGACCTGCTGAGAGAGTTAGCTTTAATGGGGGTGGAATTAACTTTGAATGAGTCTTATGGAATAGTGGCACATTTAAATGTTAGACCCACGTTGATAGACTGGATAAAACAAGCACAAGAAGGAGATATAGAATTGGAGAAAGTTAGATCCAGGCTTGAGAGAGTTTCACAATTCCTGTTGGGTTATAGCATTAGAACAAAATAAAAATGGTTATTCAAATTGGTTATATGTATGGTATGTGGTCATTCACTAAGACTTTATAGCTTACACTCCTGTAATGTTTTGTTTCAGGTATGCTTATAATTTGGAGTTCACTGCCAAGTTAGGACCTTAAAACGGGGGAGTGGCGGATATTTAGTATGGTTTGAATATTAGGATTTCTTTTGTGTAATTATTAAACTAAGGATATTGGTTATGTAAATTTATGTAGTACTTATTAGTTATAAGTAAAGGCAGTTATGTTTTCATCTACACATACCCTTGGAAAAAAAAATTCTTATGCTATTTTTCCTTAGAGATTTAAATTAAAGCATTGTTTAAGCCAGTTTATCTCTAATTAAAAGGATGAGTTTAACAAAATTAAGTCGGGGCGCGACAATCATGGCTTACAAAATTATTCAATAGAATTTTAATGACTAATAGGATGCCCGATGAATGGAGAAAAAGTGTTTTAGTACCCATTTATAAAAATAAAGGGGAGATACAAAGTTGTTCAAATTATCGTGGTATTAAGTTAATGAGTTATACAATGAAACTTTGGGAGAGAGTGATTGAATATAGATTGAGATTAAAGACAACAGTATCTGAGAATCAATTTGGGTTTATGCCTGGGAGGTCAACAATGGAAGCAATCTATTTATTGAGGAGATTAATGGAGAGGTATAGGGAGAAAAAGAAGGATCTTCATATGATTTTTATAGATTTGGAGAAGGCGTATGATAGGATACCCAAAGATATAATATGGTGAGTTCTACATAAAAGAGGAGTGACTGGCAGATATATTGATGTGATCAAGGATTTGTATGATGGTGCGATGACTACAGTAAGAACATCAACCGGAGAAAGTAGTGAATTTTCAATTACGGTATGTCTACACCAAGTTTCAGCATTAAGTCCTTATCTCTTTGCGCTTGTTATAGATGAGTTGACTGAACAAATACAAGATGAGGTGCCATGGTGTATGCTATTTCCAGATGATATTGTTTTAGTGGATGATACTAAGATAGGGATTCATGTTAGGTTAGAATTGTGGAGAGAAACTTTAGAAATAAGAGGATTTAAAATAAGCAGAACTAAAACATAATATGTGGAGTGCAATTTTAGTAGTAATAGGAGGACAAATGGAGATGTGGTGAAATTGGAGGGTAAAGAGATACCTAGAAACGATCATTTTCGTTATTTAGGATCGATTATCCAAAAAGATGGAGATATTAGTGATGATGTTACTCATAGGATTAGAGCAGGCTGGGTTAAGTGGAGAAGTGCTACCGGCGTTTTGTGTGATAGGGGTATACCTTTGAAGTTAAAAGGTAAATATTATAGGACGGCCATTAGACCCGCCATGTTATATGGGACATAGTTTTGGGCAACCAAGAAAAAAAATATGCAGAAAATGAGTGTGGCGGGAGATGCGAATGCTAAGATGGATTTGTAGTAACTCGAAAGGATAAAATTAAAAATGAACAAATTCGTGAAACGATAAAAGTAGCTCCTATAGAAGATAAATTGAGAGAAAATCGACTTAGATGGTTTGGGCACGTCAAGCGTAGACCAATGGATGCTCCTGTAAGGAAGAGTGATTTAGTTAGTATTTATGGTAACACAAGGGGTAGAGGTAGGCCTAAATTGACTTGGTGGGATATTATAAAAAATGACATGATGTCATGTGGTTTAACTGAAGATATTGCACTGGACAGAATGGAATGGAAAAATAGGATTCATGTAGCCAACCCCAAATAATTGGGAAAAGACTTTGTTGAGTTGAGTTGAGTTGAGTTTGATTTCAAAGTTTTACATTCTTATCTAATTAACTTTTTTTTGTGTAATTGTAGTGTGGCTACTCAAGAGTGGGCTTTGAATGTTTTATATAATGTTGATGTTAAAGAGTTAGGTGTTTTCTAAACATATTTTCTTAAGATTTGGCAAATGGGACCCTGAAGTACGTAGTCAATGCCATTGTACACATTACTTATGAAGTGGAATGGACTGTCTTAATGATCATTTTGGAGGAAACATAGGAGTGTTATTCAAACTTTGGAGGTTGTCAAGCTAATATGTTTTCCCCATTCACATCTCACATATCGAACTTATCCTTTCACAGAAGCTTTAGGCGAATTAGCTTTGCAGCAAAATCTTTGTACATTAACAATTTTTACATGAATATGTATAAAACTAAACTACAGTGTCTGTGCGTAGCACGAGTTACATGCTAGTAACAAGTATACCAAACACCTTAAATTGAATATTCTTTCACTTTAAGATTGCATTTTTTTGTGTGTAATTCAAACTGGGCATTGCCGAGGAAATTTGAAAAATGAGCTTTCTTCATTTAAGGATGTGAGTTCATTTCCTTTCAAATAAAATCAAGCTCGTATAATCTTCACCAAATTAGATTCTACTTAAATAATTTAAATATCCACCAAACATTAGCCTATAAAAGCATTTAAGGCGACATTGAGTGAAGACACCCGTTGTAAAACAATCCACCCAAATGCAAAATATTTTTATTGAGAAACGAAAACTATTTTTTGCAGATAAGTTTTTCCATTATCTTTATTTTATCATTTTGTGCAGAAAATTTAAAACTACATATCTCCTAAAATTTAAATCTGTTAGTGATGAAACTTATATATTTGGAAAGCTCTCGACAAAATCTATAAAAAGAGATGCATGAAGGATATTTAGTTTTTATGTTTTTAATTTTTTAGTTTGCAACTCAATTTTTGGTATATTTTTTGGGCTTTGAAATTTTGCATTTGCTATTTCTTAATGCAATTTGGAAATGCAAAATTGATGTTGCGCAAAATAGTTGTGCTATTTCACAATGAGAAATTACAGTTTATAATAAAATTTTGTGTATATACATGTTTATTTATTTCTAATCATGTATTTTTGAAGGATTGTGTTAATTGATGAGGCGAAACTAACTTACGTGCACATTTTGAAGAAAACAATACAAGTGATATTTCGCATCCAGAACAATGTGAAATTGCCTACGAAATTTCACATTGAATATCCACACTGAAATATTTAGTCACAAAATTGCTCGTGTAAACTTTCTTATTAAAATTTTTCACAAAAAAGTTTCCCTAGAATCACTAGAGGGTCACTGAAGACTCGTCGAAGTGTCATGGACTGTCAAAAGGGTGTTGCCAGAGCAATGTTGAGGAGTTCTCGAAGATGCAGTGACGGGGGATTAACAAAGAGTCGTCGGAGATTTGCAGGGAGTTGAGTTAGAAAGAGTAAATAAATTAATAGTGCGTTTGTTATAATGAAAGGGAAATTTGGTTTTACTTTGTGATTTTTATTAAACCTGCTTTCACATTTGATTGCATGTTTAAAATGTTTTTTATTAGAGGGAATGGGTGAACGTTTCTACATATATAATCTCTTAATCCTTTAAAATATGCTTATTTTTTTAGTTATGCGACATTGGATAAAAAAGACAAAAAAATTTAATAGTTGTTAAGAAGGGAGGTAATTAAAATATAAAATGTATTTGTTAAACGAAATAAAAATTTAGAAAATTAGGGACTGTAAATGGGCCAAAAAATTTATACAAAGCCACGAAGTCGAAAAGAGAAAGGACTGTTATGTTCCCAAGACTATTGTTTGGAGGGATCATAGACAAAGAGGGGGCACAAAGCTTTTTTTTTTAAAACTAGAATAGTGCTCTTAAATATATACACATGGGAACAAGACTGTCTATGGAAGGGCTTGTTTCCGTGCCTAGGGTGGGGAAATATGCTTCGATTGACCCGTCATTGAGGTGCCCACCCATCGGCAACTTCCGCTAATCTTGTCTTAATACTCCCAAGACATGTTTGGGCCATGTGCCCTTCAGGGGTCCTACATTTTCAACACAACAAACTTGATTGTTACAATTTAGAGTTGAGTGGGTAAGATGTCTCACTTCAACTAATATAGTTAGACCACCCCATGACAAGAATGCAACCCCCCCCCCCCCCCCCCCCCCCCAAAAAAAAAAAAAAAAACAAATTTAAAGACCTCTAATTTTCTTTAAAACTCTGTTGGTGGTGTACCAGTATATGTAATATTTGTCAATGTTGAAACGATATTTTTACAGCATGTTTATTTATTGCATATACTCGATTGAAAAAGATTTTTCATAATGATTCAAAATTTAGAACCCTTTGGAAAATCTTACACATGGTACTTCAAGTATTATTAGGGAGGACCAGTTCAAACGGATTGTCGATCATTTCGAATATTAATTTAATAGAGGTTTTTTCTACGAAAAAAATGTAATAGGTGACGATGGTTTTGCCATTTTCGATAATTCTAATAATTAAACATGTTCAATTTTAGAAAAATTAGCTCACCTTTAAATCTATAACACTTTTCCCCGATTTATTATGATTTAAAAAATATGGTCTAAACGAATTAAATGAACATTAAAGTCATAACTTGTGCCTGTGCCCTCTCAAAAAGGACTTGATCTCCAAGTTATTAAATATTACAGAACTTTGCATTGTTAGTGAATATTATATAATGATATAAAAGATATAGACATGCTTTTTTCCACTAGCAATTCCAATTTAAATATAAAAAAAAAGACAGTGATAAAAACAGAAAAAATTGTGCTTTAGATGATCTAATGATGTGTATCTAATAGAAATATAATACCCCACAAGAATACGTGGTTGAACAATGCGGGAAACCAACATGTTTGTTTGCTTCCTTTTAGCGTCATCTACTGTTTTTATGTTGGATATCTGTGAGCGATAGCACAGTGTATGATTAATTTATCAAGGGAATGAAAAGTGTCATTACTATAAAGAGTTAGTTCTCTACCTCCGCACAATGCTCAAGGGTTATATGAATACAAAAATAAATTGTTATTAAAATTTTAAATGGATTTAAACTAAAATAAAATTAAAGAGTGGAGAGATATAATAAAATTCTTTGATTCGTTCTTCCCATATAAATGATTCATTTTATTTGATTGATGGTACCAATGATGATACCAACAAAAAAGACATATTAACAAATAAAAAATATAGAAAAATTCGAAATAATAAAAAAAGGGCATCTTCTTTTATTCCAAACGTTTCATGATCTTCAATCCATTATGTGCTTCAATATAATTACCACTTGTTTTACCATCTTTATAACATTGTTTAAAATCTTTGAAATAATATCCACATTTATACAATTATTAGACGGAGACACGTCGAACTTCAAATTTATAAAATTAGAATTGAGTATATCCAAATATTCATAAAATATGTTTGCCCAGAAAATAAAAAAACCAATGTTTTATACAAAAAATTTACTATCACACAATAAGATAAATAAATAACTTAATTAAGCCATATTTCTACAAATATTTCAGAAGTAATGTTTTGCTAGGTTCTAAGTCTCACAAAGTAACCAAAATTGTTGTAATATCTTTCAAATATAAACAAGTGTTAAAGGTTATTATGATACCTAAACATGTAAATATTTCCCAAATGAGTGAAACACATTGATCAGTACAGTTGCTTCAAAGGTATAAGAGAACATTTTATAACCAAATTTAAGGTGTGCTTAAAGATATTAAAAATATTAGTACAAAATATTAACTTAAGTGTACAATCACGGACAAGTAATTCTCGAAATCTTATATGATTTTTTGTTCTTACTGACCTTGGAATAGCATGTAGGCAAACAGAAGTTTTGGACTTACTGCACATATAATTGACCACTGCAAAATGGTCCTTAAGTTTACTGAAGGCACTAACAGCACCTAGATCTGCCTCTAGTTTTTATAATCTACTCTTTCTCCTTCCATTTGTACCCCTAATTCATTCACAAGTTGACCTCCGTTTTCTTTTGCAACTTTACTTTGCAATACAGTGAGCAGTTTAAGATCTAGGAACCTTGGAGTACAATTATGATTTCTGTGAGGCAATTCTATTATGGGAGAGAATGATTAGATAAATGGGTGGTTGGACTATGCAGCGAAAAGGATAGCACAGTTTTATGCTCATATACCATTTTTAAAATAACAGTATTAATAATAACTATGACACGTCTTTTTATATTTGATTTTGTTTTTTTCAGATACAATACAATGAAGTAAAAAATTCGGAGAATCAAGTAGTCATTTGTGCTTTTCTTGTTGTAGGGGTGAAGAAAAACGCTACAATCGTTCTTTGTGGGAGATTTGGAAGTACAAACGCTACAAACGCTACAATCAAGTACTCCGTCTTAGTTTGATTTTGCCAGTAGAGCCAACCTTTCACCCCCGCCAGTTTCCAAAATGCACTGTCGTGGGAGATTTGGAAGATCTCCTAAAGACGGAGTTTTGTAAAGAAATTGATTGTCAAGATGCAGTTATACTATTTTCGTAGTGAATTTATGTGCGGTTATACTTTTTAAATTATTTAAAATAAGAATGTTTAAATTTAGTTAATTTGACTTCAGTTGTTTGTTTGTATATTTAGTTAATTACAAACTCAAAAATCCACTCAGATTGGCCATTGTGCGAACAAAAAGTTGGTGTTGTATTTACCTCCAATAAATTGTCGAAATCACAAACTATATTTACGTTCTCATACACATTATTGAGCTCGGCAATGAAGGTGTGAAGATCTCGGTGCATTTAAATCTAATTATCAAATGTGAGTGGCACAACAAGTACTCCATCATGGGAAGTCACCTGGGAAGCTGTACAAAATAATTTATTACAAAATAATGAGAGAGGTAAATGGCAATATGATGTCTACCAAACTGTAATCTTATATGGTTTTTATCAAATTTGATGATAATTTCCTATAGCTAACCATGCTAATAGTACTTCTGTTTTCTTTTTTCATCTGGCGTTAAATAAAATTGATGAAATGTTTATATATGTCCCTAAAATATGGAGGATGTACATATATGTTGATACAAAATTATTCTGATTTTTAGTTAACACTTTTAAACCAGTTTGATTCTTAGGGATCTAAATCCTCAACATATTATGTTTTTTTTTAACATTTTAGATGAAATATTTTTTGGCTAATCAGAATCTTCTTTGTTTATTGGGATTTGGTATTGCAATTGTTTTTAATTTCAGTAAGTGTTTATTGTTTACAAAAATATTCTTACCTTTTTCCCACTTTGTTTATTCGTGAGAAACTGAACCCAATAATGTGATTTAATATGTTAATTACATAGTAAAACCCCATTGTTAACTTTAGAAGATTTTTCTTTAGTACAAGTGTAAAAACATTTTAACGTTTTATTTATAGAAAAAAAATTTAAGTGTGTATCTATAAATGACTTGAGAGTTTTTCAAATTCTAATTTTTATAATTATCATAATTTTTATTTATTATACAATACTCGTGCATGGCAAGAGTGTACGCTAGTTTAGTATAATAAACACAGTTTTTAGCATTTAACGTCATTGCCTCTCCATTGGTCTATCTAACTTTCAATATAGTCATGAAAAGTAAAACAACTGGTAACATTTGGATCGTCATCATCGGGATAATGCCACGATAACATTTTTCTCTACCTCACTATGAAAGTCACCAAAAGATAGTCAAGTGGTTGTGCCGCGTAATCTCGCATGGCAATCAGACGTGATACTGCCACATGTGTTTTCATATATACAGGTTATCCAACTATTAATATGAATGCCACTATTGGTCTATTTGTTCAAACACAAATAAGGTTAGACTAAAAATAAAATGAAATTGTGTTTTAAGTGATAACGTATCAAAGATCTACAATCAAATGGAAAGAGAGAAAAAGAGGGGCTAGGGTTTCATATTGCCATATACTAGAATGTCTTACAATAAAAGGAAGAAGAGAGAATAAATATATAACCTACTACAACCACCTAATAATAATAAGAGAAGGGAAAATACTAAAATACCCTCAATGCTAAATAAAACTCTAATACCCCCCCCCCCCTCAAACTCACGATGCTGCAGCGAGAAGCATTGAGAGTTTGCCAACCAAAAAACGAAAACGCTGAACTGGATGAGACTTCGTAAACAAATCAGCTATCTGTGCAGAAGAAGAAACAAAAGGCAAAGTGATGGCTCCATGCGTAAGATGATGACGAGTAATATGACAATCAATCTCAATGTGCTTAGTCCTCTCATGAAAAACTGAATTGTGAGCAATCTGAATAGCACTCTTATTATCACAGTACATAGGAGTGGGCTGAGAAAGAGAGACATCTATATCTGCAAGTAACCGACGTAGCCAAACAACTTCGCGAGTGGTAGAAGCCATAGCACGGTACTCGGCTTCCGTGGAAGACACAGAAACAACAACTTGCTTTTTGCTCTTCCAAGAAACAAGAGAATCACCCAGAAACACACAAAATCCAGTAACTGATTTGCGATATGCAGGATCACCGGCCCAATCAGCATCAGAGTATGCACGCAGCTCCAAAGAAGAAGATGAAGGAAGTAAAAGACTCTGAAATCGAGTGCCTCTCAAGTAGCGCAATATACGATGAACAGCTGCCCAATAAACTGTAGTAGGAGCAGTAACAAACTGACTAACAACATGGACAGCATGAGCTATATCTGGACGAGTAATAGTGAGATAAACCAAGCTGCCCACAATAGTGCGATATAAGGTGGGATCAGGCAAAAGAACACCATCATACGGGGAAAGATGAACATTAAGATCCAAAGGGGTATCAACAATCTTAGTATCAGTGAGGCGAGCACGCTCAAGAATGTCCCCGATGTACTTAGATTGTGAGAGAAGATAAACCTTTGGAGAATGATCTACCTCAATACCCAAAAAGTAACGTAGGGGCCCCAAATCCTTCATCTCAAAACAACGAGATAATTCAGACTTCAACGTTGTAATTCCACCAACATCATCCCCAGTAATAATCATATCATCAACATACAAAGAGACAAGAATACGACCACCGGAGGTGCACCTGATAAAGAGAGCTGAATCATTCTCACTTGGAATGAACCCAAGAGAGGTAATCACGGCAGTAAACTTCTCAAACCAAGCCCGTGGTGCCTGTTTGAGACCATATAAGGCTTTCTTAAGCCTACAAACTTCACCAGGACCATGTGGAACACCCGGAAGAGGAGTCATATAAACCTCCTCATGAAGATCACCATTCAAGAACGCATTTTTAACATCCATTTGCGATATATGCCACTAACGAACAGATGCAACAGCAATAAGAGTACGAATAGTAGTCAATTTCGCAATAGGGGCAAAGGTTTCGTCATAATCCATACCATATTGCTGAGAAAAACCCTGAGCAACCAATCTTGCTTGGTACCGCTCTATTGACCCATCTGACCTGGTTTTGATTTTATATACCCAACGAGATCCAATTGCCCGCTTACCAGCAGGTAAGGGGACCAAACTCCAAGTATCTGTCTGATGCAAAGCAGAGAGTTCCTCAGCCATAGCCTGTTGCCAAAGAGGATCAAGAACTGCCTCTTTATAAGACGAAGGCTTAGAGAGGCAGTGAACAGAGGATAAAAATGAAGCAAAAGAATCAGAATAACAAGAATAAACAAAATCTGGTGACTGAGTGGACTTACGTGGACGTTTTGGATAGCGAGAAGGAGGTTCCACCGTTTCAGCAGGTGCTTGGGTGGCCACACGAGAAGGGGGAGCATCAGGAACATCGGATGGCAAAGTACCTGCATCAGTAGAAATAATAGGAACAGGAGCAACATGGGGTGGCACACTATCGGTGGTGCAAGGTACTTCAGATGGCACACTCTCATCATTATCAGAGAACGGATCAATATTGAAGAGATCAGATTTAGTGAGTTCATGAGGGCTATCAGGAATAGAAAAGAAAGGAATATTCTCAAGAAACACAACATGGCGAGAGACATATAATTTTTTTGTAACTGGATCATAACAACGATATCCCTTTTGACCCTCACCATAACCAAGAAAGACACAAATAGCTGACTTTGGAGATAATTTGGTACATTCCACACGAGGTCTAAGAACAAAACAAGTACAACGAAACACCTTTAAGGAAGAATAATCAGGGGCACACCCATACAACTTTTCAAAAGGTGACAAACCTGAGTAATGAGAGGTCGGAATCTTATTAATCAGATTAACAGAAGTAAGGACAGCCTCTCCCCAAAACTCACTAGGGACATATGCAGATAATAAAAGAGAGCGAGCAGTTTCAACAATGTGCCGATGTTTCCGTTCAGCAACACCATTTTGATGAGGAGTGTCAGTACAAGATGGTTGGTGAATAGTTCCATCTAAATCAAGCAACTCACCGAAATTTTGAGAAGTATATTCCCCACCCAAATCGCATCTAAAGCATTTTATAATAGTAGAATGTTGAGTTTTGACAAAGGCACGAAATTTATTATAAATATAAAAAAAATCCGAACGTCGTTTCATGAGAAAAACCCAACAGTAACGCGTATAATCATCAATAAAGGAGACATAATATCGAGGCCCTCCTCTTGTAATAATAGGAGACGGTCCCCACACATCAGAATGAATAAGATCAAAGGGTGCAAAAGTAGAGGAAATACTTCTATTAAATGGTAAAGCTGAAAATTTTGCAAGTTTACAACCGCTACAATCAGAGATATCATGGCAATGCAAATTTCCTAATTTTCCTGTGGAAGCCAAATATTTTAATCGTGAACCTGAGACATGACCAAGACGAGAGTTCCATAAATAAAAGCTAGACGAATCTGAACTCAAACGAAAGGATGACAAGTCAACACTGGAAGCTGCAACCATTGGTACATTAAGTTTCTCCATGATGTACAATCCCCCTGCCTACGGCCTGTCCCAATCACCTTCTGAGACTGTGGATCCTGCACATGACAAAAGGTAGAAGAGAAGGAAACTGAGTAACTGGCATCACATAGTTGACCAACATAGATAAGATTCATTGTAAGCTTAGGAATGTGGTAAACATTAGAGAGAGAGAAGTTGGGTGATTCAATAGTCCCAATACCCGTTGAGGGCATGGGAGTACCATCAGCAGTCATAACGGGCAACGAAGAAGTGGGACAAAAAGAACCAAAAAAGGACAAATTTGGTGACATGTGATTAGAAGCGCCGGAGTCTAGAATCCAAATACCTGAGGACTTACCTGGTGAAGAGATGGACATGGCGTGAGGCTGTGTGGCAAGAAACTTTTGAAACTGCTCAGCAAGAGAAGACATGGATGGAGCTAAGGATGAAGAACCTGATGCAAATGAGTCTGATGGCGGTACAACTGCTGCAGTATTAGGCTGTGAAGGCCTATATGAATGCTGCTGAGATTGGTTATTGGATTTCCAACCAGAAAACTGCTGCTGAGATGGTCGACTATTTGATTGTTGTTGTTGTTGTTGTGCTCGCAACTTAGGGCACTGAGACTTCCAATGACCCTTCTCCTTACAGTAGCTACATTCATCACTTGCAACTCTCGAATAAGGCTTGTTCTGATTACTGGAAAGAGGCCGAGAGGAGGCTGCGAAAACAGATGGATTAGGGTCCGAAGAAATTACCTTCCCTGACTGAGTCTTGAGACGAATCTCCTCGGCTAACAACTCGTGAACAACAGAATCAACAGTTGGAAGTGGACTACGATGAAGAATCGACCCACGAAGACCCTCAAAATCATCACGCAATGCCATCAGAAACTGAACCAGGCGTTGTTCCTCCCTATTGGCAACATATGGTGCAAAGGCCCGCAATTCAGCCGACTCTGTGAGAGCCAACTGATCCCATAGATCCGTCATAACAGAATAAAACTCCTGAATACTCAATTTATTTTGCTCAAGAGCCCGAATATCGCACTCCAATTGGTACTTTTTTGCGAAATTAGATTGGGTATACAATCTGCCCAAATGATTCCAAACATCCTTTGCATAATCATACTTAGCCAACTGCATACCTATAGAAGGTGCAACGGAGTTGTTGATCCAAGTGATGATTTTCGAGTTGTTTGCCTCCCAAACATCCAACAACTCTGCATATTTTTCAACGTTCGTCTTATCATTAGGCTTACTCAAATCGCCATTAATGTAACCCCAAAGCTTCTTCCCTTTCAAAAAATTCTTCATAACATAACTCCAATACGTATAATTTTTTCCATCTAATCTGACACTAATTGATTGCAGCGAATCATCTCTTTCACCAGCCATTGCGAAAATAAACAATCAAACAACACCAAAACAGAACCAAATCGAACGAACTAAACAATTAATCGAACAAATAGGAGGAAAACGACCATAATTACCTTCAAAACAGTCGAGCGAACAGAAAAAGTACCTCCCGCTCTGATACCATGATAACATATCAAAGATCTACAATCAAATGGAAAGAGAGAAAAAGAGGGGCTAGGGTTTCATATTGCCATATACTTGAATGTCTTACAATAAAAGGAAGAAGAGAGAATAAATATATAACCTACTACAACCACCTAATAATAATAAGAGAAGGGAAAATACTAAAATACCCTCAATGCTAAATAAAACTCTAATAGATCTAAATTTTATCGGCCCTAAATTTGGATATCATATGTAGCAAACTTTTGTTAGAAATTAATTTTACAACAAAACATATAATTATATAGACATTTTTAACCTTTTTGTAATCTCTTTTACCTTTTGCTTGGATGGTGGAGCTTTTTGTACACTTTCAATCGGTATTTCACCTTGTTTATTTTATTTAGTAGTGTTTGACTTAAGTATTATACTGTTGTTCTGTATTAATATAAAATTTTGATGACCTCTTCCCAATCTTTTCTAAAATTCGTACTTTTTTTATTATTTTAAATAATAATTAATGGAGAAAATTTTGGAAAATTTTGTTCTACTTTGGTAGAACTTTTTGTACACTTTCAACGAAAACACTTAAATGAAATTTTTTCTTAAAATATATATATACAAGTGTATGCCCATGCCGGAAGACACACAAATAACTTTGTAAAGTATAAAGTCATGTTTTCCTACAATGGCAAGGGCTCTCGCCCAAGATACGGTTGGTTTCGGATCTGAGACATGTGAGAAACCCCTCCGCCAATATCTGGTTCTTCCAGATCGTACAATTAAATGAGAGTCTTGTGCACTATGTAAGACATTTTTCTAAAGTCTTGTATAATGCATATAATAAATATTTTATATATTATAAGTGTATATTTTAAAAGTCTTGAATCGTATAAATTTAAGTCAAAATATTTTTTTCCAACATGTGTAAAAAACATTGAAAATATCGACAAAATTTCTTTTGTTTATAGGATTATCTACCCTGTTTAAGAAATAAAAAAAATACTCTGACAAGAACATTAGTAATAGTCCATCTTGGACCTCATAAATAACATCATCAATTTAACTCAAATTGTCAAAACACCACCAATATATGAATAAATAAATAAAATTTAGGCATAATTTTCTTTGTTTATAGTACTATCCACCCCATTTTAAAAAAATATCACTATATTACTACTATAGAAATAATCAATTTAACTTAATTCGTGAAAAACAATACATCAACAAATAATAAATTTAGCCTGTGATGCAACAAACTGAATTTTATTGATGAATTGTACCCAAACCTCCTCACGATATAATAATGTCTTAATAAACTTACATCAATGAAAATTTATTACTTCAGGAACTGACCAAAAGCTTGTTTTAAATCTTCAAAATCATTCACAAATGCAACATACATGAACAACAACAAAGGAGAGGATAACTTAGGCTCTTCTTTCTTTTCCTGAGCTTTTGCTTCTTTCTTTTCCTCTTTTGTAACTTGCCTATGTGTTTCAATGTAATATGAATAAATTAATGAACCAGATTATATATCGACACAACCATCAGTCATAGTTATATATCTAAGATAGGTATATACTTGGTATGTATACAACTTTTAAATGACACAAGACGCCAAATTGAAATTCCACATGGTAATTTATATGCTTTTGAAAATTTATTATAGGCTTGTGTATCTGTGGTCTTGTGATAAAGTGTTATTATAATTTAACTGGGAACTAATGAATAACTTATAGTGATCTCGTAAAGAAATAACATGAAATTTTCAAAAAATGTTTACATAAAACATAATTTATCCCACTATAATGAATTATATGTTGAACATAATAGTCTATACAAATTTTCAGAAACGAAATTTCTCTCCCGAGTGAATAGGAGAAAGTGAAGCGTAGTTCTCACAACAATAGAAAATGACACTCTGAGTCATCCACCATTAAAGTAAAAATCAGATTGGGCTAGTCCAATTAGTTCAATATAACCACTCCTCTGTAGCTTCCTACCTACATTTGAAAGGTCTAAAATAATATTCTTATTCTATTGGAAAAGAAAAGATAAATTCATAAAAATATATGAGTGCTCATTCTCAAATGGGCTAATGAAAGACACTACACCAAAATGGGTAAATTGGCACCCTTCCAGTGGCTAGGCTTGTCACGGTCAATGACCGTGACAAAAAATGCGCATTTTGTGTCACGGTCATTAACCGTGACAAGTCCGTGACAACAATACATGTCGCGGACTTGTCACGATCTATGACCGTGACAATCCTTATAATATTGTCACAGTCAAGGACCGTAACACGTCCATGAAAAATGTCCGAGTAAAAAACCATTTTCCCTTCTTTTTTCCCCCCGTCGATTCTTCCCTCATTTTCTCTCTCTCTCTCTCTCTCTCTCTGTCTCTTCCATTTATATATGTGTGTGTGTGTGTGTGTGTGTGTGTGTGTGTGGTGTGTGGTGGGTGATGGGTGGGGAAGGGTGGGGGGAGGGGGCAGAGATGGGGGGGCTGTTTGTGTGTGGGGTGTGTGTGTGTGTGTGTGTGTGAAGTTGTGTGTGCGCGTGTGTGGTGGGGGAAGAGGGTGGGGCAGGGGGGGAAGGGGTGGGGTAGGGGGGGAGGGGGAAGGGATGGGTGGGGGTGGGTGGGTTAGGGGTGGGGGATGCGTGCGTGTGTGTGTGAATGTGCGCGGTTGTGTGGGTATGTGCGCGTATGTGTATATGTGTGTGTATTGTGCGTGTATGTGCGTGTTTGTGCGTAATGTCCCTTGTAAACGAATTGATTGGTTATTAAATTTTTTAGCAAATTAATATACGATTGTCCTAAATTGTAAATTAGTAAATTAATATATGATTAATTATGAAAGTAGTATTGCCCCTCATTGTAAATTAGTAAATTAATAATTGTATACTTTAATTGATAGTTTAATTGATGAAAATAATTAATTGAGTAGATGAATTAGAAGGAGTACGGGATACACATTTGTTGTTGACATTATTATTGGATTATGGTGGATCGATGTTGGGTTGGTTAGTTTTAAAAGTGGCATGACCACTGGATTATTGTCAATATGGGAGTGGGATTTTTCAACTTTTTTTGAAAATTACTTTGTATATCGAACAATATATATATATATAGTATGATAATTAAATGAAACATACTTGAAATTACATATAGTACGCATAGATACTAGCCTTCTAGTTCTTATCCGTACGCATTCAATAGCCCTTAGACCCCTTCGAGAGTCATTACCCCTGTAATGAGATCTCTCGAATTGTCCCGTTTCTACAGTTTAAGACTACATAATTTCTTTATAATATTCTTAGTGGCTTAAAGTTGTTACTTTTAGAGGAAGTTCTGTAGTCGTATCCTAATGTTCTTTGAATACATACTAGATTGATAAGTGTGATTGTTATTTCAATTGATCAATTGAAATAACATTCACACTTGTCAATCTATGTCGTGTACTTGGAGAACTACGGGGATATGCTGTCGAATTTTTTTCAAATCTTAACAATGTGCCTTAGCTGTTAAGTATATTACAGAAAAATGCGGTCTTGAATGGGATATGACCACTCACCCTTTAGAGGAGATGGAGGAAATAGAAATTTCTATTATAAATTGAATTTGAATATAAATAAGACATAATTAAATGAAACATACTATAAATCTAAGCACAAGGATTAGCGGAGGGCTATTATGCAAATTTATATTACCTTCTCACTCTTATGTGAGAAGGTAGTCAATCGAGAACACATAGTGGCCGCAAAATTGACTGTGACCGAAGCGATTTGTGTGTTGGAGAAGTACTTTCCCCCAGCATTCTTTGACATAAATGTTCACTTATTGGTACACCTATGCGACAAGGCACTTCTTTATGGTCCAGTTAGATATCGATGGATGTATCCATTTGAAAGATTGATGAAAGTTTTTAAAGATTACGTCAAGAATACGCGATACATTGCAGGATCAATTGTAGAGGAATACATCACCGTGGAGTCATCAATATATACATGGGAATATATGCCTGACTCGACTAGCGTTGATGACACTGATGAGTTCGTCGATGATGGTGGTCATGTGATGGGAAAATGAATGAAATTAACGAGTTTGCAACATGAACAAGTAGCTCGTTATCTATTTGACACACGTGACGATGTCGAAGAATGGAAAAAGTAAATTTCGATTATTATAATGTTTAACATTTTTTAGATTATTTTATACATGATTAATTTTGTAATATGCAGAAAATATGAAGCCTGTGAGAACAATAAAAGACGAAAAATAATGGTACAATCAGACAACGAATTTAGGTTGTGGTTAACACAAGAAGTGATTATAATGAAAATGGATGTTATATAACGTTACATTACACTCAAATTTTACAACTAATATAATTAATTTATCTATATTCTCATCTCTTAAAGACGAGTGATGCGACATCAGGGCTTGCTCATCTAGTCAGTGGACCCTTGTTCGTGGCACAAGAGTACAAAAAGTATCGATTGAATGGTTACATTTTTTGCGCTAAAGTGTACGAGAAAAGTACAAATGTACAGAACTCGCGCATTTCATACAAGGCTCTTACTTTCTTTCGAGCGAGCGCAAAAGATAAAAACCTCGTTGAAGCTGAAATGACTTAGTATGGTGTAATTCGAAATATATTTGAATTGGATTATATAAGCTTCAAAGAGGTTGTATTTTACTGTGACTGGGTAAGAGTTGAGAATAAAAATTCTTGTAAAGTTGATCTTGTCACCAATTTGATCATATGAATATTATGGCATATTTATATTTATATTTATATTTATAACCTTCTCACGCAATTAACGAGTTATATAAGCTTATACTATAGTGAGAAAAGCCAAAAATCACATAGAAGGCCCCATTAGAAGTTGGAACACTTCGCACGGCACCAATGTAACTGAGAGGGACTAACGGTTTAGTGACCGGAGGCCCAGTTTGATAATATCACTAAAACTTATACTTAAACACATGCCAATTCAAGGGTAAATTTGTAAACATCAGATAAACATCGTCATAAAAGGTACGAACACCTCGCATGGGACCAATGTATCTCTTAGGAACTGATCGCATTGTCACCAAACGCTCGATTTGGGCATATGCAAAAAATTTGTAAATAACTATACTTATACTTTAAAATATGCCTCTAGAGAGGAAAACTCAAAGCATCCCACAAATAGCCATTTGAGGCACGAACACCTCGCACGTAACTAATGTAACTTTTAGGAACTGACCGCATATTCATGGGATGCCCGATTTGAGAATATGAATAAGATTTGCAAATAACTAGACTTAGGATTAACAACTTAACCTTGGAGGGGAATACCCCAATTGTTACACAATTGGTCTTGTAAAAGGCACAAACACATCTCACGTGACCAATGTAACTCATAGGAACTAACGACATAGTCAAACGATGACCGATTTCATAATATGACTAAAATTTACAAATTATTAGAATTCGGCCAATTTTTTTTTTATAAATATAACGAGTTATATAAGCTTATCATGTCACCAATTAACGAGTTATATAAGTTTCAAAGAGGTTATATTTATATTTATATTTATATTTATATTCATATGAATATTTCAATTTCGATTTCGATTTCATTTTATATTTATATTTATATTTATTTGCAACTAACATTGTATTTGTTGAACATGAACAATTCAGCCTGGATCCAAAACTATGCGATTCTGTCTTGGAGCAGTTGAGGGAGTAACACAATACGTGGAAGAAAAATATGTGGACCCAGTACTTTGGGAAGACACGAGAGTCCATTATCCAAAGGCATGAATCCGTCCCGTCGAAGGAGCCGATCTCATTGGCACAATGGCAAAAGTTCGTTGACAATGAGATCGGGGAGCGACAATTGGCATCTCGCCAATCGGGGAGGGAAAATCGGGAAAAAAAGATGGACGTGCACTACTCCGGCCGGAGGTCTTACGCCGAGGTGGAGCATAGGATGATGGTAAGATTTAATTTTTCTATAACTACAAAAATATATTATTCTGTATTATTTTACTTTCTGGGGCCGATACTAATTTTACTTTATTTTTTTTCAGGGGACAGGGAGTGGACCTGGGGGTAGGCCACATAGGATCGATACTTATGTGGATCTTCGAACAAAGAAGGGGAAGGACAAGGAGGTGTCCGAGAGTGTCGCGACCACGATTGTAAGTAATCCGACAGTTTACTTTTTTATAATTACGTTATAATTTTTTAATTTACTTATTTTACTAATCATGTGCTTTTTGTCATTTCAGGCAAAGCTTAAGGAAGTGCATGAGTCGTAGTCTGATGCCGACAAGGCATCTTTGTTCACAGACACACTCAGCCAAGTGCTTGTCTCTGATCGCAAGGGGAGGATAAGGGGGTGAGCTCGTGGGTGGCTAAATCTAGGATCATCGAATTGGAGACGAGTGACATCGGGTTGGCTCAAACGGTGGACTCGCATGACGCGAAGCTGTCCCGTTTGGAGGCGATGGTTCAAGATATGTTCTCATTCATGAAGCATTTGTTGGTCGGCATAAAACGCAAGGGGAAAGGTAAGGAGAAGGTGGGAGGGGAAGAGGTGCGGGAGGACGAGGTGCAGGATGATGAGGAAGTGGACCTCGCTGCTTCATCGCCGACACGTGCGGACTTTGATGATCCACTTCCCTATTTGGCTCCCTTCGATCGACTGATGTCGACACTTGGTTGGCCGAGCGTGTTTATACTGGGCATATTTGATGGCCAGCAGATAGGGAGAGGGTTGAGGGACCCGAATACCATCCAGGGTGGACTAGTTCATGGACGTGAGCTATCAGACATCGAGTCCAATGTGCTCGTCACGCATGTGATATCCGGGAAGGTGAACTCCCCGTTGTGATTTTTTGAACAATGTGGAACGATGTATATCAGTGGGTGTGTCAATTCGTATATCGTGTGGCCTACTCACCTCCTCGAATTTAACCCTATCCAAGACATGTAGTGACATTATTTGAATTGAATTGTATTGTTTTTAAGTTGATACATTTGAATTGTTTTTAAGTTGGTACATTTGAATTATACTTGGATTATATTGTGATGCATATTGTCTATTTTATTTTCACTATCTCTATTTTATTTGGATATATAATGTTTGAACAGGTACAACATTGATATAACAAGTACAAATATACTGCTGGGCAGTGGCAGTGGCCATACTGCCCATCAATTTTTTTTTTCAATTTTGCTCAGAATTGTCACGGTCATTGACTGTGACAAGTCCGTGAAAAAGGATTGCTGTCACGGACTTGTCACGGTCAATGACCATGACATCTTTTTATTAAATGTCACGGGTTTTTCATGTCCCTTAACCGTGACAAAACTTGTCAAGGTCAAGGACCGTGACAAGTCTAATGAACTTGTCACGGTCAATGACCGTGACAAGTCTGTGACAAAAAAAGTTGACACCCCCAGAATTATCACGGTCATTGACCTTGACACATCCAACTTGTAAAGGTCAATGACCGTGAAAATTCGATAGATTTGGTGTAGTGAGAGTATTACCATTTTAGTAGTTTTTTTGTCATCTCATGTGTATCTATAAATTCTCAAACTTATGAACTAATAAAACCTATGTGAAAGTAATAAATTACAATAATTATTTCTTTAGAAAAAGGTAGGCATTAATGGAAAAAGCATATGTGACACCTGGACTATTAAAATACTGGGTGGCCAGCCCGTGATCAAAATAAATTATTGGTCTCATATGGTTCATTCTTAGCATCACTATCGAAAACCTTTTTAAAGTTACTAACAACCTAGTAATTTTATTAGATCGATGTTAAATTTTATCTTTCATTAAATAGCAACAAGCGAAAATAAATAATAATTTAAACGATCAACACAAACTAAGAACTGAGTCCAATACATGTGAATGATATAAACAAGATGATCGAATCACTTATTGGTTCAACAATAAAATCCAACAAATATGAAATAACAACTTGGATACACAAGGTAACATAAATAAATTGTATACTAAATCTGAGGGTGACATTCCCAAATGAGTACTAGAATAAAGTCCTTACAATAGGAATGAATGAACGAAACGTCTATAGAAAAGTCCTGGAACTTCCACATGAGCTCCGGCTGCGCATCCCTGGATAGAATCCTCAAGTTGGGCATCCCTGTGGCTATACACCTAAAAGGTTTTGGAAAATATTTTGACATGGGTCAGATCCCATGTAAAACATATAAAAATATTTATCGAGCAGTTGAATTGCAATAATTAAGTGTGCATGTACACTCTTCATATTTAAGTTAGTGTCGCACCCACTTGAGGTGTAACTCACCCCTCATCTAATGTGTACACCTAACGCTTGCCTGCTAACCATCCTATTTAAGCTACCCCATCTAAGTAGCCGAATCACACCTCTTTATACTGCACTACTCTAACCCGAGTATTCTTACTTTGATTATTAAGTTATCTTCTCATTAACTTATTATTTGATTCAACTATATTAAATCATATGACAATAACACGAGTTATATAGGGAGTCACTTTTTAATTCATATAACTTTCACACCAGTTATATTAGAAACCACCTTTTAAATCATAGAACTTTCACCCTAGTTATATAAGAAATTCATTCACACTCTGTATTAATCCCGTATATAATTATCTACTTATATTATATGCGTACTAATATACTGCAATATTCTTACACATGTCGCGTATAATAACCATCCATTCATGAGTAATAACTCATCGGATGGTTTTTCTAAAATGTTATCATATCCCAGGCATGCTCACTCTAACACGACCACCTCAAGTTGGACTAGCTCACACTGAACTTGGGTAAAAATCACAAACGTTATGGAGGCGATCATATTTCCTTCACCAAAAGTGAAACTGAATCATACCCAAAGTGGTTCACCTCTGAAAACAAATCACGCAATAAAAATCCTGGACGATATGACTTGGGAACTATACTCTCCCTACTCCTCAAGTAAGGGGATTCACCCACATTATGCAACCTCCAATGATAGCACTAGAGGGGTATGATTTTCACATAAATATGATTCACACCAATATTTATAAATCATACAAATATACATATGCTATCACACTAACCGTATACATATATTTAATAAAGTTAGACTAACCCGTTCCTAACACCCATAGCACTAGCCCAAAAATACCCAAGTCTATATCCCGACTTGTAATTTAATTAATAACACATTCATAATTTTGTTATTTGAGTAGTGCACCCAACTATAGTACCCCGTCTCACTCGTTCGGTCTATATTTTCACCCTTTAGAATATATTACTCAAAATCCCACTTTTACGATTAACACCTCTCATTAAATTTTATATTCAATAATTTTTTATATATCTCCAATAAAAATTAAACCGGCCACTCCGTGCCCAACTCCTGAAGCACTAGCCTGAAAATATTTGAGTCACAATCTCTGACTCTTTATTAAATAAATTTCACTTCCATTGATTTTATTGATGTAATGCCACTAAAATATAATACCCGGACAATTTTACTCGGTCCGTAGTTTAAACCATTTTACAATTCATTAATCCAAATTCCATAATTATCTCTCACATTTATTATTTCCTTGCCAATAAATTTTATTCATGTACTAAGTCTCTAAACATGGGAGACCAAGAATTTCCTCACTATTATCTCTATCATTCCAAAAAAAAAACGAACCGAAAAGGCAACGTTCTGGGAAAGTCCTTGAGTAGAAGAAAATAATGTCATAACATTTATCTTTCTAGTCCCCCAAAAATCTCGGCCAAAAAATAATGGAACTGGGCAGGTATCGGCTATGTCGTTCGAGCGACGCCCCAGGTCGCTCGAACGACCTGCAGGGTTGACGCCCCTTCTTCATCCTGCTTGATCCGTCTGCCATAGCAGAGACCTTCAAGATTTTGGTTTTCGCCCGAAAGAGCCCCTGCTGATTTAAGCATCTAGCAGTAGATTTAAACCCTCTAAAATAACATTAACCATAATTAATTCTTGATTTACGCCACTAATCTACGAGTTGGGTATCCACGATTTTTACCCCATCCGTCTTATCTGAATTTAAGTTCGGACTCCAAATTTTTTCAATAAGAGGTTATGAGGCTATGACTAAAATCATATATAAACTCTATTGATTCATAATACAATAACAATTTCACCCTTAATCCCTATAAACTACCCAATTCATAAGCACCCGTTTTCAATGCGATAGCCCTCACGTTTTCTATGTGATAGCCCTTCACCCACCATAATATGAATTGGAATACTTAAAATTAAATGAAAGCACGTTTAAGTACTTAACTGGATAAATCCATAGAGTCTAAATTCCTTTGTTGTAGACGAATATTTGACAAAGAACTCATCAATTTCTTAATAGTTTGGCTCCCAAAAGCTCTCCCAATTGATCCCTCTTTTTTCCTCTGCAACTAGGGTTTTCTTATTCGAGTTTTGGCTGCCACAAACTCTCTAAATTAGGTTTTATTATGGGAATATCGAAATTAAGCTTGTGGGCTAAATTAAAATGACCCAAACACCCCCGTGTGGGCCCGGTTATGCCTAAAAATGCCCTGAGACCCAAGTACTGCCCCGGGTACTTTTTTTCGACTATCTCAACCTATTCGGAATCAACCATGCACTCAGAATCACCATCCGAGTCACATTACTAAAATTTTCCAATCTCGACCTGAATTTACAACACGTGTAAATTAAAAAAAATGAATTAATTAAATCTTAATTCACTAATTTAATTAAATCCTCCAGATAATTTAAGTACGATATCACCAAAAAAATTAAATCTATATCCTTAGAAATACGGGGTGTTATATACTTCCCTCTTACAATGGAATTTCATCCTCGAAACTCTGATAAGTCTAGTACTCCAAGCCTTGAATAATTTCTACTCACACGACCTTAAGATTGCTACACATATCTCTACCCCTTCTAATCGGGAATTATATTAAAATTAAATGAAATACCGAGTGCTCCCAAACACCTTGTACCCATGCTTACCATAAGGACATTATTTTGTTATCCGATTTACATTTGAGTATGTCATATACCGCTACGACCGTCGACGACTTAGTCATGTTCAATCATGCGTCAAGACGGATTCAAATATTAACATTTGTCAATAAAGAAGCCTCCCAAAGACTAATTTTAGTGTGATTGTATTTTGGTTACTTGACGGTTCACTTAGGGTGTTGGAATCATTAAATTTTTTTTTTCTAAGTGTTGAGGTGGTGTTTTTCTTCAAAAATATTTTCCTTAGTGTTGAGGTCGACATTTGAAACAAAAAAGAAAAAATATTTTTTTATTAAGGTCATTTGAGAGACCTGAGTAAGTCGTTCAAACGACTTCACCATCTCGCGCGATAAGCCGTTCAAACGACAAAAGGCCTCGTTCGAGCGACAATGAGTTTTGTTTGAGAGACAACGCCATCTTAAATTTTTTATATATAGCGTGTTAAACCACTCTATTTTCGTGAAGAAGACCTGAAGAATTTCTTTCTACAAAAACTATTAATAACAGATTACCTTTGTCTTCTTCGTTTATGGTTCAAATCCTTTTGTTTTCAATTTGAAAATTCCAATAGTTTTTATTGAATTGTTTTGAAGCTCAAGATACAGTTTTACTTAGTTTCACTTATAGGGAGGATAACCTACTGCTGATCTAGGTGACACCTGTGGGAGGTGATGGGATGATGTCATTACGTATCAAAGAGAGTACTCGTGGGTGTTCCTAGGTTGTCTAGACTACATGTCTTTATGGATCATACGAGGTTAATTCATTACTGATTTAGGTTGCGACCTATGAGACTTTGCTGTGGTAAATTCTTTGTAGATTTTGCTTGTAATCATTGTGATTATTATTAGTTAAATAAAAGGCTTTTCCCTTCGAGGATTTTTCCTGAAATATGGGAGTGAGCAATTCATATGTGTTTGTGTTGGCATGATCCACTACACCTAAATGTATGGTTTAGGGATAAATTAATTTGGTTTAATACTGACACCGATTTGATAAAATTAACACGAAAATTTACGAATTTGGTTTAATTAGTATCACAACACATTCACAAATTAGTATTAGAGTGAGTTTCTCTAATTTATTGAGTGATCCTTGTTTTCCGCAAAATTGTACGATATTTAATTTAAAAAAAAATTATATTTGGTGAAAAATCGCAAATTTTCCAATGGAGCACTTATATAATCGGATGCCCATTTTTGTTGGAAAGCACATACGAAATCACAATTAAAGGCCATTAAAGAGCGCGTTTGGGTAGTTTGTGAAAGAGGCTAGACTCCTCCCACTGTCATTGTAAATAATATCACTACTTTAAAACTCGTGACAGACTGGACTGAGGATTAATTTAAATGGAACACTTTTAATTCACGTGGGCTGAGTGCAATTTCTGGTGCTGTCACACCTGAGGAGTTTCGACGTATTATGACGTTCACTATGTCAAAACAAGCATGGGACATTTTACAACTTACCAATGAAGGTACTAACGCGGTCAAAGAGGCTAAAATTCAGAATTTAACTACTCAATTTGAAACAACTACCATCCTTGAGACTGAGTGTTTTAATGAGTTTTATGCGCGTTTCTCTGATATTGTCAACACTAATTTTAATCTCGGTGAGCACATTCCTGATGCATGAGTGATTAAAATTAATTTAAGATCATTGCCTAAACGTTTTATCCCTAAAGTGACTATTTTAAATTCCTTGGGTAATTTGAGAAATTTAAAATTAGAAGAGCCGGTAAGAGACCTCCAGACATATGCAATTGACATGTTCCCCGACACTATCAAACCTAAGGATAGAGGGATAGAACTTAGATCCCAGTCTAGGAATGTAGAGGAAGTGTCCAAGAAAGAGAAGAAAAGGAAAGTGAGAGTTTGTGAGTCCAAGTCTGAGGACGAGTCTGATTTTGATATGTTCGTGCCTAGATTTTTTTTTTAAAAAGCTTCTCAAGTTTTCAAAAGAAAATTCTTCCAATAAAATATTTTTGAAAAAAACAAAAAGAAAGATGAGGCCATAGAGAGCGGTGAAAAAGAGAGTCAGAAGGGGAAAGCGGAAGAAGATACATGTTTTAAGTGTGAGGGTGGGGGGGATAGAGCTTTTGAGTGTCCCACACGCTAAAGAGAAAGGGTAAACAGATTCCCATGCCAGCCACTCTTAGCGATAGTCAGGAAGAGGTGAAAGATTCCGGGGATGAGTCTTCACATGGAAAATTTGTGTAATACCTTGTAATTTTAATGATTTTTAAAATGAGATTAATTAGGATTAATTATGGGTTAAATTAAAATTAATTCGAATTTCAATATTATTTGGGAATAAAGTAATAGGTGATTTATGTGAATATTACTTAGTGATTAGAAGTAATATATGATTATGACTTTACATATGATTATGATATTGTCGCGAGTGATGACTACGGCAATTATGTGAATTAAGTCGGGACGTGTATGTGAGTCATGTCGGGACTAAATTTAAAGGAATTAAAAGTAAAATATTTTTATGTCATACAAATGGTCATTTTGATTGTGCCAAAGTGTATGAAAGAGTTTAAATAGTCAAAAAAGTCGACATGAGTGTTTGATTTGGGTCTTGGGGAACTTTGGAACCGAATAGACACCCCGGATGGGTATTTTAATCATTTTACATGGGAGGTGAACAATACCTACAAATTTTGGAGCTATTTTATTTAAATGTAGAGTTCATCTAAGTGAGGTTGAATTATAAAAAATCGAAAGACAAGTCTGTGAGGAGAGGAGAGGTTTTTCTAAGAAATGAAGAGACACCCTACGAAGCCAAGAATCAAAAGTCATCCTACACCATCACTGCAACCAAAAGTTGGTCAAAAAATGTAGAAGACCATGACTAGACTATCAACCCCAAAGGTTCAGACCTACAATTTAAAGGCAAGTGACATAATCTTTGCAAAATTAGCATGTATAATTCCCATGTTAGGATAGTTGTAGAATCCCAAAAAATTTTAAGATTTAGAGATGAACCATGATGATTTTAATGGAATCATTGATATGAGAAATATGTATAACAAACCTCCTTGTCATTATATATTTTAATCCATGAATTTGGAATCATTTGATAAAGAAAATCTGAGTTTGATATGTTATTCTTGGAGAAATGATCAAATATGGTTGTCTCAAAATTATGAGAAACATCATGTTTAATCAAAACATATTGATGTTTTAGGTTGTTTAATGATTGGATATAATTTAAATGTATTGTTATATCATGTGGAATGAGTCATAAGAAGTTTGGTATCTTAAAATTGAGAATTTGAGGATGAAAATTGGTTAAACCCGTAGGCCAAATATGAAAAAATAGTAGGCTAATACCTGTTGGATCAATCGATTCAAGATTATCGATCGATCGAATATCCCAGAATTCAAATGTTGATTTTGTTTAAGGATTGATTAAATTCCCCCCCTTCTAAGGATGCTTACTGTATATTAAATATAACATAATGAGATTTTGGGAAAGTCAGTAGGGTGGTAACTGAGACTCAAAAATTATTTATGTGTGAATTAATCCTTCAGAATATAATAATGGATTAAAAGTAATTAGAGTTTACAGAAGAATAAATCTATTTGAGGATAATATGAATTTGTGAAAATTTAGGATTTGGGATGACATGGACCAGTAGGGTGTAGATAATTACTTACTAAATTTATTTGAGAAATAATGGTTAACTTTCGAGTGATGAGAAAATTCGGGAAATATATGTTAATAAGTAAATTCATAATCTATAAATATGTAAGATATCAGAGAAAAAATATACTACGTATGAAATTATCATATGGGTTGTGTGAATACCTTATTGATATTATATAGGTGGGGTGAATACCTATATTTTTATTTGTATGATATACCTACGCTGCTTGCTATAAGGGTGGAGGTTTCGTGTTATGGTTAATCTTATCTTGATGAGCCCACTTGAGGGGATTTTAGATTTGCACCTTGATCATAGGACCTTAGACACATTCTATTGGCATGAATGGTAGTTTTGACGGTTGAATGGAAGCATAGGTATGTGCATGACCCATTCAGCTAGGGAGTATGCTCACCTACAAATATACGTGTTATGGTATTTATGGTTCGAAAGAGACACTGAACCAAAAGTCCTTTTGCCAGCGAGAGATGTAACTGGGCATGATAGCAGAGTATGCTTGCACCACAGCTGTGTCTGGGAGGTTCCATATTAGTATATATGCTAGTGTGATGAATATATATACTGTGATGTGATATATTGTGTGAATTAGTAGATGAAAATTGAATAATAAAATCTGAATTGAGTTAAGTAAGTGAATACTTAATATTTAATGTCTTAGTTCATCTTAAAGAGAAATTAACATGTTTAATTAATAAAAGTATTGCATGAGAAATACTGGAAAATGAGAAAAGATAGAATGATAGTTGAAAACCTTGTTTAGGGGAATAATAAGGTAAGTTAGGCATGTACGCAAGATGAGAGGTGATATCCTCATGTGAGAACCGAGAACTAACATGTACATAATACCTGTTTAATTGCACTTGTTAAGAACTTTCTATTTTAAAAATATTTTACAATAGGGCTCTGAACCGTTTACTTGCATATTCTCTTTTGTACTATATCTATATTACGAGGTGCCCAGCATCAAGGATGCCCGATTTAGAGGATGGATATTTTGAAGAGTTTTTGGAGGTGCAACTTTGGATTAGACGCTTTCATTTCCTTGATTCATATCTTTATAGTATTTGGATCATGTAGGGCATGTCACCCAAGATTACAGTAGTTCCATTTCCATTTCGGATATTGTCCTGGTTTTACATTGATACTATTTTTATCATTTTGTATGGATGGTGATATTGAGATATTTCAACTGGAGAGTTTATTCTAGTTACAGTTATACTTGTTGAATTTCATTTCAGTTGTGTTGGGGTGTTACTTATTCAGTATGGTTGTAAGGATTTAGTTAAATTAAAATTGGAGAAGTTTTGGCACTTAACTTAACTAATTATTAGGTGAATTAGTAAGAAATTATTTTTGACAGTGATGCTAAGAATGAACAAACTAGATATACTGATTTAATTTAATAAATGACTGATCACCCAGTATTTAATTAGGCGGGTATCACAGGTAGTATCAGAGCATCAGGTTCTAGTGTTATTCAGATCTTTATAGTTTACTATGCTTTTTGTTTAACATCCATTGATATAGAGCCCTATCATTATGATTGTTGTATTCATTGTAATCCCCCGTATTTATGAGTATTTCTATTTAATTAAATTGGAGAATTAAATGAGAAAATATGATTTACTTTAAATTACGCCAAAAAAGTAATTTAGTGAGATTTATTAATAAATGTGATTATGCAGTATTAATTGAGAGATAGATACTGATTAATATTGCCTATTTCTATTTACTTAGCGCGAGTAGTAAATAGTTACTTAGTACGTATAGACCATTTTGGGGTGAGAACGAGTAATATATTTTTAAGTGACTCAAATGATAATTTAGAGGTCACAGATGAGTCCGGAAGGGTCGAATTAGTCAATATAGTATACCCAAGGGTACTAGTTGAGTCCTGGGGTAATTTTGTACTAAACCAAGACCATTCGGGTGCATTTTGGACTTTTTAACACGTGAGGGTATTGAGATCTACGAATTTGAGAGTCTCTTATCAGCTATATGAAAGAGGGGTTAGGGTTATAACACCCATGTAAACACTAATACTATTAGAGAGAAGGAGAAAATCATTCTCAAGGCTTAGAAGATGCTTTTGAAGAGGTTGGGTTTGAATCTTGCATCCTAGGAGCCAAAGGAGGAAGGATTGAAGAAGAGAAGCATCAATCCATAATCAACTCCACGAAATCATAACCCCTATGTAAAGGAATGTGTTTATTACAAAATAAATGCAAGTTATAATACCCATGTGTAGGGAGTTTTAAGAATTGGTTGATTCTAATTAAAAACCTTGAATAAAATGTATGAATTGATCATATGTTTGGGTAGGATTGCATGTAGAATGAATCCCTAAGTAAAGATGAAATAAAATTAGAATATATTAAATGATTAACATAGAATATTTATGAGTTCTTGGTTGAAGAACATGAATCTTGAATGACTTAGGGTTTAATTGATGAACACAAGATGTCAATCTTCCCGAATTTTTAACATAACTTTAAACGTATGCCATTTGAATTGTACTTCTAATTAGAGTGATAAACATACATTTATTGAAATTTATATCTATTATTTATCCAATGAACTTGGAATCAGGTCAATTGGAGGTCTGTAGAGGGAGTATTCGACATGTTACTACAGGGTGTTTGATTTGTGAGCATAGTAATCTGAATGCCTAAAAATTTATCGGGGACGTGTTTGGGACCTTGATGAAATATATTTCTGTAATAATGATATGGAAGTAGGTCTATGATTGAGCGTTGGACTTTAATTTTGTGAGAGAATTAAAGTGGATATTCATAGGCTTGATTATGACGTATTCTAATTCGAGATGATAAGAATATAATTACAAAAAAGATTGAGCGAGCTTAAATTTGTTGAGTCAGTAGGTTAACAAGGGTAACTACTGAATTGATATAACAAGGGGTAACTAGGAACCTTAGAGTTGTGTGAATACTCGAGTTAATAGAAAGTGAAATAAATTTATAAAGCAAATAATTATGGTTAATGTAAGAGAATATTATATTACATACAAGTATGATTGATAGGCTGGGTCTGTACCTACTAAATTGTATGAACTATTAGGTTGAGATATGTATACCTAAATTAACTACATTTTGTTCGATGAAGTATTCCGAACTAACGTAGAGTTTTATATGTTAGGGTCGATGGAGTATTTCGAACTAACATTGGGTTATCATATGTTTGGGGTCGATGTAAAATGCTGAACCAAACCTTCAAACTGGTGGTGTGATGAAATAGTCCGAGCCAGAATATGTGTATATAAATAATTGGTTTCGATGTATCATTCTGAACCATTTCTTAGTTGGGGTCGATGACGATGCCTCACATTATTTATCAGTATGTTGGAGACTTAAGAGATTATGGATGTCTCATAGTGATTGATCCCGGTGTGTATGTACCTGAATGATTTGATTCAAGGTATGTCGTATGACTACTGAGCGGAGAGATCGAGCTCATTGTTGTGATTAGTGCTAAGGACTTAGTGATAGTATAAGCACAGTGCCACTTGACTCCTTTAGAGATGTTGGAGTATGGTCGTACCTATTGTCGGGGGATAAAAAAATTAAGTATCTTGACTATGTGTTGTTCCGACAATGCTCAGTAATAATTAAGGGAATAAGTCCCTTGTTTAAGTTCAGTTACGAAAGGGGATACGACTGAATTTGATTGTACGTCAGGAGAAGAGACGATGTTAGATGCTAGGGCATTAGTGGAGCCGGTAGTGTTGTGGGAAAACACTGAAAAGTTTATCTCACCACGAAGGGATAAGTTGGACTTTGTGGGAAAGAATTTGATTTTTAGTCTATAGTATATTGAGAATACCCCCGAGTTTGTAGTCATGCTGTAAAAACAAGGCGAGAGTTGAGGAAAAACTCGTTACAAGTGCGACGGTTGCAATGTTTTTACAAATGTGCACGGAGAAGAGGGTGTATGGGCGCCCTAGTCAATTGGCCTTCTTAGTCATCCGAGATAGAGGGATGCAGAAGATTATATTTGATAAGTACGATGGTGGGGAAGTTATGAGGAAAGTCGTATTGATGAAATGGATTTAACGTCATGGGAGAAAGACGATAATCCAAGCTTATATGTACAGAGAGAGCCAGCGCACACTATGGGATAAGAGTCGGAAGGAAGCCGTTCAAAAGTTATCTCTTGATATGGGAGACCTAACTGTTTTGAAGAAGTAACGCAAGGTTCTACTTGACTAAGTCTTGATAGTGACTTACGTGTTACTAAAATGTTGATTCTTATAAAGTGACCAACCCTAAAAGTACGCCAATTACGAATAGTACACAGATTGTAAAGTATAACATACCCGAAGAGAAAGGGGAATAGAGTACCACTTGAGTAAATATGACATAAGTGGGAAGCGGCGTTGAGGAAGACACATAGTGAGATTGTATCCAGACGCACCACTAATTGATAGAGGAATGTGGGCTCGAAATGAACAACCTGAAATTGGGTAGTGAACCTACATTTCTAGCGATGAAATGAGTAGGCCGACTTATAATTTATGGATGGACTATGAACATGGTAACCAATTCAACATTCCGTTGGGATAGCAGAATGGATTGACTGGGATAAACTGATATGTCATTGAAAAGGAAGAGTGCATAAGTGCAACGTGCCACTCTATATTGTTGTGAATCAGGATGAAATCCTAAAATTCCACCCTGTGAGAGATGGTAAGGGAGGAATGGAGATGAAGTTTTATTTTGGGTATCTTGTGACACATATTACTCCTTGATTATGAGAAAGGAAGATAATATGACCTAACGATAGTTGTATTTTTGAAGGACCCACTAATCAATTAATAGGTTAAATGTATACCTATATGAGCATATTTATAGGTAGTGTGAGTGTGCCTATATTGACTGTAAATAAGGATTAGGTTTGTGGGTACCAATTATGAACTTATGTACTTTGAGGTGTGGCTCGAGGAGACATTCGGAACTTTTAGTCCTTAATGCATGATATGAGGACATTCTATTGGAGTACGACATTTAAGAATATATGAAGTGTAAAATTATATTTCTACTAAATTTTCTACTCATGTGAGATGAGATATATATAAATATATTGGTGCTCGAGGTGTGATTCCGAGACAATATAACAAATCACTATTGGTGATCGAGGTGGGATTTGTGAGACAATAACCCCAAAAGTTTTATAGAAGGGGGGTGATGTTAATATAAGTGTTGATAGTATATGTTATGTGTAAGAAATATATACCTTATGATTTTCCTACTTATGGGAGATAATAAGTATGCTTAATTCAGCATTGGCGTCGATGATGTTCCGGATCAATACATGAAGGATTCGATTTGGGGTCGATGATTTGCCGAATAAAATCGATGATGAATAATACACATTGGTATCGATGGAAGGTATGAACCAACATGTTCATTACATTTACCTTTGGGTCGAGGGATTTTCGGACCAACGTAAATGATAGGACGATTGGGGTCGATGATTTTGCCGGATCAATTTTCCTTATAGTATATATTGTGTGTGAAATATATACCTTAAAATATTGTACTTATGAGTAATAGTAGATACATAGATTCTATATGTAGAGATATACATGAAAAGGGTAAATTAAGTAGAGAGAAACTTAATTTCAAGAGTTAACGTTAGATTGGGAAAAATCTATGGAGATATTAAGTAGTGAGACTAACTTATAATATACGAGGCATGGATAACATGCGATAAGGGTTTATAATGAAGCAAGGCATGTACTTGGGGCGACCCTTAGGATAATATGATTGTATTTTTGGGTATTAGAGGAGGTGGTGATGTTTAAGGTCCTTAGTCTTAATACGTGTCTTATCCTAAATTCGAGGACGAAATTCCTTTGTAGGGGGAAGTATGTAATACCCCGTATTTTTGAGTATTTATATTTAATTAAATTGGAAAATTAAATGAGAAAATATGATTTGATTTAAATTACGCAAGAAAAGTAATTTAGTGAGATTTATTAATAATTGTGATTATGGAGTATTAATCGAGAGATATATACTAATTATTATTGCCTCTTTCTATTTACTTTGCGCAAGTAGTAAATAGTAACTTAACACATGAAGACCATTTTCGGGTGAGGACAAGTAATTTATTTTTAAGTGACTCAAATGATAATTTATAGGTCACAGATGAGTCCAGAAGGGTCGAATTTGTCAAAATAGTATACCCGGGGGTACTAGTTGAGTCCTGAGCTAATTTTGGACTAAGCCGAGACCGTTCGGGGGTGTTTTGGTCTTTTAACATGTGAGGGGATTGAGACCTACGAGTTTGAGAGTCTCTTATCATCCATATGAAATAGGGGTTGAGGTTAGAACACCCATGTAAACACCAAGACCATTAGAGAGAAGGAGAAAATTATTCTCTAGGCTTAGAAGATGCTTTTGAAGAGGTTGGGTTTGGATATTGCATCCTAGGAGCCAATGAAGGAAGGATTGAAGAAGAGAAGCATCAATCCATTATCAACTCCACGAAATCAGAACCCCTCTGTCAAGGAAAGTGTTTATTACAAATCAAATTCAAGTTATAATACGCATGTGCAGGGAGTTTTTAGAATTTGTTGATTCTATTTAAAAACCTTGAATTAAATGTATGAATTGATCATATGTTTGGGTAGGATTGCATGTAGAATGAATCCCTAAGTAAAGATGAAATAAAATTTGAATATATTTTATGATTAACATAGAATCTTTATGAGTTCTTGGTTGAAGAACATGAATCTTGAATGACTTAGGGTTTAATTGATGAACACAAGATGTCAATCTGCGAGAATTTTTAACATAATTTTAAATGTATGCCAATTGAATTGTAATTCTAATTAGAGTACGAACCATACATGTCTTGAAATTTGTATCTCTTAGATATCCAATGAACTTTTAATCAGATCAATCAATGTTCTGTAGAGGGAGTAATCGACATGTTACTACGGGGTGTTTGATCTGCCAACATAGTAATCTGCCAGAATTTTGACATGATTTTAAACGTGCACTATTTGAGTTTTACTTCGAATTAGAGTGTTAATCATATATTTATGTAATGGTCTATCTCTTATCTTTCCAATGAACTTGGAATTAGGTCAATCGGAGTTCTGTAGAGGGAGAAATCGAATTTTTACTAGAGGTTGTTTAATCTGCTAGAAAATTTATGATTCCTTTCGGTTGCGAGAAAATGTAAGATCTTTCTTTCTAAGACTCAAATGCCTACAAATTTATCGGGGAAGTGTTTGGGACCGTGATGAAATATATTTCTATAATAATGATATGGAATTAGGTTTATGATTGAGTGTTGGACTTTAATTTTGTGAGAGAATTAAAGTGGAGATTCATAGGCTTGAATGTGACATATTCTAATTCGAGATGATAAGAATATAATTACGAAAAGCATGAACGAGCTTAAATTTATCGAGTCAGTAGGTTAACAAGGGTAACTGCTGAATTGATATAACTAGGGGTAACTAGGACCCTTAGAGTTGTGTGAATACTCGAATTAATATGAAGGTGAAATAAATTTGTAAAGCAAACAATTATGGTAAATATAAGAGAATACTATATTACATAAAAGTATGATTGATAGGTCGGGTGTGTACCTACTAAATTGTATGAACTATTAGGTTTAGAGATGTATACCTAAATTGACTACGTTAGGGTCGATGAAGTATTCAGAACTAACCTAGGGTTATTATATGTTAGGATCGATGGAGTATTTTGGACTAACATTGGGTTATCATATGTTTGGGGTCAATGTAAAATGCCGAACCAAACCGTCAAACTGGTGGCGTGATGAAAGAGTCCAAGATAGAATAAGTGTATATAAATAATTAGGATCGAGGTATCATTCCGAACCAATTCTTACTTAGGGTCGATGAATCATTCCGAATCAAGAGTCCCTTACACGTGTCAAAATGACATAATAGTAATGACTGGTATTTAGTATATACTGTGTGTGAAATATATACTTAATGATATTCTACTTCTGTGTGTTTAGTAGATTGATATATGACGTGTTTAACGATACATATCAAATTGGTAAGTTAAGTAGTGAAACTTAATTACGAAACGTAACGCTAGATAGAGAATATCTAATTAGTAATTTAAGTAGTGAAGCTTAATTACAAAAGTGGGAAGATATTAATTGTGAGAATTGTAGAAATTTAGTAGTGAAACTAAATGAGAAGTTTTGAAACATAACATAGGTGAAATGTTACTTGAGAACTAATTAACCTTCGCGAGATGTTAATGAAATAGATGTACTGTATGGGCGGTACGAGAACTTAGGTATAGATAAGTTCAGATGATGACTTTAGTCCCAGTTAGCTTGGGAGATATGGCTAGGCATACTAAGTGTAAAACGTTGGGTGTTCACAATAAATGAGGAGTGAGTAAACTCAAGAGAGTGTACGAGAACCTAACATGTGTAATCAATAACCACATTTTATATTATGATAAACGCTTGCTAAATATTTTCAAAATATTTTGAGTATTAACTCATACTATACAGGGACACCATGTATGCGGATTTCATTCCAGGGACTTGAAGCTATAGCACACTGGATGCTTATAGGATTTTGATTAGATGATATCTCTCTTTCAAATCTAGTGCAAGATCTCACACTATTCTATGTATGGACTTGTGGTCCGGTATCAGTCTCAGATGTTTAGTTTCAGACTAGTGGTTGTTCTATTATTATTTTGGGATTTTTAGCCGATGGTTATTCGATAATACTCTTGTTCTCTTGTAATTATATTTTGCTAATTGGGTTGTAGTATATGGTGATTGTTATACTTTGTTCCGCTTTGCTAATTCTGTTTTAAGAAAGATAAAATTTGACACCGGTCTAATTTTCACGTAGGTGACTAGTAATGAAAAGGTTTTCGACAGTGATGATAAGAATGAACCGTTTGAGAAACCAATTTTAATTTAATAAAGGCTTGATCACCTGATGTTTAATTAGGAGGGGTGTCTCAGATGCTATCAGAGACAGGTTATAGTGTCCATAGAATCTGTACGACTTACTACGTTTTCAGCGTGTCATTTGATTGATATAGATCCCTATCTTAGGATTGTTGTACTCCTCTACGTACGTGGTTTACATTCTCCTGCTATTTAGTAGATGAAGTTATATATGTTTGAGTTCGATTGAGTATGGTACGTCGAACATGGAGGTAGGACTAGCGTAGACGTTAAAAGAACTACAGGAAGAATGGGCTCGGCATGAAGCATGGAGTGTTCAAGAGTGGTAATCGTGGAAGAGATGACCGTTGTCGAGGTCACTCCTAGTTTGTAATAGAAGTAGATGCTGCAAGGAATGTTGGGGCATAACAGGAATTTTCCAAGTACCGCGACACAAAGAGTGATGCTAATCTAGACCCGCCTAACGCAGTGATAATGGGAGGAGGTCCGAAGGACCATTGAAGAAAATGAACCGTGAAAGATTTGATAAATCGTCGATTCTGCATGTTAACCAACGGATGTATGAAAAAGACGTTACTAATGCCGTTTAATACAAGATTAAACTGTATAAGCAAATCCGAGTTGTTTGTTGAAGAAATCCTTTTCTTCTGAAAATAAAATAGATAAACAACAAGTTGTGTTTACAAAAACTTATGTTCGAGAATAACCAAGACTTTGTAATCAGTTTTAAAACTAAGAAAGTTTCAAAATATCAGCAACTATAGAATGAGATGAGGAGATGAAGATAATCAGAACACACTATTTTTAACGTGGTAAAACCTCTCCCAATAGAGGAAACATCCACGGTGACTTCTAAGTCACGAAAGTAAAAAAATCCACTAAAAACAAATAGCAGTTACAAACAATACAACATACATACACATAACTTAGCCTATTCTAAGTTTAGGAATATACCCCACTTGGTGTCCTTCTAACTTCTTTGTAGATCTGATTGTGAATGATGTTCTTCTAGTTTGATAACTTCCACTTTGCTTTAGCTTTCTTTGCGTCGACTCAATAATCTTGAATCTTATTCTCAACACTTTCAGTGTGGTAGTGTGTCAAGTGTTTGTGATGTGATTTCTATCCACATGCATGAACTCACACACACTTAGTTTGTACAGACAGTCCTAGAAAATTACATATAAAGACTATATGCTGTGATTTTCTTTTCTTTCTTTCTTACAAAACTTGAAACCTTTTGACCTTTTAATATATACCAGATTCCACGGATATCTTGCTTCAAAATCAGTCAAGATCTTAATCAATCTCAGTTTTGAGAAGATTTTCGAGATTGAAAACCTCTAAGTGAGAATCCAACTAGGTCAAGGTTTAGTTTTACAAGAACAAGAAATAGAAAACATTTACAGATCTAAATCAGCAAAGATTTCACAAAACGAGAAACAAATATACAGATCTAGTGATATAAGATTTGGATTTCTATGAAAAAATAAATATAGATCTCACCAAAATGTCTAAGTTGGTAACAAGATCACAGATCAAGAGGTTACAGCTACAAACTATCAAACTAGTAACACCACTCTCTCTCAAACACTCAAGGTTGTGTTTGGGGTTTTGAAATTACGAAGGTTTGAATATGGTTTGAAGTTGTTTAGGGTTAGGGTTTCTCTAACTCAGTTTCCCTTTCTCTCTCTTCTATATTTTCTTTTCTCTCTTCTCTCTTCTCTTTTTTTTTTCTCAATTTAGACGACTGCCAAAAGTCTTAAAAGGCTGAGAATGAGAGGGTTTAAATAGGAGCAAAGGAATGTTCTGGATCGAAGATAGCAATCAATGGTTGAGATTCAGTCTTCCTATATTGACTTTGATCCAAGTGTGCTAAGATAGCGGTGGTTAAAACGAAGATGATTGGTCCACAGTGATAACACACGGATAGTCTTTAAACACATGCAGGCCGTTGATAACGTTTGATCTAACGATCCACAATTCACGAGGCCGCTCTCTCACAAAACAAACACAAAAGAGATAATAGGAGCTTGACAAGTGTTGGCATGTTATTGGCTGGCAAACGCGCGTCCAAACTAATTATAGACAACACCCTAATGTCTATGGCGCATTGATATTCTACCCAATCAAACATTCTCATGAAAAAATAATTTTGCATAATATCATTTTAACCCCACAAAGTTTATAAACAAACTTTTATTAAAGAAAACATTGTTTTAAAAATGTTTAAAAATTCCCAAAAAATTATTAAAACAGCATTTTAAGGGGAATTTAACATACAATCAATATGAGCAATATATACACATGTATGCACTTCTAATGTGTGTAGTGTGATTCAATTTATACCTTTTTTGGATCATTGAAGAGGATTAGAGAGTGAATAAGTTTGAGGTTCTTTGGATTCTAGGTTATACAACTAATTTTGTCACTATTTCCAAACTAGATGACCACTTATACAATATAGACTTAAGTAAGTCAAAGGTATAAGGTGCTTCAATGTAGAATGTCCATAGGTCTTAGCATTAAGGATAGAGTATAAGTACTTATAAGTGAAAATTTGGGTAGATTTAATAGGCAACGTCGTGGGGATACCAGTCACCACATCCGGACCGAGGGTCAATATACAAATAGAGGGATCTTAGCTATAGTTTAATCGCAAATTCCTCCAATGATGGTTCAGAAGAGAAGTAAATGGGATTTTTAAACCCGTCACGTGAAAGCCTGGTAGAGGCCAATTGTGAGAAATAAATTTATCTCTTGAAGTGAACTAGTACCCGATAAGACAGGTACAAGGGAAAAAGAGCCCTTAAGAGAATGAACTAACAAGTTGTTGTCCCCTATAATTTTTGAGAAAATTCTACTTAGACGACTTATGTGTATGATGGCAGTACGATGCTTCTTACACGGTTGATGAAAAGGCTCCTAGGTGGGCGGAGCTAAAAGAGTTTAAGGAATTAGTCAAAGAGTAAGACTGAATCTAAAGGGGCTAGTGCAAGCCATAAGTGGCAAACCACTAGGTGAATTTATCAAATTGATGCTAAGTTGGGTCTATTAAGTCTAATAGTGCGTTCCTCTTGGTCAAGGAAACTAAGGGAACCATGATGATAGTGTTCATAATCGAGAATGCCAAGTCTGAGAGGAGGAATACCCTAGACCGGTCATAGTGGCCTGGAATAAGATGATTTATGAAAATATGTCTTATGTGGGACGTGAGACCACGCGTTTTGTTCTTGCCCGAAGTTATTTAAGGGAATAATGACTCCAATAAGTTTTACATTCCGAGAAGGACAAGCGTGTTATGTTTGGGAACCATTTGAACCACCAGTGTGATGGGCAAGAAAGTATATGAGTTTTAGCCTCGAGTGAATGAGGTATATGACGACGCCTCACCTGAAACAGGGTCGAGCTTACATTATTCATCAGTATGTTGGAGAGTTCATAGATTATGGATGTCTGATAGTGATTGATCCCGGTGTGTAGGGACCTTAATGATGTGATTCAAGGTATGTCGTATGACTGTTGAGCGGAGAGATCGAGCTCATTATTGTGATTAATGATAAGGACTTAGTGATAGTATAAGCGCAGTGCCACTTGACTCCTTTAAAGATGTTGGAGTATGGTCGTACCTATTGTCGGGGGATAAAAAAATTGCGTATCTCAACTATGTGTTATTCCGATAATGCTCAGTAAGAATGCATTGGGAGAGGTCCCTTATTTAAGTTCAGTTGCGAAAAGGTATACGACTGAATTTGTATGTATGTCAGGAGAAGAGACGATGTTAGATGCAAGGGCATTAGTGGATCTAGTAGTGTTATGGGAAAACTCTGAAAAGTTTATCACACCACGAAGGGATAAGTGTGACTTTGTGGGCAAGAATTTAATTTTTAGTCTATAGAAGATTGAGAATACCCCCGAGTTTGTAGTCACGCCATGAAAACAAGGCGAGAGTTGAGGAAAAGATGGTTACGAGTGTGACGATTATAATGTTTTTGAAAATATGCATGAAGAAGAGGGTGTATGGGTGCCCTAGTCAATTGGCCTTCTTAGTCATCCGAGATAGAGAGATGCATAAGATTATATTTGATAAGTACGATGGTGGGGAAGTTATGAGACAAGTCATATTAATAAAATGGATTGAACGTCATGGGAGAAAGACAATAATCCAAGATTATATGTGCTGAGGGAGCCAACTCACACTATGGATAAAGTCGGTGGGAAGCCGTTCAAAAGTTATCTCTTGATATGCGAGACCTAACTGTTATGAAGAAGTAACACAAGGTACTACTTGACTAAGTATTGAGAGTGACTTACGCATTACTAAAATATTTATTCTTATAAAGTGACCAACCCTAAAAGTACGCCAATTACGAAGAGTACAAAGATTGTAAAGTATAATGTAGGGTTATTATATGTCAGGGTCGATGGAGTATTTCGAACTAACATTTGGTTATCATATGTTTGGGGTCGATGTAAAATGCCGAACCAAACCTTCAAACTGGTGGCGTGATAAAAGAGTCTGAGCCACAATATGTGTATATAAATAAATGGGATCGAGGTATCATTCCGAACCAATTCTTACTTGGGGTTGATGTTCATTCCGAACCAAGAGTCCTTTACGTGTGTCAAAAGGACATAATAGTAATGACTGATATTTAGTATATGTGTGTGAAATATATACTTAATGATATTCTACTTCTATGTGTTTAGTAGATTGATATATGACGTGTTTAATGATACATATCAAACTGGTAAGTTAAGTAGTGAAACTTAATTATGAAACGTAAAGTTAGATAGAGAATATCTAATTAGTAATTTAAGTAGTGAAACTTAATTACAAAAGTGGGAAGATATTAATTGTGATAATTGTAGAAATTTAGTAGTGAAACTAAATGAGAAGTTTTGAAACATAACTTAGGGGAAATGTTACATGAGAACTAATTAACCTTCGCGAGATGTTAATGAAATGGATGTGCTGTATGGGTGGTACGAGAACTTAGGTATAGATAAGTTCAGATGATTACTTTAGTCTTAGTTAGCTTGGGAGATATGGCTAGGCAGGCTAAGTGTAGAACGCTGGGTGTGCACAATAGATGAGGAGTGAGTAAACTCAAGAGAGCGTACGAGAACCTAACATGTGTAATCAATAACCACATTTTATATTGTGACGAACGCTTGCTAAATATTTTCAAAATGTTTTGAGTATTAACTCATACTATAAAATATTTTTAAAACCTTTTAGGTGTCCAGCCACAGGGACGCCATGTATGTGGATTTTATTCCAGGTCCTTGAAGCTGTAGCACACTAGATGCTTACAGGATTTTGATTAGACGATATCTCTCTTTCAGATCTACTGCAATATCTCACACTATTTTATGTATGGACTTGTGGTCCGGTATCAGTCTTAGATGTTTAGTTTCAGACAAGTGGTTGTTCTATTGTTATTTTGGAATTTTTAGCCGATGGTTATTCGATAATACTCTTGTTCTCTTGTACTTATATTTTACTGATTGGGTTGTAGTATGTGGTGATTGATATACTTTGTTCCGCTTCGTTAATTCTGTTTTAAGAAAGATAAAATGTGGCACCGATCTAATTTTCACGTAGGTGATTAGTAATGAAAAGGTTTTCGACGGTGATCCTAAGAATGAACCTTTTGAGAAACCTGTGTTAATTTAATAACGGCTTGATCACCCGATGTTTAATTAGGCGGGGTGTGATTTACCCATATATACATTCGGCCAGGCCGAGAGAGTCCTCCACCTGGACGAGGGCAAGATGATCTCTCAACCAATGTCAAACGACCCTCCAAGGGGCCGACCCCTCATCATGGTTCAGACGACCCTCCAAGGGGCCGATCCCTCATCATGTTTCAGATGATCCTCCAAGGGGACGACCCCTCATCATGGTCCAGACGACCCTCCAAAGGGCCGACCCCTCTTCATGTCCTGGAGGACCCTACGAGGGTACGATAGTACGAGGCCTAAATTAGGCCAGGCTAACTGCCAGCATAACTTTGCCCTCGATCTCATATCATAGGCCGAGGGTGACGTTATCACAACGCGTGATTTGGGAGACGCGTGGAACAATGCACGTGAGATTCATATGGCACATGGAAGACTGTTATAACAATATCAACGCCTCACGTGAGGGAATATTATGTCATCACTAATCACAGAAGGCACCTCCAGGTGTCAAACAGGGGATTAGCTAGATCATAACTCACATGCATCATGCATGCTTGGGGGGTACACTACTCCCCACATGACCTACAAATACTTGTCACCTACAACCCTACAAAGGGATGGATAATTGGTAACCCTAGCAAAAACTCTGCTTGTACACAGTGGAGAGAGGGAGTGAGCTTAAGTGCATTGTATCCAAGGACATTAGTGCCCATACTTAGTGGATCACGCACTCACAGTGGATGTAGGCCTAATTGGTTGAACCACTATACATCATTGTCACTCATCCCTTTTTATACACTTACACACCATCATCTCTATGGTTGCCATTGTTATGTTTGTTTGAGCTCATCATCACTTATCCGGTGGTGCTGAATCTTGGCATCATCAGTTTGGCGCCGTCTGTGGGAACGAGAAAACATCTCTTCCTTTGTACACCCTGACCTCACCGGGCGCTCTGGTGGTGAACCAGATCTCCCCCTTTGTGGAACTGTTTCACCATTGAAAGGGAACCATTATGTTTTTCAAGATCATCAGTCTTTTGATCATCCATCTCTCTATAGCTCAAACACATGGCATAGAAGATGCCACTACCACCTCTTCCTTAACCGGATAGTGGAATAGGACCCAGTTCTAGTCAACCACCACCTCAGTCTGAAATGGCTGATATGGCGGCCGCCTTGAAGTCTCTGGTAGCATGCCAGCGGATTATGCAGGAGCAGTTCACGGCTCTTAGACAAAACATACTAAGACAATTGGGAGTCTCACCGGAGATGATTACCCTAATAGCACGAGGCTAGGGGACCACCCCAAGCACCACGTAAAGACTCACCGCCTCCTCAACGGCAGAGGGATGTTGCTGAACCTCGGCGTCTAGGCCTGGGGAGGCAAGGAAACCCTTGCCCAGAAGACAGGTATGATGATCTGGAGGGGGAGGAGGCCCCCATAGAGTGCTGGGATCCGTATGAGGTCTCCAACAATACTATACGGCCTATCCAAGAGAGCAGAGGGAAGTGTGGAAGGCAAAATCCTAACGATCGCCCGAGGGGCTTTGCTTTCGATCGTTTTAGTAGAGGGTCGGCCTTTGAGAGGCTAGGCTTAGTAAATGACTTGCGAGAAAAATTTTCCCACTCGATAAGGGTTGTGAGGTCCAGAAGGGAGGCTGTAGATGGTCGACCCCATGGGGGCCGACCCCACGGACGGGACGACGATCAGGGGGAAGTAAACAGTCAACACTGGCCTCCCATAGCAGAACCCTCCGTCCACCTTAAAGAGGTAATAGGGTATACCATCGGCCAAGCCGACCCTACAAGGCCCTGGAACGACTCAATCCAAAGGCTGGAAGATAAGATTGGTGATATTCATAAAAGCCGCGGCCCTCTTCAGAGAGGATACTCCATAGGCTCACTCTTTGTGGCAAAGATAGTCAACTTCCCCACGCCATCCAAGTTCAAGACACCAACGGTCTCCCCCGATGCGACGGGAACACCAAACCAGTCCACCATATTGAGATGTACCAATTAGCGAAAGACATATACTCTATCTCAGATGAGATGAGGTGCCGTACCTTTTCTGGCACTCTGACTGGGGCTGCACATGTCTTGTATATGTCTCTTCCAAAGAACTCCATTGAAAACTTTAAGCAGTTAAAAGGCCGGTTTATCCACAACTTTTGCTTTAGAGTGAGGCCACAGAAGAAGACCACACACCTGCTCTATGTTAAGCAGGGGAAGAACGAGAGCCTAAGAGACTACATAGCCAGATTTAACAAAGAAAAGTTAGAGGTTGAAGACTATGAGTAAAACATAGCCATGACGACCCTCATTGGAGGGCTCCAGAAGGGGAAGCTGCTATGGAATCTTGCTGAAGACCCTCCTAGGATGATGGCTGAATTGCAGCCAATAGCAGGAAAGATGATGAACGCCGAAGAGGTGATGGAAGAAAAATACTAAGATGAAAAAGGAGGCACCAGTGGGGGCAAGTACCAAAAAAAGAACAAAGGGGGGAAGAAGAGGTCTACGGATGACAAATTCGCTGATTACACCCCTTTGACGATCAACTGCGAGCATATCCTAAATGAGATAAAAAGTGACCAATTCTTAAAGTGGCCTGAGAAGATAAGGGAAACCCCTCCATAAGAGGAACAAGAATCTGTGGTGAGAATTTCCCCAAGACCATGTCCATGTCACCGACAAGTGTTTTTCCCAGAAAGATAAAATCGAGAAGATACTAAACGCAGGGAAGCTTAGGAAGTACGTTGAAAAAGGTTCCTTCAAGAGGGGACGAGGGGACGACCCCAAAAAGAAGAGAGGTGATGCATGCCGAGAAGATCCTCCAAAATGAAAGGACGACCCTTCGGATGATGAGGACGACCCTGAGATCCCACCAAGAGATGACCACGACCCTATAAAGAAACTTAATATGTTATCACACGGTATTGGGATGATCTCCGGGGGACTGGCAGGAGGAGGGTGAGAGGTCACAGATAGGAAGGTCCATGTAGCTAAGGCCAAGGCAATAACAAAGGTCGTGCACTCAACCTCTGTTGAGGCAAAGTCAGAAAAGAGAAAGAAGGTTGATATGGACACACTAATAGCGGGATTCTTAAGACTGGACTTCAAAGGCCTCTTAGCCCCTCATGATGACCCTCTAGTCATCACTACCAGGGTGCACGAATGTGAGGTGCCGAGGATCTTGGTAGATGGAGGTAGCTCTACAGATATGATGTTTAGGCCGTGCTTCAAAGCCTTAGGCCTTAGCCATGCTAGAATTGTCCCATACCATCACCCATTGATTCGGTTCAGCGGGGAAAAGGTCCACCCTTTGGGAGTGTATGAGACCGATGTCAGGATGGGGGATGAATGGCAGAGATGGCTTACCAAGAATGTCATCTTCTTCGTGATGGATGAACATGTCTTCTCGGCCTACAACATTATACTGGGGCGAGTATCTCTGAAGGGGTTTGAGGCTGTGTCGTCTATGATTCATTAGATGATCAAATTCCTGACCCTTTACGGGGTAGGGGAAGTTCAAGGAGACCACACGACGGAACGAGAATGTTACTTCAACTTCGCCGAAGAAAGAGAGGCACACAAGAAGGCAACAATCACTTACAATATTGACACCCTTGACCCCAGGGAAGAGAAAAAACTCAATAAAGGAGAAGCCATGGAAGAGGTAGAATCCATTACCCTCACTGAGGATGAGCCAGAAAAAACCGTCCAAATCGTCAAAGCTCTGAAGATATACATAAAAGAAGATCTCATCAAGCTGCTAAGGAAAAGACAGAGTGTCTTTGCATGGAGTCACGCAGATATGCCAGGGATCGACCCCAAAATTATGAACCGCAAGCTCAACGTGGTAGACGGTGCAAAGGCAGTAAAGCAGAAGAGGATAACTTATTCGCGGGATAAGTATGAGGTCATTAGGGATGAGGTTAAGAAGCTAGAAGATGTAGAGTTTATCAGGGAGGCCATCTATCTCGAATGGTTGTCAAACGCAGTCATTGTCCCAAAAGCCAATGGGAAGTGGAGGATGTGTGTAGACTTCACAGACCTCAACAAACATCATCCCAAAGACAGTTTCCCCTCCCCCGCATTGATCAGATGGTAGACGCTACCACAGTCCATGAGGTCATGAGCTTCATGGATGCCTATTCAGGGTACAACCAAATCTTCATGGATCCTTAAGACTCAGAGAAAACGTCTTTCATTACCGACAAGGGGACATACTATTATAGGGTCATGCCCTTTGGCCTAAAGAATGTTGGGGCAACGTACCAACGCCTTGTGAACAAAATGTTTAAAGACCAAATCGAGAAGTCCATGGAGGTCTATGTGGATGACATGGTGACCAAGAGTTTAAAGTAAGAAGATCATGTAGCCGACCTTGAGAGGACCTTTAACACGGTGGACAAGTACCGAATGAAGCTCAACCCGGACAAATGTGTCTTCGGGGTCAGAGCAGGGAAGTTCTTGGGATTTATCATCAACCAAAGGGGCATCGAGGCCAATACTGAAAAGATAAAGTCCCTCATAAAAATGAAGACCCCCAAGACCATTAAAGACGTTTAGAGGCTCAGATGGAGAGTTACTATGATTTGAATAGGTTCGTGTCCAGGGCCACAAACATGTGTTTACCATTCTTTAAAATTCTCAGAAAGGAATTCGAATGGAGTGAGGAGTGTGATGAGGCTTTCAAGGCGATAAAGTCATACTTAGGGTCTCCCCTGCTGTTGTCACGACCAGTGAAGGGCGAACGACTACATGTGTACCTAGCCATCTCAGAATCAACCATCAGTGCAACCATTGTGAAAGAAGAGGATGGAGTACAGAAGCCAGTGTATATCAACAGTAAGGCACTCCAGGGGCAGAGAAAATACACCCAAGGATGGAGAAGTTAGCCTATGCCTTGATCCATGCATCAAGAAAGATAAAGCCATGCTTCCAATCCTATACAATGGTCATCCCCACTGACTCTCCTCTTAGGTAGGTCTTACAAAAGCCATAAAAATAGAAGAGGGTAATGGCCTGGGCTATAGTGTTGGGAGAATTTAACATTGTATATCAACCGAGGATGGCCATTAAGGGGCAGGCGTTACCTGATTTTGTTGCTGAATTTACTTGGGAAGATGATCAAACTGAAGAGGAAAGCCTCGATAAGAGAGATACCCTGCAAGGCAGAGTTGTTGATAAATCCAAAGACAAGGATGAGACAAGGAGAGATAGAGAAAAAGTGACTGAAAACAAAGAAGGAAGATATCTCTTTAGACAGGGGTCCCTCAACGAGAGAAATTTCTCCAAGGAAAAGACGGTGTGGAACCTCTTCGTTGACGGGTCCTCTTGTGAAAGTGGAAGTGGGGAAGGATTAATAGTATCAGCACAAGACGGTATCGACATCGAGTACGCCCTAAGGTTTAACTTCAAAGCCTCCAACAACGAGTCTGAATATGAGGCTCTGATAGTGAGCCTCTCCTTGGTTAAGTCTCTTAGTATCTGCCAGGTCTTGGTCCATAGTGATTCTAGACTAGTGGTGAATCAGATACTAAGAGCCTATGAGGCTAAGGATGAGAGAATGGCAAATATCTTGAAAGGATAAAGTCACTATTGAAGGGATTAAGAGAGGTAAAGTTGAAGAGGATACCTAGGCTTGATAATGTCCGGGCCGATGCACTTACTAGGCTAGCCTCAACAACTAGGACAGATATCAGGAGGATAGTCCTAGTAGAAATTTTGCTTCGACCGACGATTGAAGAAGAAGAGGGAACACTTGGTTCTTGCTTAAATATCAATAAGGAAGCTTCGTGGATGGACCCTCTAATCGAATACATTAAAGAGGGGGAGATGCCAGAAGAAAAACAAGAAAAGAAGTAGTTGAGATATAGAGCTGCAAAATTCACTGTCATCGGAGACAACTTGTACAAAAAAGGGTTCTTGCTCCCATTACTTAGATGTGTGCACCCGTCTGAAGTCCCACACATCTTGCAAGAGGTGCACGATGGGTCATGTTCAAGCCATATTGGGGGCAGGTCTTTGGCGAAGAGGGTAGTAACCCAGGGGTACTGGTGGCCGATCTTGGGGAAAGATGCCACGACATATGTAAAAAGTGTGATAAATGTCAAAGATTTGCCACCATCCCTCACCAACCCCATCAACCTCTTACCTCCATTACATCCCCATGAGCATTTGTAGTATGGGGGGTCGACCTAGTAGGACCCTTGACTAGGTCCGTCAATAACTATCAGTTCCTCATCGTAGCAATTGACTATTTTTAAAAATGGGTGGAGGCGGAGCCGATGGTAATGGTCACCGAGCAGAAGACCTTCCAGTTTATCTGGAAAAACATTATATGTAGATATGGTCTCCCCAACACCCTCATTTCGGATAACGGGACTCAATTCAAGAATTCATCTCTAGAGAAGTACTGTGAAAGGGTGAGTATCAAACAATTCTTCTCGTCCCTAGGCCGACCTCAAGCCAATTGAAAAACTGAAGTAACAAACAGAACAATCCTAGACAGGATCAAGAAAAGACTCGAGGAGGCAAAAGGAAGATGGGTTGAGGAGTTGTACGTTGTATTGTGGGCCTACAGGACGACGATGAAGAATCCTATCGGTGAAACCCCGTTTATGCTAGAATATCGCTCAGAAGCCGTCATCCACACCGAGATTGGGTTTCCTACCCATAGAGTCCAAATGCATGACCAATAGAGAAATATGAAAGAAAGAGACTTGACTTAGACCTGATCGAGGAAAGGAGGGAAGACGCCGAGATAAGACAAGTTGCCTACAAGTAGAGGATGGATAGGTTTTACAACCAAAGGGTGAAGCAAAGGCCTATCGTAGTGGGGGACTTACTCCTTAAAAAGACTTGGCAAAAGCCTAACAAGCTCCACCCAAATTGGCATGGCCCATATAGGGTCATTGATGAAGTTATCACAGGAATGTATATACTAGAGAACCTTGAGGGGGAATCCTTTTCCAACCCCTGGAACGCAGATCATTTGAATAAATACTATCAGTAGTGTTGTAATGTCCTATCGGACCACGATTGTAATGGGTGTTTCTCCAACAGAACACTTGGAATGTTAATGAAAATATCATATTGGCCCCTCATCTTGTGTTTGGCAATTCTAGTATGATTGGGATCTTCGCGAAACCACCCTCAGCTATGATGAGGGTCAATGGTGGGGATGACCCCTCATTCACCCTCAAGAAAGACGAGGGGGGACCTTAATATAAAAACCATTAAGTAGGTGGGAAACAACCCTCGACTATGATGAGGGTCAATGGTGGGGACGACCCCTCATTCACCCTCAAGAAAGACGAGGGGGGACCTTAAATATAAAAACCATTAAGGTGGTGGGAAACCACCCTCGCCTATGATGAGGGTTAATGGTGGGGACGACCCCTCATTCACCCTCAAGAAAGACGAGGGGGACCTTAAATATAAGAACCATTAATTTGATGGGAAAACACCATCGTCTATGACGAGGGTCAATGGTGGGGACGACCCCTCATTCACCCTCAAGAAAGATGAGGGGGGACCTTAAATATAAAAACCATTAAGGTGGTGGTAAACCACCCTCGGCTATGATGAGGGTCAATGGTTGGGACGACCCATCATTCACCCTCAAGAAAGACAAGGTGGGACCTTAAATATAAAAATAATCAAGTTGGTGGAAAACCACCCTCGGCTATGATGAGGGTCAATGGTGGGGACGACCCCTCATTTACCCTAAAAAAATATGAGGGGGGACTTGAAATATAATAACCATTAAGGTGGTGGGAAACCACCCTCGGCTATGATGAGGGTCAATGGTGGGGACGACCCCTCATTCACCCTCAAGAAAGACAAGGGAGAACCTTAAATATAAAAACCATTAAGGTGGTGGGAAACCACCCTCGTCTATGATGAGGGTCAATGGTGGGGACGACCCCTCATTCACCCTCAAGAAAGACGAGGGGGACCTTAAATATAAAAACTATTAAGTTGGTGGAAAACCACCCTCGGCTATGATGAGGGTCAATGGTGGGGATGACCCCTCATTTACCCTAAAAAAAAACGAGGGGGACTTGAAATATAAAAACCATTAAGGTGGTGGGAAACCACCCTCGGCTATGATGAGGGTCAATGATGGGGACGACCCCTCATTCACCCTCAAGAAAGACGAGGGAGGACCTTAAATATAAAAACCATTAATGTGGTGGGAAACCACCCTCAGCTATGATGAGGGTCAATGGTGGGGACGACCCCTCATTCACCATCAAGAAAGACGAGGGGGACCTTAAATATAAAAACCATTAAGTTGGTGGAAAACCACCCTCGTCTATGATGAAGGTCAATGGTGGGGACGACCCCTCATTTACCCTAAAAAATATGAGGGGGGACTTGAAATTTAAAAACCATTAAGGTGGTGGGAAACCACCCTCAGCTATGATGAGGGTCAATGGTGGGGACGATCCCTTATTCACCCTCGAGAAAGACGAGGGAGGGCCTTAAATATAAAAACCATTAAGGTGGTGGGAAACCACCCTCGTGTATGATGAGGGTCAATGGTGGAGACGACCCCTCATTCACCCTCAAGTAGAACGAGGGAGGAGTTGGTGAGATTGTTAATTTAAAACATCAGAAGATAAATCGTACAAAAGACAAGCATAGAAGACAGAAAGAGGCATTGTATTACAAAATGTTATAGATGTTTGTCCAACAAAAGTAAAATACAGAAATGGGGTACATGAAGAGGGTATTGGCTACAAACAACCACCCCATTGAGCGGCATCAGAGGGAAAGGCCTCAACATCAATGGGAGTTTCTTCTATGATCAAGACAGGGCGAGCCTCAGATGTGCCGATGCCTTCGGCGTGCACTTGGGAATCCACATGGGCCAGGGCCTCAACAATCAGGGGGTTATCCAGCTGAACCGCCTCAAGAGAGGGGCGGATTGAAGAGACATCATCAGTAAACTTAAGGATGACCCACCGATAGGCCGTCGTAATCCCCCTCTCCAAGTATTCAAGACCGAAGACTTGAAACTCATCTGAGAGTTTGTAGGCCTCCACAGCATCGACCTCGGTTTTCTTCACTGCACCCTCAAGATCAAACTTGAATTGATCCCCCAGGTTGAACAAGGATTCATCATTTTCTGTAATAAGAGATTCTTTTTCCTTCAGGTCTGCATCGTGCTGCTTTATAAGATCATCTAGGTCCCTCACATGCTCGACCTTGGCATTCTCTAATATTCCCCTGACAGTATCTAATTCGGCCTGCAGCTCAACCTCATGCTGGATAGCTCTCTCATCTTCATGGAACTTCTGTTGGTTCTCGGCCATCCACCTAGTAGCTGATGTAAAGGTACAAACAATCTGCACAGAAGAGGGCAGATGTTAAGGGGGCGAGGGAACAGTTGGTGAAAAGTTAACTGAAATGAAATTAAGAAAAAAAACAAAAAAAATAAATACCTGGGCCAGAGTATGCAGACCGTAATCATACACCTTTATCGGGGGAATCTTGGATAGAAAGTCTTAATCAGCAGCCAAGGGAGAAGAGAACATAGAAGCCTTGGATTCCCTCAGATTGGATATGAGGGAAGAGGGTTCAGCCTTCAAAAATGTCAAATTCTGAGACCAATAGGCACCCATACAGGAAGAGGAGCTGTTCCCCTCAGACGTCTCCACCCTCGCCCTCATCCTTGAATTCGTCTGAGGGTCAACATATACTTCTGGTTCCTTTCTTTTATGACTGTCAACAGTCGGCTCAACCTGTGTCGGCCCCATGGCCTTGGTCTTCCTCGGAGGCTGCTAAGGCTCCTTTCCCTTTGTCTTTCCCAAACTAGACAGTAAGCTTGGGGCAGTCATTTCCCAAAGTTGGTCAGAGATATTTGCAGGACGACCTAAAAAGGAGATGACATATCAGAAAGATACAGATAAAGATGAAACACTTGAAAAAAATTAAATATTGAGAAAAAAACTACTCACATAGTTCCGTTAAGGGGACGACCCTCAGACTAGCTTCTTTGAGGAAGCGAGGGGTCATCAAATCTTCAAATTTTGCAAGTCCTCCCCCTTTCCCTCACTCTCTCAGATAGTCAATGATGACCCTCTCCTCCAAGATAAGTCCAGGGTCTGAGCGCGCTTTCATTGAGGGATTGGACCAAACCTTGGGTACCCTCGGACCATCTTCCATGGGCTTGCCCACGGAGAGGAATTCCCAATCCCCGGAGATAAAGAAAAACCTTTTCTTTTAGTCATGATTGGAAGTCTGATCCACGTGGAGGAGCTTTTTATTAGACTTCGTAGCCCCCAAATGGAAGTTCCTAGGCTATTTAGATGATGAGGTGATATTGTAGCAGGCAAGGAATACATCAACCGAGGGAATATCGGTAAATGAATTCTTCCAAAGTGAGATGTAGCCAAGAATAGTCCTCTATGAGTTGGGGGAAGTTGATAAGGGGAAACCGCAAGGGAAGACAAGATGTCTACTATAGAAGGGTGTGGAGGGAACCTAACACCGACCCTTAACATCTGCTCATAAACAATAATCTCTCCCTCGTCACCCTTGAAGACTCTCTCAATTTCAGTGGGGACCCCTATACTTATGTTGGGTTGTATGCCAAAGATATGCATCCATACTAAGAGATCACGGTCCTTAACTGACGATATATAAATCGAGGTAGTTGAAGTGTCAACTTGACTATCTTCGTCATCGAAAGAACCCTCACTGTCGTCTTTAGTTCTCTCATCCCCGGATCCCCTAGCCTCTAGGGGGCCATCTAGAAAGGCTACTTGAAATTCAAGGGGGGATAGTGTTGTTATAGGGACAGCCTCAGAAGGTGATGTGACCTCGGCCTGTCAGCTTGGGCTAATAGTGGATATCCTTCCCCTCCCTAAAGTGCCAGCACCTGTCGGCGACAATGCTCTCTAATCCATTTCCCCCTCGTACGATTGACTCTCGGCTGGACGATCAAATGACCTAAAGGACTCTGGGGGTATGATAGTGGCTAATGGAATGGGAAAATTGGGTCGTACCAAATTAGGGTCAACCCCTCGTCTTCTCTCCTCCTCTTCCTCTATCCGCCTAATCTCTACGAAGAACTTCTCTCTCAGGGATGGGAATTCCTCGGCTAAATCGTAAAGCCTCCTAAGCATTAAGAGGAAGACCCAACATTTGGAGGAATTTGGATAGACTAATTATAAACAAAGTTTACAGTTGACCAAGATGGACTTTTGTATTAAAACCAAAGAAAGAAAGGGTTTAATCAAGAACGCTTAAAGAACAAGAATAACAGCTTGCCGGAGAAGAATGCCAGAAAAAGTAAAATAACCAAGGGAAAGCGAAAAGAAACCCAAATGAAAATTATAGTTGAAGGCTTAAGTAGGAATCTAAAGCAAAGAAAGGTTACCTGAGAATGAAGGCGAATACAGCAAGGCTTGGTGCACAAGAAATCGCAAAAATGGCTATGGAGCTGTTAAGAAGCTAGAGAGAGAGAGTTAAGGCACGAAGAATAAAAAAGGAAATGGCTTCAAAAATCATTTAAATATCTTGCTAATGAGTGGGCCCATTAACCAAGACAAAACACGACCCACGTGGAGGGTATCATTAGGGCACAAAGTCCCACGCCAAGTGTGTAGCTGCCAAGCTAGGAAATTGTAACGACAGTGGATATCTGCCTAGGTGTCACATCAGCTTGATAGGTGTCACTTACCAAACTGATCAGACACTTATCTAAAAAACAACACTATCCCCCAGCCATCTCAACAACATCGATGGCTAAGGGTTGGGGGATGATTGATATACCAATATATACCCTCGGCCAGGACGATATCGTCCTCCACCTGGATGAGGGCAAGATGATCTCTCAACCAATGTCAGAGGACTCTCTAAGGGGTCAACCCCTCATCATGGTTCAGACGACCCTCTAAGGGGACAACCCCTCATTATTCTTCAGACGATCCTCCAAGGGGCCGACCCCTCATTATGGTCCAAACGACTCTCCAAGGGGCCGACCCCTTATCATGTCCTAGATGACCCTATGAGGGTATGATAGTACGGGGTTCAAATTAGGCAAGGCTCACTACCAGTAGGAACTTTGCCCTTAACCTCATATCATAGGCTAAGGGTGAAGTCATCACAGTGTGTGATTTGGGAGATGCATGGAACAGTGCACATGAGATTCATAAGGCATGTGGAATTCCGTTATAACAATATCAACCCCTCACGTGAGGGAATATTATGTCATTATTAATCACAGGTGGCACCTCCAGGTGTCAGCAGGGGATTAGCTAGATCATAACTCACATGCACCATGCATGCTTGGGGGGTACACTACTCCCCCCAAGACCTATAAATACTTGTCACCTATAACCCTACAAAGGGATGGATAATTGGTAACCCTAGCAAAAACTCTGCCTGTACACAGTAGAGAGAGGGAGTGAGCTTATGTGTATTGTATCCATGTCCATTAGTGCCCATACTTAGTGGATCACACACTCACAGTGGATGTAGCCTAATTGGTTGAACCACTATACATCATTGTCTTATTCCTCTTGCACTTATCCCTTTCTATACAATTACACAACTACATGTCGATGGCTGCCGTTGTTGTGACTGTTTGAGCTCATCATCACTAATCTGGTGGTGCTGAATCTTAGCATCATCAGGGTGTATCATTCATATTTTTGTATATATCACTTCAACTATTTTTATGATATAATAAATGCTAAGAAAATATCTCCCTCATTTCAGATGCCTCCTCAAAGTGCACGACGAGCCCTCGAAGTGGCACAACTATCCCCACATCTCGCTCAAGCCCAGGGTAGTATGAACACAACAGAGGTTGTTGTCATTATTGCTCAAGCCATTATTTCTGCCTTAGCAATTGTTCAGCAATCTTCGCCACTAGAACAGGATGTTCCACCAGTACCAGTGCGGGCATTTCCCACTGCTTGGGAGCGTGTCAGAGATGCCTTCCAAAAGGCACATCCTCTAGAATTCTAAGGAGGTTCTGATGTTGTGACTGCTAGCTAATGGAAGAAAGACATCTAGTGGCATCAACGTATGTATGAATGCGCGGAGGTTCAGAAACAAATCTTAATGACATTTAAGCTACTTGGAGAAGCTCTTCATTAGAGGGAGTCCACTACTACTGCCAAGGAGAGGGATGCGATGGTTATTCAAACTTCTAGGTGAAGTTTGACCACAAATGTTTTTCTTCTGCTGCTTAGACCGAAATGAGTAGGAAACTTTTAGACCTCACCCAAGAGGGGAAGTCAGTTACCAAGTATGAAGAGGAGTTTACTATGTTGACTAATTTGGTGCCAGTCGAGTTACCCACCGAAGTGAAGAAGATATAGATGTTCCAAGTTGGCCTTATATGGAGTATTTGCCACCATTTAATGGGTAATCATTCTCTACAAAGCTATCCATATGTCTTGAATACGTCTTTGCTTCAATTTCAAGACCACTATCTTCATAAGGGAAGCAAGAGGGGGTCTGAGTCCAGTCAGTTAGGCCAAACTAGGGAAAACAATGGTAGTGGATCATCTTCAACCCAAGGGAAATAGGGGCAGAGTGACCATAACTCGTGGAAGGGGTAGTATGCTAAACGACTGAGGTCGTGAGGACTTCCCTTTGGGTAGGGTGATAATGCACAAGGCCACTAGGGATAGCAACACAATCATCATGGCCATTAGAGCCAGAGGAAAGGTGGACATAGTCATCAGAGTCGTTGCCAACAGGGTTCAAATGGGAGACAGTTTGGAGGTAGATGCTTCACGTGCGGTAAAATTGGCCACAAGAAGAAGGATTTCCCAAATAAGGGCAAGATACCCCATCAACAGGGCGCATATTTGGATCCATAGAGGTCTATGTTTCTAGATGCCCTTCCAACACCGGCTCAGGTGCTAGCCTTACGAACCATTGCTCCCACAACCCCGCCATAGCAGGGGAAGTTAGACTATGGGAGTATGTATAACCTCTAGTAGGTAGATGTTCAGCAACAACCACCCGCAGTTAAGGGTATGTTTACTATTTCTAGGGCTATCGGGCATATTTAGTTTGATATAGGGACTTGGCATTCTTTCATAGCCACTAGATTTGCACAGGCTACGGGGTTGTTAGACACAGCCAGTAGTACTAATACTTATGTAGACTCACCAATAGGTAGTGGGACGCCTATTTTTTTATCTGTCCGAGTGTGAGTATAGAGATTGGGAGTCGGATTTTACCAACTGATATGCTTGTGTTAGACATGTCCGAATATGATGCTATTATTGGGATGTATGGTCTTGTTTCTTATAGAGAAACAATTGATTGCTTTGGTAGAATAATTGTATTTGCTATCACAGGTCAGGAGATTTTTTTAGTGGCGATTCCTCACCCCGAGGGAGGATCATCCACTCATTTGTATTACATAGAGGAGGAGACCTCTACTAGAGTTATGATTCCACTTGATTAGATTCCTGTTGTTAAGAAATTTGCAGATGTGTTTCAGGACATACTAGGGTTACTGCAGAGTAGGGAGATTGAGTTTGTGATTGATTTAGCACCAAGCACTCGATCGATAGCCCGTGACCCTACTGTATGGATCCTGCAGAGATGAGGGAGTTGAGAGATCAGATTGAGTAGTTGTTGGGATAGGGTTTCATCCGTTAGAGTACCTCACCCTAGGGTGCCCCAGTTATGTTTGTAAAGAATAAGGATGGATCCTTACGATTATGTGTGGATTATAGGGAACTTAATAAAGTCATGATCTGAAATAAGTATCCATTACCCTGCATCAACGAATTATTTGATCAGTTGAGAGGAGCAGCATTATGACAACCCGAATATAATTATAATTAATTATGCTTAAATCATGCTTAGCTTATGTGATATGAGTAGTGTGTTAGTAATATATATGATGTTAAGTTATTATGTTTAGTCTAATCCTACCTTCAGAAAGCATGAACATGTCGAATTAGTTACAAATGGGAGATTTTGAAGTTTTTTGTAGGAATGTTCATGTTTAAGGCTAGTTTTGACCTATATGATATAACAGTTCACTTGAGGCATAAAGTAGATAGTTGTATATATATGAATTAGGTTTGTAACATGGAAAATGGTGTGTTAAACGGAGGTCCGAGCGAGAAGTTATGATAGAATTATGAAGCTGGGATAAATTTGTCCATTCGTTAAATGATATTTCGTCTTATTAGGCTAACACTTGGTGGATTTTGATTGGTTAAAGAAGCAGGATGATTTTGGACGACTTTAAAGGATTGAAATAAGCCCCTCCTTCAGCATAGCTCAGCCATTAAAGAGTTTGTCTTGAGAGGAAGAGAGAATTGGAAAGTTTAGGAAGAAAGTCAGGAGAAAATTTGGATAAAAATCTGTGGAAATTACGTAAAAGTCCCGAAGGTAATCCTAACCCCAAATCTTGTTATTTTTCTTATATTACTGACTTATATGATAGAAATTACCATTGTTTTACTAAACTTTCAGCCCTTGATGTATATATTTGGATATATGCAAGTTTAAACAAAGTTGAATGTGTATACCCTTAAATTACTTTGTTTAGTAACCTTGTTTATTCAAACTTCCATATCTTTTTGTATAATTACTCAAAATTGATTTATTCGAATTGGAGATTAATATGCACTCATATTTGTGTGACATATCCTAAAAACATGTGGAAATACCAAGAAATGAGTCTTTGGTGAGAGTTTGAAGTTAGGCTATGAAATCTGCCCTAAAGGTGATTGTATCTCCGCCATGTGTTCGATGCTTTGATTGACATAGAAAATGAACCTTAAAAATTATGAAACTTTAATTTTGTATTTCTCAATATGTTTACTGATGTTGGGTGAAGTTTCATAGAAATTTATAATGTAGAAAAATTATGAAAATTCATGGAAGTTGAATGAATGATAAAAGAGCATATAGGGTAGATTTGCTATGTGGTAAAGAAATGGGCCTATCTTGATCTAGGAGACTTGAAATTATGTACCGTCTTTTGTATTGGAATTATAATATGATAAGGATTTAATTTCCAATAAAAAAGGAATGTATGTTTGGACTATGATTTGAATATGTCAAATATATTAACATGAATTTGGATGGAACTTCACTTGTGATAAATGATTTAAATAGAATCATATAATACTTATGAATTGAGTTATGTTGAGATATTCCTTGGATTGTTGATATTCTTATGATGATAGTAACATTGGAAGAATGGTAGGGAGGGAATAAGAACCAGTTGAACAATTGCCGAACAAAGGAAAAGGAAAGTCTACTAAATTACCTAGGTGAGTGTACTTATGATTTATTTCATATATAAATATGAATATACCTCTAAGAGAGGATTTGTTTGAATACTTCGGTATTCAAGATTTGGTTAAATATTAAAATATCCAGGATTTGTTTGGGTCTCATGACCCAGTATTGGTTGGAATACTTTGGTATTCAGGATTTGTTTGGGTATTAAAATATCAAGGATTTGTTTGGGTGTTACGATCCAGGATTGGAATTGGACAAAGATCCAATGATTTGTTGGAACTTATGTTCTAGGACTTGTCATTGCCAATGGGCAGAATTCTTATTGCCAATGGGAAGAATTACTATTGCCAATGGGCAGACATACTATTGCCGATGGGCAAAATTATCATTGCCCACGGGCAGAATTATTTGGGCCTTATGGTCTAGGATTTGTTATTGCCAACGGGAAGGATTGATTGGATTTAATATCCACAGATTTATAATATATAACTGTTAATTCATTGTATGGAAGGATTGGTTGGATTAATATCCACATATTTGATATAGAACTGTTATTTCATTTCAGGGAAGGAGTACCTCACTAAGCTTAACGCTTACGGTTTATAATTTAACATTTTCAGGGTTTATGCTACCAGCTAGGATATCAAATGATCATAATTTGAGAGTTGCACCGTTAGAAAGAGATGGGGATTAGACATGGGGGTTTTGTCATTATCACACTGAGGTTTTAATACACTCACATATTGTATATATTCAGTTAGCATGGATTGAGTTGATCATATTTAATCACATTATTGTATGTCTTCTTAATTACGACTCTGATATTGATTTCGGTAAGGAATAAGCATAATATTATGTTCATTATGCACATTATGTTGGAAAATATTGATAAATGAATTATATTTCCAATGGGCTCAAGATTATAATCCAATTATTCTAATAAGAAATCATTTGTATGGATATTGGGTTTGGGGTGTGACAATTAGTGGTATCAGGGCGTCTAGGTTATTAATTCTGGACGTGTGTGGCGATTAGATGGGAGTTGTTGGTTTGATATGATATTTATGAATTTTTTATGTACTAACGAATAAGTTATTATTATGAATTATTTGTGTTGGTTGTTATAACTTGGTTATTATATATGGAACCTGGGGCATGGGATAAGCCAGTGGTTCCAGACCAGGTGGGTGACTCTTTACGATGAAAGAGGCGTATATTACCCCGGATGTGGTGACAGGTACACTTTTTGTTATTGATAGGAGTGTTTCTTGTTTGATTGATAGTAGTTCCACACATTCTTTTGTATCCTATGCATTTGTTATATACCTGAATAGACCGTGTACTCGTTTAGATGTGGGGTTGGGTATTTATATGCATATGGGGGATATGGTTGTAGTTGAATATGTTTTCATGATTGTGTTTTGACTGTGGGGGTTAGAGATAAAATTATAAATCTACTTCCACTGGATATTTCTGATTTTTATATAATTCTGGGAATGTATTGGTTATCTAAATATCATGCATCTATGGATTGTTTCTGTAAGGACGTTGTTTTTAATATGCCCGGTGAGCTTGAATTTAAATTTGTGGGGGAAATAAAAATTGTTCCCAGTTGCATCATTTATGATATTATGACGAGGAAATTATTGAGTAAGGGTTGTGAGGGTTTTATTGTGTATGTTCTTGACACTAAGAAGGGGGCCTTACAAATAGTTGATGTTCCTGTTGTTTGGGATTTTCCTGAAGTGTTTCCTAGTGAGTTGCCTGGGTTACCTCCAGAAAGATAAATTGAATTTAGTATTGAATTAGAACCAGGGACATACCCTATTTCTATGGAACCGTATATAATGGCAACGATTGAATTGAAAGACCTTAAGATTCAGTTGCAGGATTTACTTGATAGGGGGTTTAGACAACCTAGTGCATCTTCATGGGGTGCACCAGTTTTATTTGTGAAAAATAAAAAATGCTACTATGCATTTGTGTATTGATTATAGGAAACTGAATAAAGCTACAATTAAGAACAAGTATCCTTTACCTCGTATAGCTGATTTGTTTGATCAGTTGCAGGGTGCTAAAGTGTTTTCAAAGATAGACCTACGATCAGGTTATCATCAGTTGAGGGTGAAGTAAAGTGATATTTCTAAAACTGCTTTTCATACTCGGTATGGTCATTTTGAATTTCTTTTGATTCCTTTTGGGGTGACTAATGCTCCAGCTATTTTTATGGATCTTATAAACCGGTTACTGCATCCTTTTGTTGATTCATTTGTGATAGTTTTTATTGATGATATTCAGATTTATTCACGTGATATGGTTGAACATGAAAAGCATCTCATAACTATTTTGAATCTGTTGAGAGATAAGAAGTTTTATGATAAGTTTAGCAAGTGTGAATTTTGGCAATCACAAGTTGTATTTTTAGGCCATGTTATTTCTAGAGATGGTATATGTGTTGATCCTAAAAAGGTGGAAGCTATGGTAAAATGGGAGAGGCCTAATAATGTGACTGAGGTGAGGAGTTTTTTTGGGTTTGGCTGGGTATTATAGAAGGTTTATTAAGGGATTTTCTTCGATTTCCTTACCAATGACTAAACTAACTCGGAAAGATGTTAAGTTTGAATGTAATTCTGATTGCGAAAATAGTTTTGATGAATTGAAAAAGAGGTTGGTAACTGCACCTGTTCTTACTATTTTGCATGGTGGAGATGGTTTTGTTATTTATATGGATGCTTCACATCAAGGGTTGGGTTGTGTTTTTAAACAGCATGATAAAGTTATTGCTTATGCTTCTAGGCAGTTGCGTACACATGAACGTAGTTATCCTACACATCATTTGGAACTTGCTGCTATTGTGTTTTCTTTGAAATTAGGGCGTCATTATCTATATGGCGAGGTATATGAAATTTTCACTAACCATCAAAGCGTTAAGTATTTATTTACTCAGAAGGAGTTGAATTTGAGGTAGAGCCGATGGATGGAGTTAATTAAATATTATGATTGTATAATTCACTACCAACTAGGGAAGGCAAATGTAGTTGCAGATGCTTTGAGTAGAAAGTCTTTGGGCAGGTTATGTTGTATTCGGTGTGCTAAAGTTTCCTAAATCATGGAGTCGAGATTGATGGGAGTAGAATTGAAGCTAGCAGATGGGGACATGTTCTTTGCTCATGTAAGCATGAGGCCTTTGTTAGCTACCCCTATTCGTGATTTGTAAAGTCAAGATCCTTTTCTTGAGAAGAAACGACAAGATGTCCGAGATGGTAAGTCTGAAGATTTTTGTATTATGAATGATGGCACTTTATTGTATAAGTAGCAATTATGTGTGCCTAATATGGGAGAATTGAAAGAGGAAATTTTAGATGAGGCTCATAATTCCATTTATACTATGCATCCTGGTAGTACTAAAATGTATAGGTATTTAAAGGACCATTATTGGTGGAATAATATGAAGAAGGAAACAGGTGATTTTCTTGCTAGGTGCCTTATATGTCAACAAGTGAAAGTGGAGCATCAGAAACCTACTGGTCTTCTTCAGCCATTGCCAATACCGGAATGGAAATGGGATAATGTAATAATGGATTTTGTGGTTGGGCTTCCTCGATCTCAGAAGGGGTCAGATTTGATTTGGGTAGTGGTGGACAGATTGACCAAGTTCGCTCATTTTCTAGCAGTTAAGACTACGTATACAGTTGATCAATATGCTAGATTATATGTTAATGAGATTATTCGATTGCATGGAGCACCGGTGTCTATTGTTTCAAATAGGGACCCTAATTTTACATTCATATTTTGGGACAGCTTGCAGTATGCTATGGTTACTAACTTAACATTTAGTACAGATTTTCATCCTCAGACAGATGGGCATTCTGAAAGGACAATACAGATTTTGGAAGATATGCTTAGAGCTTGTGTGCTTGATTTCAAAGGTAATTGGGATGAATATTTACCTTTGATAGAATTTGCATATAACAATAGTTTTCAATCTACTATTGGTATGGTACCATATGAAGCATTGTATGGTAGACGGTGTTGTACACCTGTATATTGGGGTGAAGTTGGTGAAAGGAAGATAGAGGGTCCAGAGTTGATTGAAGTCACCACTAAAAAAGTGAAGATTATTCAAGATAGAATGAGAATGGCTCAAAGCAGACATAAAAGTTATGCGGATAAGTGACGAAAAGATTTGTAATTTCATAAAGGGCATTAAGTGTTTCTTCAGATATTGCCATGGAAAGGAGTTATGAGATTTGGAAAGAAAGGTAAATTAAGTCCACGCTACATTAGACCTTATGAAATTCTTGATAAAGTCGGGATGGTTGCCTACAAGTTAGCGTTACCACTAGAGTTAACTCCATTACATGATGTTTTCCATGTTTCTATGTTAAGAAAGTATGTATAGGATCCTTCACATGTGTTAGTGGAATAACCTATTGAGTTGAAGGAAGATTTGAGTTATGTTGAAGAACCACTTGCTATCGTGGATAGGAAGGAACAAATATTGAGATAAAAAGTGATCCCACTTATGAGGATTATGTGGAGAAGGAATTCCATGTAAGAAGCTACATGGGAGAGTGAGGATAGAATGAAGATGCATTATCCATATTTGTTTGATTCGGACAATCAAGGTATGTCAATTTCGAGGATGAAATTTCCTAACATGGGGAAAATTTTGACAACCCGAATATAATTATGATTAATTATGCTTAAATCATGCTTAGATTATGTGATATGAGTAGTGTGTTAGTAATATATATGATGTTAATTTATTATGTTTAGTCTAATCCTACCTTCAAAAATCATGAAAATGTCCAATTAGTTACAAATGGGAGATTTTGAAGTTTATTTTGAAGTTTTCATGTTTAAGGCTAGTTTTGACCTATATGATCTAATAGTTGACTTGAGGTATAAACTAGATAGTTGTAGATATATTAATTAGGTTTGTAACACGACAAACAGTGTGTTAAACAGAGGTCCGAGCGAGAAGTTATGCTTGAATTATGACGCAGGGACAAATTTGTCCATTCGTTAAATGATATTTCATCTTATTAGGCTAACAAATGGTGGATTTTGATTGGTTAAAGAAGGAGGTTGGTTTTGGCCGACTTTAAAGGCTTGAAATAAGCCCCTCCTTCAGTATAACTCAGCCATTAATGAGTTTGGCTTGAGAGGAAGAGAGAATTGGAAAGTTTAGGAAGAAAGTGAGGAGAAAATTTGGAGAAAAATTCGTGGAAATTACGTAAAAGTCCCGAAGGTAATCCTAACCCAAAATCTTGTTATTTTTCTTATATTACTGACTTATATGATAGAAATTATCATTGTTTTACTAAAATTTTAGCCCTTGATGTATATGTTTCGATATATGCAAGTTTAAACAAAGTTGAATGTGTAAACCCTTAAATTACTTTGTTTACTGACCTTGTTTATTCAAACTTCCTTATCTTTTTGTAAGATTACTGAAATTGATTTATTCAAATTGGAGATTAACATGGAGTCATATGTGGGTGAAAAATCCTAAAATCAATGTTAAAGTACCAAGAAATGCTTCTTTGGTGAGAGTTTGAAGTTAGGGTATAAAATCTGCCCTAAGGGTGAAAGTATGCCCGCCATGTGTTCGATGTTTTGATTGACATAGAAAATGAACCTTAAAAATTATAAAACTTTAATTTTGTATTTTTTAACATGTTTAATGATGTTGGGTGGAATATCATAAAAATTTATGATTTTAAAAAATTAAGAAAATTCATGGAAGTTGAATGAACGATAAAAGAGCGTATAGGGCAGATTTGCTATGTGGTAAAGAAATGGGCCTATCTTGCTCTAAGAGACTTGAAATTATGTACCGTCTTTTGTATTGGAATTCTAATATGATAATTATTGAATTACCAATAAAAAATGATTGTATGTTTGAACTATGATTTGAATATGTCAAATATATTAACATGAATTTGGATGGAACTTCACTTATGATAAATGATTTGAATAGAATTATATGATACTTATGAATTGAGTTATGTTTGAGATATTCCTTGGATTGCTGATATTCTTATGATGATAGTAATATTGTAAGAATGGTAGGGAGGGAATAAGTACCAGTTGAACAAGTGCCGAAACAAAGGAAAAGGAAAGCCTATTAAATTTCCAAGGTGAGTGTAGTTATGATTTGTTTCATATATAAATATGAATATAGCTCTAAGAGAGGATTTTTTTGAATACTTCGGTATTTAGGATTTGTTTGGATATTAAAATATCCAGTATTTGTTTGGGTCTCATGAACCAGGATTGGTTTGAATACTTTTGTATTCAGGACTTGTCATTGCCAATGGGAAGACTTATTAATGCCAATGGGAAGAATTACTATTGCCTTTAGGCAGACATACTATTGTCGATGGGAAGAATTATCATTTCCAATGGGCATAATTATTTGGTCCTTATGGTCCAAGATTTGTTATTTCCAACGGGAGGATTGATTGGATTTAATATCACCAAATTTGATATATATAACTGTTAATTCATTGTATGACAGGATTGGTTGGATTAATTTCCACAGATTTGATATAGAACTGCTATTTCATTTCAGGGAAGGAGTACCTCACTAAGCTTAACGCTTACGGTTTATATTTTAACATTTTTAGGGTCGTACGATACCAGCTAAGATGCCATATGATCATAATTTGAGAGTTGCACCGTTAGAAAGAGCTGGAGATTAGACGTGGAGGTTTTGTCATTGTCACACCGAGGTTTTAATAAACTCACATATTGTATATATTGAGTTAGCATGGATTGAGTTGATCATAGTTAATCACATTATTGTATGTATGCTTAATTACGACTCTGATATTGATTTCGGTATGGAATAAGAATAATATTATGTTCATTGTTCACATTATGTAGGAAAATATTGATAAATGAATTATATTTCCAATGGGATGAAGATTATGATCTAATTATTCTAATAAGAAATGATTAGTATGGATATTGGGTTTGGTGTGTGACAAGCGTACTTATCAAAGATTGACTTGAGGTCTGGGTATCACCAGACGTGCATCAGGGAGGAGGATGTGTCGAAGACTACTTTTCTGACAAGATATGGATCTTATGAGTTTCTGGTTATGCCATTCAAGTTAACCAATGCGCCAGCTGTATTCATGCATTTTATGAAGAGGGTGTTCAAAAAATTCCTAGATCAGTTTGTCATTGTTTTTATAGATGACATCCTTGTTTATTCTCTTACCAAAGAGGAACATGTCGAGCATTTGTGAAGGGTCATACAGACACTACATGAGCATCGGTTGTATGAAAAATATGAAAAGTGTTGGTTTTGGCTCCGGGAGGTGCAGTTTCGAGGGCATATAGTGTCAGAAATGGGTATAGCAGTGGATCCTAGCAAAGTATCAGTAGTGAGGGAGTGGGGACAATGCCTGACACCGACAGAGGTCCACAGTTTATTGGGACTATCCAATTACTACAGACAGTTTATTAGGGGATTTTTGAAGATTGCGGGTTCGATGACTAATCTAACCCATAAGGGTGCACCGCTTATTTGGGATGATGCATGTCAGTTGGTGTTTGATGAACTAAAGGATAAGGTAATTTTAGTACCTGTACTAGCATTACCCAAGCCAGGATTGGAGTACCTAGTGTACACTGACGCATCATTATAGGGACTTGGTGGGGTATTGCAACAGGAAGAACAAGTTATATCTTATTCCTATAGGAAGCTTAAGCCTTACGAGAAGAACCACCCTACCCATGACTTGGAGCTAGCAGCAGTCGTATTTGACCTTAAAAAATGGAGACATTATTTGTCGAGTGAAATTTTTTGCCTATTCACAATTCACAAGTCATTACAATATTTGTTCACTGAGAGAGAGTTGAATATGCGACAGTGCAGGTGGCTTGAATTCGTGAAGGATTATCAGTTTGAGATACATTATCACCCAGGGAAGGCTAACATGGTAGCAGATGCATTGAGTCGTAGGCCTGAGGGTGAACTAGTCATAGTGTGGAAGGCTAATTGGAAGGAACTAGGCTATCAGGATGCCGTTACTAGGTCATTTATGCCAGTTATGACCATTACTCCTCATATTATGATGAGGGTAGTACAGGCTTAGGCAACAGATCCGTTATGTCAGGATAAAATTCGATAACTTTTGGCCAAGGGAGCAGAATCTTACACAGTGAGTTCATAGGGAGGCTTGTGCTTTACCGCTAGACTGATTTTATCATAGGGGGAATAATTGCGACACAAAGTAATGTTAGAGTTTCATGGATCCCGATTTATAGTACATCCCGGTGGGGATAAGATGTACCAGGATACGCGGTGATAGTATTGGTGGAGTGGGATGAAGAGAGACATTACTGAGTTTGTATCTAACTGTGCTACCTGTCAGTTAGTGAGGGTGGATCACTAGAAGCCAGTCAGATTTATTTACCCCCTAGAGATTCCGATGTGGAAATGGGAGAGGGTTTCCATGGATTTTATCACAAGGTTGCCTACTACTTAGAGGGGTCACGATTTCATATGGGTGGTCGTGGATCGTTTGACTAAGGTAGCTCATTTATTGCCGATTTAGACTGATTTTTTGATGGGGAAATTTGCACACTTTCTAGCCGAGATATGAGGTTACATGGGGTACCTCTAGATATTGTGTCCGATCAGGATAAGATCTTCGTCTACAGATTTTGGGAGAGTTTTAATGCCACCGTGGGTACCGAGGTGCGATTGAGTATGACCTATCACCCATAGACATATGGGAAAACATAGTGTACTAACAAAATGTTAGAGGATATGTTACACATGTGTATTCTGGATTTTGGAGGGAGTTGGGAGAAGTACCTTACACTGGTGGAATTAGCATATAATAATTCTTACCACTTTATAATTGGTATGTCCCCATTTGAGGCGTTATATGGTAGACCTTGTCATTCTCCCGCGTGTTCATTAGAGGTGGGGAGAACAAGTTACTTGGGCTAGAAGTTCTTCAAGACACGTCTGCCAGAATTGATATGATTAGGAATCGTATTCGGGTAGCTCATGATAGATAAAAGCGCTATGTCGATGCTATGAGGTGCTTTCTAGAGTTTAATGTGGGGGAGGAGGTGGTATTGCTCGTGTCTTCTATGAAGGGGAAAATGAGATTCTGGAAGAAAGGGAAATTTTCTCTGGATATGTAGGACCATTTCCTATTATAGAGAAGGCTGGACTAGTAGCGTATAAACTTGGGTGGCTGGAGCACTTGCATCGTGTACATGACGTGTTCCATGTTTCTTCGCTGAGGAGATATTTACGAGATGGGTTGTCTCACACTTGGCTCACACTCATATTTCATAGGAGGAAGTTGATTTGCATCCAGATAGTTATTATGAGGAGCGACTAGTGGCGATCTTAGATAGAAGTGAGAAATGTTTCAGATCGAAAGTAGTACTTCTTGTGCATTTTTAGTGGGTACACCGTAATGTGGAGGAGTCTACTTGGGAGTGCGAGGATAATATGCACGACCGATACCCGGAGTTGTTTTTACCAAGTATGCCTTTTTTGGAATTTCGGGATGAAATTCCATTTTAAGGTGGGAAGTATTTAATACCCCGTAATTTTAATGATTTTTAAAATGGGATTATCTAGGATTAATTAGGATTAATTTTAATGATTTTATTTAAGGATTGATTAAATTCCCCCCTTCCAAGGATGCTTAGTGTATAATAAATATAGCATTATGGGATTTAGGGAAAGCCAATAGGGTGGTAATTAAGACTCGGAAATTATTTATGTGTGAATTAATCCTTGAGAATAGAAAAATGGATTAGAAGTAATTATATGTTTATAGAAGAATAAATCTATTTGAGGATAATATGAATTTGTGAAAATTCGGGATTTGGGATGACATGGACTAGTAGGTTGTAGATAATTACCAACTAAATTTATTTGAGAAATAATGGTTTACTTTCGAGTGATGAGAAAACTCGAGAAATATATGTTAATAAGTAAGTTCATAATCAAGAAATACGTAAGATATCAGAGAAAAAATATACTACGTATTGAATTATCATATGGGTTGTGTGAATACCTTATTGATATTATATATGTGGGGTGAATACCTATATTTTTATTTGTATGACATACCTACGCTGCTTGCTATCAGGGTGGAGGTTTCGTGTTATGGTCGATCTTATCTTGATAAGACCACTTATGGGGATTTTAAATTTTCACATTGATCATAGGACCTTGGACACATTCTATTGGCATGAATGATAGTTTTGACGGTTGAATGGGAGCATCGTTATGTTCATGACCCATTCGGCTGGGGAGTATGGTCACCTCCAAGTATGTGTGTTATGGTATTTATGCTTCGGAAGAGACACTTAACCAAAAGTCCTTTTGCCAGCGAGAGATGTAACTGGACATGATAGCAGAGTATGCATGCACCACAACTGTGTCTGGGAGGTTCCGTATTAGTATATATGCTAGTGTGATGAATATATATACGATGATGTGATACACTATGCGGATTAATAGATAAAAATTGAATAATAAAATATAAATTGAGTTAAGTAAGTGAATACTTAATACGTAATGGCCTAGTTCATCTTAAAGAGAAATTAACACGTTTAATTAGCATAAGTATTGCATGGGAAATACTGGAAAATGAGAAGAGATAGAATGATAATTCAGAACCTTGTTTAGGGGAATAATAAGGTAAGTTAGGCAGGCATGCTAGATGAGAGGTGAGATCCTCATGTGAGATTCGAGAACTAACATTTACATAATACCTTCTTAATTTCACTTGTTAAGCACTTGCTATTTTTAAAATATTTTACAATTAGGATCTAACCCATTTACTTGCATATTCTATTCTCTACTATATCTATATTACCAGGTACTCAGCATTAGGGATGTCCGACTTAGAGGATGGATATTTTGATGAGTTTCTAGAGATGCAACATTGGATTAGACACTTTAATTTCCTTGATTCCTATCTTTATAGTATTTGGCTCATGTAGGGCATGTCGCCCAAGATTCTATTAGTTCTATTTCCATTTCGAATATTGTACTAGTTTTACATTGATACGGTTATTATCTGTTTGTTTGGATGGTGATAATGAGATATTTCAAGTGGAGAGTTTATTCCGATTACATTTATACTTGTTGGATTTTAATTCAGTTGTGTTGGGGTGTTACTTATTCAGTATGGTGGTATGGATTTAGTTAAATTAAAATTGGAAAAAGTTTGACACTCAGCTTAATTAATAAGAAATTATTTTTCGACAGTGATGCTAAGGATGAACCAACTTAATATTTTGATTATATTTAATAAAGGAATGATCACCTGATATTTAATTAGGCGGGGTGTCACAGTTTGTCACCTTTTAATCTAGTCATAAGTGCACACCTAGTTTGTGCCATGACGATGATGATACTTCTGCATGTGAGTCCCCAAAGGAGGATGATCGTGTAAGAGGGTAGTTTAAACAAGATGGAGGCGTAACCCCCTTTTGATTACGATAATGATAAGTTAATTAGACAAAAACCTTGGATTAATTATAGGACATGCAAACACAAGCTTAATGTAGATGAACTCAGTTTAAACTCACAAATCTCTCGTGTATAACTCAGAAAGTAGTAATGAACCTAGAAACAACTTAGCTAGAGGGAGAGAGATGTAAGCACCCTAGATACACCTTGGTAGGCATTCAGACCCATCAACCACCCTCAAGAATTTCTGTCAAGTATTAAAATCTTCGTAATAAATGACAGTGGTGGGTGAGTAAACTCTCGCTAGTTCGTAATAACCCTCTCTGATGTATATTATCTCTAGTAATAACTTCTTAACTCGCAAGAGATCATCCTCTCCTCAAAGGTGGTTGGGGTCCTTAAATAGCCCCTCACACCACCACCGAGGAAACTCAGTCATTAATGCCTATGAAATACCTCCCTCATACTTTATGTCACAAACATTAAATACCTGATGCACTAGTTGTCTCCATGTCATAAACATTAAATGCCAAGACATGCCTTTTGCCTAACCACTTTGTGTCAGGGAGCCGTTGTCGTAGAGGTGGCTCACCAACTGCCTGATATCCCCAAATACCATGGTGGCTTACTCAAGTGCAGATCTGACATTGTTTAACTGGCTAGTGACATCACCTACAGTAGATATGATTTTAAGTAGAGGGCTGTTTGGTTCATAACTCAATGCCCGATGGAACTCCAAGCTACTCCACCTGAGGTTCCACTGTTAGGGTTCTTCGGTGTTTTACCAGGTATATCTAGGATGGTTAGGACAAGCCCCAACAGTGCCCCACTTCTCAATCCTCCAAACCAAGTCCCTCTAAAGTTCCCACAGTGAGGTCATTCGATAGAGCATGAAATTTGACCTCTCACTAAAACTCATTATTATTCTCGTTACATCATTACAACCATTATATCTTATAGTAAATATAAACAAAGATACAATATGACTAACACAACAAGCTAAAGTTCAAGTTGCCACACTGAGCTGCCTTGCTGAGCTGCCTTAGTTTCTTAATTCCTAATACTATTGATAATGGGGGAATTATCCCTAATCTCAGGATTACCTTCTAGCACCCTCTACATTTTTCCCTTCGTGGAGAGTTTGTTGTTGGAACAAGAAATTTCTGTACAAAAACATCTTAATCCGATGAACCTTCTCCGTGTGTAAAAATCTAGCCTCCTTTCCTTCGTTAGAACCGTAGCGTTATAATCTCTAGGAAAAAGTAAAATTCTCCCCGATGTACCTGAGCCGAAGCACTGCATCTTATTGGTTCTTGGGCAAATGGACATCGCCACTTTTTCCTTATGCTGAGCTTCAACCGTTCTAGCTTTACTATTTGAAATTCTCCGAAAAGGCCTACTAATTGCCCCAAATACTCATTTTTGCTGTAAATAGTGAAATTACGCCGTTCTGGATGAGTTTTCCTTAGGACTGACCCTATCATTGGGGATTGTGAAATTCTCCCTTGTAACATTTCACTATGTTCGAAAAAGCAGTAATTCTCCCCGATGAAGCCGAGTCACTATTTAAACAACGTCTGAACTTGTGGCGAGGGGACATCGTAACTTTTTTGAATCATTGGATATGCTTGACAAAAATTATGGCGCCAAAACTCAAACTTTTTGAAGAAGGAAACCCTCTCTATTCCCCAAGCATCGCTTCGTAAATGATGTGGTGCTGTCTTTTCAACCGTAAAAAAACTTCCCGAAGTGCCACGTGTTCATTTGAAATGATTATAGGCTGCTTTCACGTGGGTGGTGGGAAACTCAACAGACGAGTTCCTTAAAAGGTTTCAAACGTCTCTTTTTTCAAACCCTTCTCTGTCCTTCTTCTTCTTCAAGGTCTCGTCTTCTATATATAGAGAAAACTGTGAAAAAACCTCCATTGTTGTCCAACTCTTTACCCAACTTGTTTTTTCTCTCCCCCTTTTAAGCCACCACTTGTGGTTGTGCTTCTTCATCTTCATTCCCAACCCTTCTTACCCAGCGGTGCAATTCATCACTTCTCTACTATGGCTTCTTTAAGTTCTTCTAAGGTTTCTACCACCACTTCTCAGCTAGGCTTTCCCTTTGCCACTTTTGGCACCATTGCTGTCCCTAGCGCCACTGCTCGTCAAGAGCAACTACGCTTCTATCGCCGAGCTCCCATCTTTGGTGTAGGAAATAAATTTTCTCATGAATGCAAGGCTTTTCATTTCTCATCAAAGTTTAACCCTTTACTATTGGGTGATGAGGATATGGACTCATCAAAGTGGGGATATCTTCCCCCAGAGGGAACTCTGCGCTTTCTTTTGAACCATGGTGACTTCCCCTATTCCCAGATTGACTTCGAAGCACCTGGTGGGTCACCAGCCCATTTCACTGCCTGTCATTTGCATATGCAACGTTCTTAGGCTACTGCTCTCACAAAGGTTGGGCTTCATAGAGCATACTAGTTTGGGGAGTTCACCCTTTCTGAGCACAATGCGGCGCTCCAAGTTCTAGTTTCCAGATGGAACATCATAACTCACGCATTCCTTGATGCGTGGGGAGAGTTTATCGTTATTTTGGAGGACGTCTATGATCTCCTTGGGTTTGAGCCAATGGGTGAGTTCACATATCATGATGAGGCCCTGGGTGCCAAAGAGACTGCTGATCGAGCTGAGATGGATCGAATCTGCCGCAGTTGCACTGGTTCCTCAAACAAAGCCACATTTACTCACCTCATCAGCTTTTTTTTGAAGCTCTGATCCCGAAGGATATCAATCCTGCAATGGGCCGAGGTAGAGGTACATCCTTGGAACCACTAGCCTACATACTTGTGTTGCTTTCACACTTCTTCTTAACTGAGAAACCCAATGACTAGCCCTGGAGGGACCTCATAAATATTTCTATTCATTTAGCCAGGGGTTTCAACCTTCCTCTGGATGGAGTCCCTCTACACCTGGTTGTATCGAACCCACATCGAGATGGCACGATCACTGGGTCGTTATAACTTGGCCAATTTTGCCAACACCATCATTTTAACGGGCTTCCTTTACACCCATTTTCCTGTCATTACCGCCAAGTCTATTTCCCTAATCGTGAGCCAAGGTATCAAGCCCCCACGCCTCCTATGTTTCCATAAGAAACAAAATAGAAAAAAGATAACGTATGTTTTTAATCTTTTAGAATCCTTTGTGATGAGGCCATACAGTGAGTCTACATTTTCACATAGTTGGGATTTCTTTCCTTCTACAGCCACAATGGTCAAGTTCATCCCAACTGTAGAAGATCCCTCGCAAGCCGTGGTGCTTCTATTTACTCATGGGTTCTTCCTTTCTATACTAAATGGGGATATACCTCAGATCCTTACAATCCTGACGGATGTAGCAGGCAGTTCGGGTTTGATCAGGGGGACCCCCGACCTATGTTTCAACACAACCATATAAAGACCACTTTTACTGAATCCTACACCTTCGATATTGTAGCATCGGTGCTTAGTGTGGTGTTTAGCATTGATGGGCGAGTCAACCTTACTAGTGCCACTAGGAAGGGGAACGTATCCACCTCTTTTACCACCAAGTTCCATTTGGAACAGTTAGAAATGATCCGTGAGTGTGTTTAGTCTCCCCCCAATATACTTCTTAATTGGGTCTTAAGGGGAACTCCGTGCTTGGGGTTAAGTTTACCTTGATTAAAACCATTAAAGAATCTCGCCAAGAGTTACCCCCTCATTACCCAATAATCCCCACTCCCACCATGAAGCCTAAGACCCTTACAACTCCCAAATAACCTGCCCCTTTACTCGAAGCTGTAATAGGCAAAGGGCCTTCTGAGCTACCTGCCAAGAAGACCAAGAAGTCCAAGTCCTCATAGTCCAAGCCCTAGGCTCAAGAAAAAACTCCTCTGGAGGCTTTCCCTATTGCCTCCGTTCAGCTTTCAATGCCTGCAGAAAAGGCTGAGGAATCGAGAAGGCAAACCCGGGTGAAGGTAGAATGAGTAAACACCGAGTTTCAATGATGCACTGTCATCGTTCCCCCTTCAGCTACATTCCCCACGATCGTGGTTTATCCAACTGAGCCAACGACAAAGAGGAGAAAAAGGTCGAGGGTACCTCAGGATGCTGATGCCACAGGCTCAAGGAAGAAAACTCTGGGCACTAAGTCCCATAAGAAATGAATAGCTGAGATACCTCCATCTTCTACTCCCTCCATTACTACCTCCTCTCCACCTTCGCCAATGGTTATACCCTCTCGTTCTCCCTACGAATCTCAGGTATGTGTTCATGTTTTATTCTTGTTCCCCTTCTCTTAAGGCAATCTGAATTTCCTTATTTCTTTGACAACTTTGGTGCAGGGAGTTGAAGAAGAATGTCCTAATATCCCAAGTCCCACTAGTCCCCCCATAAGCCGTTTCGGGGGGGGGGGGGGGACTTTGCGGTACAAGCCAATACTATTCCTCCCCATTCCCCCATGATAGGCCTTACCTACTCTCGTCATTTATCCTCCCAACGGGCTAAAGATGCTGCTATGGGGGCTACCGCCATTGGATCTGTTGAAATATCTAGCCAATTAGAGGCAACTACTCCAGCCTCTTATGTATTACCATCTGAGCAAGAGATCCCGCTGCCCCTCGTTTTAGTCGAGGAGAGTTCCCCTGAGGTAAATTTCTTGTCAAGTTTCATGTATTTTATTTTTCCCATTTCTTTGTTTATCATTCTAATATGTTAGGATTTTTTAGGTAGAAATGGCATCTCTGGTAGCTGACATTCTCCTTCCCACTGCACTGACGAGACCTCTGACTGCAATTCCCCTCTTTGGTTCCATAACGGGGGTAAGTAACGCTTGGATGTATTGCTGCCTTTTCTCTGTACTGGATCCTTGTGACTAACACTTGGTTTTGTATTTGTAGCTTTCTCCAAGTCTCTCCCCACCCTTTGCCCTTAGTGGACTTTTTCTTTCCAAGGCCAAGGTTGACGTTGCTATCTCGTGTGGTGACTCTTTAGTGCCTGCCCATGGTAGGGCATCTCTTGGAGATTCCTCATGTTCTTTTGGCAAAAATCCTTTGTTAGCCTTGGTACCATTTGTTGGAGAGGGAGCTTTGGCTACTTTTGAGTCTTCTTCAGCTGGGGGGCCTCGTTAAGGCTTCTGAAGCAATGAGCCTGCCTCTAACGATTCCTTCCCCTATGGCGTCCACAGTGGCTCCCGTTCTCTCTCTTGCTACGACTGAGGTATTTCGCTAGTTTCTCTGCATTTCTCAGTTTCTCAAACTTCACTTATGTTGGTGACTTAAAAATGAAAACACTTGTTAAGGTTTTGTGATAAACTCCACCTATATCAGTGACTTAACAATGAAAATACTTGTTCAGTTTTTTTCCCATAAACTCCACCTATAACGGTGACTTAACAACGAAAACACTTGTTAAGATATTTTCACAAACTCCATCTATAACGGTGACTTAACAACGAAAACTCTTGTTAAGATTTTTCAGAAACTCCACCTATAACGGTGACTTAACAACATTTTTCACAAACTCCACCTATAACGGTGACTTAACAACAAAAATTCTTGTTAAGATTTTTCACACACTCCACCTATAACAGTGACTTAATAACGAAAATGCTTGTTAAAATTTTTCACAAACTGCACCTATAACGGTGACTTAACAACGAAAATGCTTGTTAAGATTTTTCACAAACTCCACATATAATGGTGACTTCACAACGAAAACACTTGTTAAGATTTTTCACAAACTCCACCTATAACGTTGACTTAGCAATGAAAATGAGTGTTAATATTTTCCACAAACTCCACCTATAACGGTGACTTAACAACGAAAACGCTTGTTAAGATTTTTAGAGCGAGGGTGATTTTGCCTAAAAACGTCCCGAGACCCATTTACTACCCCTAGTACTCTATTCCGACTATCTTGACCCTTCCAGACTCAATCGTGCACTCAGAATTGGTATCCGAATAAGTTTATAAAATTTATTATCTCCCACCTAACTTAGTTTGGAATCAACTCTGAGTTGAGATAAGTAAACCCCACGTCATTAATACTCTTAACACATAATTAAATATTACTATTTACCTAGTAAATTAATTTCCCATAAATATTAACCAATTATTCCCCCAATTAATATTTGTATAAGAATTACATAAATAATTCCATTAAATTATGACACACTAGTAATTTAAATTTTCCCGAATTAACTAACTATTAAATGCATAAAATTACGGGTTGTTACAGTAGTTAAACATTAATTTGTAGTATTCCAATTCATATTATGGTGGGTCAAAATCATACTTGTTTTGGGAGGCTTATCGTATCTAAAACAGGTGCTTACGAATTGGGTAGTTTAGGGAAATTAAGGGTGAAATTGTTATTGTATTATGAATCAATAGCATATATACGATTTTATTCGAGGGTGATTGTGAGCTCCAAGTTAGTGTGGGAGCGAGGGTGATTGTGAGCTCCAAATTACTTTTAGAGATTTGTACACTGAGACCCTAATGACTAAGAAATTGAATAAGCAGTTAGGTCTTAGGGTGAGATATTTGGAGAGAGAGTTAGAGGTTCTGAGGGTGTTTGAGGCAAAAGCAGGGCAACTCGAGATGGTGAAGGTTTCTTTGAGTGAAAACTTGTTTTTTAGATCGAGGAAAGAGTGATTTGATCAACACGATGTCTAGTCTGACGACACGTGTATCCCAACCAAAGAGTGATATCGAACATGCCCGGGAGGTCAAAGTCCCTTTAGGTAATGCATCTAAGAAGGTTGGAAAGATGGTTCTAAATCCCGTTTTGGGTGATGTTGAGGACTAGGAATATGTCATGATGGTACGCCCACTTCCCATATTGTACTCGAGTCGGTTCCTGAGTAAGTGACAGATTCATATTCCTCTCAACCTAACCCTCCTAAGAGTCTCATTCCCAAAAGGAGAGTGCGTCCTAGACATTTTGAGAGAGGTAGTCCTAGGCCCGAGTATGTTTGTTCCCGTTGTAAGAAGAGATGAAACCTTAAGGAGTTTTGTTTTAAGTGGGGTAGTGTGTCACATTTTGTTACTACATGTGTTCACATACCCACACCCACACATGATGCTCCAGATGACTACGTGAGAGAGTTTGCACATACTAGGGAGCAAGTAAAGTTTTTAGTCAATATTTCACATGGATTGATGGATGTTTTTGATAGGATGTCACCATCTTTGGAAAAGTCCATCGCACCTAACGGATGAGATTTAGACTTGTTTACTAGCATAGGATGACTTTTTATTCCTATTTCTAGTGTGTACCATTTTTATAGTTATGTTTTCCATTTTTGATATATTTTTCTAAAAAAAAATATTTTTGTTTTTGAAACTGTTTGGAAAAAGTACAGAACGATTTTTATTTTTTTGATAATTTTTTTAAAAAATCCAAAAAGGGTTTTTGTATTTTGTTTACACTGTATATGATTGGAAATTTAGGATGATCGAATCACAATTTCATTACATATCCATGCGACTGCTTGATGTTGTTTTGATATGCATCTTCATTTCATTTTTTTTCTTTATAGTGTTTGGAGTCATTGAGATGTGATTTATTGGTACTACCTACATGTTTGACTCATGAGTTCATTTAATGCACACTTGCATGGATTTGTTTGACTATTGTTCTAGTCTATCACATGTTGGTTGATTTTTTGAACTCAATTCTGTCTTTAATGTGAACTAAATTCGATAAAACTTGACAATGAAAGTAGTGTATGTAAGAACCGTCATTGTGAGTTTGTGTATAAATTTATAAAATGGGGAAGGGCTACGAAAGATACTCGTTTATCCTTTGCTATTAAGCCACCGTTTAAATAGAACATAGCCGCATCACACCTCTTTCTAATGCACTACTCTATCCCGAGTATTCTTACTTTGATTATTAAGTTATATTCTCATTAACGTATTAATCGATTCAATTATATTAAATTATACAAGATTAACACGAGTTATATAGGGAATCCCTTTTTAATTCATATGCCTTCACACCAGTTATATTAAAAACCACTTTTTAAATCATATAACTTTCACACTAGTTATATAAGAAATACTTTCACACTCGGTATTAATCCCGTATATAATTATCTACTCATATTACATATGAACTAATATACAACAACATTCATACACATGTCACGTATAATAACCATCCATTCCCGAGTAATAACTCACCCAATGCTTTCTCTAAAATGCTATAATGTCCCAAGACTTCTCACTCTAATCGGACCACCTCAAGTCGGACTATCTCAGAAAGAACATGGGAAAAAATTACAAACGTAGTGAAGGCAGTCATATTTCCTTCACCAAAAGTGAAACCGAATCATACCCAAAGAATCTCACCTTTTAAAATAAATCACAAAATAAAAATCCTGGACGATATGACCTGGGGACTATACTCTCCTTGCTCCTCAAGCCATGGGATTCACCCGCATTGCACAACCTCCAATGATATCACTACAGGGGTATGCTTTCACATAAATATAATTAACAAAGATATATATATATATATATATATATATATATATATATATATATATATATATATATATATTTGAGTCTGACTAACCCGTGTCTACACCCGTAGCACTAGCCCCAAAATACCCAAGTCTATATCCCGACTTGTAATTTAATTAATCACATATTAATTACTTTGTTATTTAAGTAGTGTCACCCAACTACAATACCTCGACTCACTAGTTCGGTCCATATTTTCACCGTTTAGAATTTATTACTTAAAATCCCACTATTATGGTTAACACCTATCATTAAATTTCAAATTCAATAATTTATTATATATCACCAATAAAATTTAAATCCAACTCCTGATGCACTAGCCTGAAAATATTCGAGTATCAATCCCCGGCTATTTATTAAATAAATTTCATCTCCATTGATTTTATTGAAGCAATGCCACTAAAATATAATACCCGAAAACATTTACTATATCCGTAGTTTAAACCTTTTTACAATTCATTACTCCAAATTCCACAATAAATTCTCACACTTACTTTTCCTTCCCAATAAATTGTATTCATGTAATAAGTCTCTAAATATGGGACACCAAGAATTTCCTCATTGGTATCGCTATCATTCCTAAAAAAAATGAACCGAAAGGGAAACATGCTGGGAAAGTCCTTGAGTAGAAAAAAATAAGGACATACCAGTTATCTCGCTAGTCCCTCAAAAGTGTCGGCCAAAAAAATGGAACTCGACAAGTATGGGAAGCGTCATTCAAGCTCCAGTTCGCTCGAACAACCTGCAAGGTTGACGCTCCGTCTTCTTCATGCTTGATCCATCCACCATAGCCAAGTCCTTTAAGCTTTTGGTTTTCGCCCGATCAACCCCTACTGATTTAAGCATCTACCAGTAGATTTAAACCCTCTAAAATAACATTAACAATCATTAATTATTGATTTAGTTCACTAATCCACGAGTTGGGTATCCACGATTTTTACCCCACTCGTCTTCTCCTAATTTAAGTTCAAACTCCAAATTTTCGCAATTAGAGCTTATAAGCCTACGAATAAAATCGTATATATACTATTGATACATAATACAATAACAATTTCACCCTTAATTTCTCTAAACTACCCAATTCGTAAGCACCTGTGTTAGATACGATAGGCCTCTCAAAACGAGTATGATTTTCACCCACCATAATATGAATTGGAATACTGAAAATTAAAGTTTAACTACTGTAACAACCCGTAATTTTATGCATTTAATAGTTAGTTAATTCGGGAAAAATTTAAATTACTAGTGTGTCGTAATTTAATGGAATTAATTATGGAATTACTATATAAATATTAATCGGGAGAATAATTGGTTAATATTTATGGGAAATTAATTTACTAGGTAAATACTAATATTTAATTATGTATTAAGATTATTAATGATGTGGGGTTTACTTACCTCAACCGGTAGTCGGTTCCAGACTAAGTTAGGTGGGAGATAATAAATTTTACAAACATATTAGGATGCCAATTCCGAGTGCACAGTTGAGTCCGAAAGGGTCAAGATAGTCGGAATAGAGTACCAGGGGTAGTAAATTGGTCTTGGGACATTTTTAGACATAGTCGGGCCCACACGGGGGTATTTGGGTCACTTGGGCTTGGCCCATTAGGCTAAAAATGGGATTAAGCGTAATTACTTTATTAAAGGAAAAAGGGGAACGACAGATTACACTATTGAAAACCTAAAGTTGGATAGTGTACCCTAGGGAGTAGTTGAAGGCACTGGGAACCATTTTGGGAGACAAAGGTAAGAACCAAAGGGGATTTCATCATCAACCTTGAGAATCACAACTCGGGATCAAACCCTACAAACCAAAAGGAAAGTGGTTACCTTGCTGTAGCATTTATTTGTATTACAATTCATATTTGTGTTAAGTGGGAACCAAAAATTCATTTTTGGCTAAAGAGGGTACAAATATGGGGTTTTCGTAAATAAATCTTATGATTAGAAATTGTTGTAGCGACTCATAATATAATCCGAGATTGATATGTATTGGTCAGATGTGAAAACCCAAACGAAATATGAATGATTTTAGATGATAATTTGGTGTTGAGACGTAATCAACGAATAGCCCGGGTTTTTCCCAATTCAGAAAATAGGAGAGAACGGAAATTAAACGGGATTTAGGGACTTTATGGGGGTTCCTGATGATGTTCTTGGGGTATTATATTGATAATAGGACCTGGTTTAGACTGTAAAAGAAATTGGACATTTAAGGTTTTCGTCCATGGCCGAAACAGGCCTTTAGAGAAGATGAAGACATATTTGATCGATCGATTGATGGATGGGATCGATCGATTGATGGTCAAGTATTTTTTACAGGTCGTTCAATTTTTTTATGTAAGGGAAATTTACTTAAAATTATTTTCCCACACTTTATTTAGTGATAAATAAATATAGGACATAAATTTTAACAATTATGAGGGAAAGTAATTAGGATTTGGAGGGAATTTATGGGTGACAAATTGTGGTTAATTTTGGAGAAATATATTCCAAAATATTAAATTTCGGATCGAGTGGGCGAGTCTGGGTATAGTGGTTGAGTATCACCAAAAGTAATTAAATTATTTAATGTGCAAATTAATTAATAATCTAAGTTGGAACATAAACTCAAGTTATGACGTATAGGCTAGTGTTACAGGTATAGCACACGGTAAAGCCGAGATTGTTATATATATATATATATATATATATATATATATATATATATATATATATATATATATATATGTCGGTGTGTGATAGTGTGTATATACGGTGTGTGAATTAATATCATTGGCTAGATATTATATTAATATATACTCTAGTGCTATCAGGGGAGGTGGCGCGTAGAGGGTGAATCCCCTAGCTTGAGGAGTAGGGCGAGTATATCCCCAGGTCATAGAGTCCATTATAAGTGTGAGGGGCATATCACTTTCAGGGAAGGAATATGACTACCTCTAATATTTATGTTATCAGCCAGGTTAGTAGGCGATCCTGACTTGGGGTAACTAGGTCACGTGAACGCACCTAGTGGAATGGAACTTTAGAGAATATACATCCGGTGGGTTATTACTCGAGAGGATGGTTATAATTAATTATTATTTCAACACATGTGCGAATGTTGTCTTATGGTTATATGTATATAATGGGATGAATAATTATATACGGGTAAACATAATACAAGATGTGAATATTATTAGGTGAATAACGGGAGTGAAGTTATAAGAATTTAAGGAAGAGAATGGTTAATTAAGTAGTGATTATGAATACTCATATATCACAACCATTGCATACTCGAGTAGAGTAGATGGTTGCAACGGGTTGTATAGGCTATCTAGCTATGGGTAAAATAACTAGGGAAATTAATTAAGGCGTTAGTCATGCACATTAGAGGAGGGGTACGGATGTCCTCAAGGGAGTGCGACACTAACTAAAATATGAAGAGCATGCATACATATTTATGACTGCAAGTTAATCATTTGGTAAATATTTGCCAAATGTTTTGGGTTCTAACCCTTGCTATAAATATTTTTTAAAAACCTTTTAGGTGTCCAGCCACAGGGACACCATACTTGACTCATTCGAGGGATCCGTTTCTGCAGCATATGTGGATGTTACGGGAGTTTGATAGGTGCCTCATTATTTTCATTTCTAATATAGGAATTTCCAATCAGTTACTCGAGTATGTTGCTCACAGCTTTATTTAATATTTATGTCAGACTTGTTGAGGTTTATCATTATCTGTCTTTACTTTTGTTGGATTGTTACCAATGGTTTATTCGGTCAGCTATTTTTTAAGTGATGAATATTTCAGTTAGTTGTGTTTATTGAATTATTATTTTTCGCATCAGTTTTCATTGGATTAATGGTAGATGAAATTTGGCATGAGTCTAATTTTCACTTAGTTGGTTAGTAATTAAAAAGTCGACAGTGACACTAATAATGAACCAACTGAGAAACCTATTCTAATTTAATTTAGGGTTGATCGCCTGGGGTTTAATTAGGCGGGGTGTCACAACTACTTGCCTAGATAAATTTGTAGAGTCTGAATTCCTTTATTGTAGACGAATATTTGATGAATAACACATCAATTTCTTCTTGGTTTGGCTCCCAAAAGCTCTCCCAATTGATCCCTCTTTTTTCCTCTACAACTAGGTTTTTCTTATTTGAGTTTTGACTGCTACAAACTCCTTAACTTAGGTTTTATTATGTGAATCCAGAAACTAAGCTTGTGAGCTAAATTAAAATGATCAAAACACCGTCGTGTGGGTCTGATTATGCCTAAAAATGTTCTGAGACCCAATTACAACCTCGGGTACTCTTTCATGACTATCTCGACCTATCCAGAATCACCCGTGCACTCAGAATCACCATCCGAGACACTTTACTAAAATTTTCCAATCTCAACCTCAATTTATGAAACATGTAAATTTTAAAATACCTAGAACTGATTAAATCTTAATTCACCAATTTAATTAAATCCTCGAGACAATTTAAATCCAATATCACCAATTAAATTAAATCTATATCCTCAAAAATATGGGGTGTTACATATCTCCCCCCTTGCCAAGGAATGTCATCATCGAAATTCAAATAAGTCTAGTACTCCAAGCCTCAAATACTATCTACTCACAAGCCCTTAATATTACTACTGATATCTCTAACCCTTCTAATCGCGAATTATACTAAAATTAATTTAATTACCTAGGGTGCTCATACACCCTATACCCATGCTTACTGTAAGGATATTATTTTATTGTCCAATTTACATTTGAGTATGTTATATACTGCTACAATGGTCGAAGGCTTATTCAAGTTCAATTATGCATCAAGACGGATTTGAATATCAATATTCTTCACCAAAGAAGCCTCCGTGAGACTAATTTTGGTAAGATTGTGTTTTGGTTACTTTATGGTTCACTAAGAGTGTTGGGATAATTTTTCTAAATTTTTTCTCTAAGTGTTGAGGTGGAGTTCTTTATCAAAAATATTTTTCCAAGTGTTGACGAGGATTTTTGAAACAAAAAAGAAAAAAATATTTTTAATAAGGTCGTTCGAGCGACCTACGTAAATTGTTCAAACAAGTTGACCATCTCGCGCGATAAGTCATTCAAACGCTAATAAACCTCATTCGAGTAACAACACCACCTTAACTTTTTTATATAAAGCATGTTAAACCATTCTGTTTTTGTGAAGAAGACCTGATGAATTTATTTTTGCAAAAACTGCTAACAGTAGATTACCTTTGTCTTCTTCATTTAGGATTCAAATCCTTTTATTTTCAATTCACAAATCCCAATAGTTTTTAGTGAATTGTTTTGGAACCAGAGATACGATTTTAGTGGAGTTTATCTTATAGGGAGGATGACCTACTAATGATCTAGGTTCCACTTGAGGGAGGTGATGGATTGACGTGACCGCATGTCAAAGGGAGTACTCATGGTTGTTCCTTGGCTGACTGGACTGCGTGTTTTTGTGGATCTTCCAATATTGATTCATTGTTGATTTAGGTTGGGACCTATTTGAGTTTTCTGCGATAAATTCATTGCAGATTTTTCTTGTAATCATTGTGAGTATTATTAGTGAAATAAAAGCTTTTCCCCCTTCGGGGATTTTTCCTCAAATCTGTGAGTAAGCAATTCATATTTATTTGTGTTCGCATGATCCACTACACCTAGATGTATGTTTTAGGGACGAATTAATTTGGTTTAAACCTTGACATCAATTTGATAAGGTTAACTTTGAAATATGTGAATTTGGTTTAATGAGTATCGTCACGCATTCACAAATTGGTATCAGAGCTGGTTTCTTATCGCTAACCAAACATGAGCTATATCTCCCCCCTCGATAATAAACATATCCACCCTTAATACCATCAGCAATCATCCCTACTCCTCGGGATCAAATGCAAAAATATAGACATTTTTTTACAAGCGTATTTTACAACACATAATAACATATACACACGTATATATAGACTAGACCATCTTTCACGTGATAACTAGCACAAGTAAATCATCCCTTGGAAGAACGAATACAAAGTCTCAGCATACTATATACTATAGTCCAAATAGCTCTGCATAAATATCACTAACGTCTTGTACGTTACATACTTTTCTCAAGCTTCAGCCCCTCGCTCTCGGCGTGGATATATCACACGGTTATTCTTGATTACCCCACTGATTTGAAATTTAAATCTTATAGATACTACCACATCCATGAACTTGTGGTACAAAAATTTTCTCAGTGCTTCCTCCCCAGCACTACCCAACTCAACTAACCATATATCGTAACACCTCTCAATATAAAGTGTTTCTTCTACACGTTCAATAATTTAACATTTAAAACTGATGCACTCGCATCCAACAATGTCACACTACTCCCAACATTTATTAAGGTCCATGCGTGTAACAACGAAGCTCAAAAGAACCTTCCCCAATGCACTACCCCCTAGCATTGTAGATCATCGAAATTCGTGTGTCCAAAACACATATCTAAGATATCACAAATTTTGTCTCCCGATGCATATATCAAATCATCTATGCCCATGTCTCTCAACGAATCACATGATACTATTCTTTAAATATCACTAGGTTCTCAGCACGTGAACAACAATGAGCTAAAAACTCTTCGCTTAGAGATGAACCTGATATACCCTAAATCACATCAGTAAAAGTCCCTACGCACGGGATCCAAAGTAACTACATGACTTTACTCTCTGAAGTCTACTTAATAAAAACATTATCACGAGCTCGACCCTCTTTTAAGTAAGATATCCCAAAAATATACATCTTGCCTAGGAACAATGAACACGATAGTCTTGCTGTAACCACCTACCATCGCATAACAATTCGTACCCAAGATAAAACCACACCTCAAATATTATCTCACAAAACGAGCTATCCTCCTGAAATATATCCTCTCGGTGTCCACACCTTCTCCCCTGCAGACGGAACTAAGGAGAGCCCCGCTATCTCAATGGTAAATATATTCACACTATAGTCATGTTAGCGATACCACTACTAAACCCGTTTCTTATGTGAATCTAGTACTAATAAATTATTGTGACTTACTCGTGTCACACAAAATAGACCCCAATCACTATGGGAAAAAATTCATACTTTAAATTGCTAATAGCATGCGCGATTCAAATGGTTCTTGGACATAAAACCATTGTCCCAACCAAAAAAAAATTCTTATAACTGTTGCCCCTACAGGGCATCCCGTTCTTGTCACCCAATTCACTCCAAAAAATATCCGAACATGTGTTCCTACTCTTTACACATAAGAAACCTCTATATGTCATTTCCCTTTCTTGTTTAAACAGTTGGTGAGAGGATTTGAGGTCAAACTGCACCCAAAATTTCTTATAATTCATGGTATCTCTCCATAATTATGGTGACTGACTCCCAGCACCACAACACCGCTCCTCTAAGCCAAAAATTTTGCACAAAATTTAGTCTTGGGTGCCAATGTACTCCACCCTACACAATTGTCTTTGGGTTTTCTCCTTCCATTGATGTGGAGACTTCTATTGTGGTCACCATTCTTAGAATATTCCATGGCTTCTGCTGAGCCTCCCCCCCGAGTCCTTCCATTTGCCCTCGCTGGTCATCCAAAGTTGTTCAGTGTACGAAGCCCAACTGAACTCATATATAAATCACATCAAGTATATTTTAATAGCAGGGGAACGTAAGTCTCATACATGAAGGAATTCAACAATCCTACCTCTATATCAAAATGCGCTACGCTGTAATATGCCGCACATATCGTAACGACTCTAGAACGTGATGTTCTGATACAATCTGTGACACCCTGCCTAATAAAATACCGAGTGGCTCGACCATGATCAAAATAACAAGTTGGCCTTATATGGCTCATTCTTAGCATCACTATCAAAAAACTTTTTAATGTTTCTAACCACCTAGTAATTTAAATAGACTGATGCAAAATTTTATCTTTCGATAAATAATAACATGCGAAATAAATAATAATTTAAACCATCAACACAAACAGATAACTGAATCCAACACAGATGAATGATATAAATAAGATGGCCGAATCAACTATCGGTTAAATAATAAAATCCAACAATATCTGAAATCATAACCTCGATACACAATGTCACATAAATAAAATGAATACTAAATATGAGGGTGACATGCCCAAATGAGTAATGGAATATTGTCTGCCTAACTCGTGCCTAACACCCGTAGCACTAGACCAAAAATACCCAGGTCTATATCCCGACTTGTAGTTTAATTAATCACAGATTAATTATTTTGTTATTTTAGTAGTGTCACCCAACTATAGTACCCCGACTCACTCGTTCGGTCCATATTTTCACCCTTTAGAATTTATTACTCAAAATTCCACTATTAAGATTAACACCTCTCATTAAATTTCACATTCAATAATTTATTATATATCTCCAGTAAAAAATAAACTGGCCACTCTATTCCCAACTCCCGATGCACTAGCTTGAAAATATTCGAGTCATAATTTCTGACTCTTTATTAAATAAATTTCACCTCCATTGATTTTATTGAAGTAATGGCACTAAAATATAATACCCGAACACATTTACTCAGTCCATAGAATAAACCTTTTTACAATTCATTACTCCAAATTCCATAATTAATTCACACACTTATTATTTCCTTCCCAATAAATTGTATTCATGTACTAAGTCTCTAAACATGGAAGACCAAGAATTTCCTCACTGTTATCTCTATCATTACCGAAAAAAAAAAAACGAACCGAAAAGGCAACGTTCTTGGAAAGTCCTTGAGTAAAAGAAGATAAGGTCATAAAATTTATCTCGCTAGTCCCCCAAAAGTCTTAGCCTAAAAAGAATGGAAATGGGATGGTATGGGCAGCGTCGTTCGAGCGACGCCCCAAGTCGCTCGAATAACCTGCAGGGTTGATGCTCCCTCTTCTTCCTTCTTGATCCATCTGCCATATCTAAGTCCTTCAAGATTTTGGTGTTCGCCCAGAAGATACCCTACTGATTTAAGCATCTACCAGTAGATTTAAACCTTTTAAAATAACATTAACCATCATTAATTCATGATTTACTATACTAATCTACGAGTTGGGTATCCACGATTTTTACCCCACCCGTCTTCTCTGAATTTAATTTCAATCTCCAAAGTTTCGTAATTAGAGGTTATGACCCTACGAATAAAATCATATATACACTATATTGATTCATAATACAATAACAATTTCACCCTTGATCCCCCTAAACTACCCAATTCGTAAGCACCCGTATTCTATGCGACAGCCCTCCCAAAACGAGTATGATTTTCACCTACCATAATAAGCAAATTAAATTAAAGAAAGTTTAACTACTTGCCTGGATAAATCCGTAGAGTCTGAATCCCTTTGTTGTAGACGAATATTTGATGAAGAACCCATCAATTTCTTCTTGGTTTGGCTACCAACAGCTCACCCAATTGATCCTTCTTTTGTCCTCTGCAACTAGGGTTTTCTTATTTGAGTTTTGACTACTAAAAAATATCGAACATAGGTTTTATTATGAGAATCCTGAAATTAAGCTTGTGGGCTAAATTAAAATGACCCAAACACCCCTATGTGGGCTCGGTTATGCCTAAAAATATCATGGAACCAAATTATTATCCCCGAGTTCTCTTTTTTGACCATCTCGACCAGTCCAAAATCAATCGTGCACTCAAAATCACCATCTGAGTTACTTTACTAAAATTTGCCAATCTCGACCTCAATTTACGAACATGTAAATTTTTAAAATGACTCGAATTAATTAAATCTTAATTAACCAATTTAACTAAATCCTCCAGATAATTTAAATTCGATATGACCAAATAAATTAAATCTTTATCCTCTAAAATACGGGTTGTTCCAGCTAACCAAAGATAAACCAAACCAAAATGTCAATCTTTATCCTCTAAAATACGGGTTGTTCCAGCTAATCAAAGATAAACCAAACCAAAATGTCATACCAGTTATGTTGTGAAAAGCCAATGTTCACAATATCAAGTCATATATCATTTCACCAACACTTTGCAAATCATGAAACATGGTCATCAAGATGATATGTTAGAACTTTTAAGAGACTCATACATGGCCGAAAGTTGACACTGTTGCAGTGTCTACAAAATCCCTAACTAAGGTAATATGGCGCTAGGCACTGCTAACCAATAGGAACAATGCTCACAATTAACAACACTTGTCACTAAGAGAGTCATACATGGCTGGTAACATAATTCTTAATGCTATGTATATTTATTATGCCAAAAGGACTAAAACCCAATAATAACAGCATAATATAAAGAATAAGAAACTATAATATTCCGTCACATTGCAATAATAAAAAGAATCATGACTAAAATGAATTAGTCACATAAACTACAGTATCATAAGTACTATTACCTAAATTTTCATATAGGTATGATGCAATCAATTAGCTTTTACAACTTGAGAGTTTATATCGGAGTAATGTCATCTACATAATAAAAGTTGTAACATGAATCTATAATACATATATTCCATACCCTATTTTTTTTTGCACTATGTACAATTTCTCCCAGCCTAAAACATAATTAATCAATATAATTTGATAAAAAAACTGTAGATCAAACCTCATTAAACAATTTAGCTTGAAAAACTCTGAAACCACTGAAATCAAGGTTGAGGTCAAGGGCAGGGAGCTCAAACAGTGCCATAAATAGAAAAATAAATCCAAAAGTGAATTGTTAAGGAATACCATATCTTATAAAAATAATGAAGAAACATTTATTATATTTAATAAAACATAGAATTGAGTTTATAAATATTTAACTCCTCGTTATTGTATTGGTTTGTTAATTGTGGTGCATAAATCCCCAATAATAGTAAGCGTAGTCATTGGTTAAAGAAACTTGATTAAATATATGATGTAGTCATGGGAGGAAAATAAACCGAGCCATTTTACAAATAAACACTTCACAAACTAATGTTGCTCACAACATAAACATATATAAGTCTATTTGGGATAAGAATAGCGCACGCCCAACCTATTAAGCTTTACAAATAACAAAAAATACAAATAAATTTTCTTTTTATCCTCGTACCGAAGAAACTATAGTGTGGCGATCCTGTTGTCTTCCTTCTCGAAGGGTGTCGGCGCTCATATGGACGATTGTGGGGAGAGAAGAAGAAGGTCTCGCTCCCTTCCTCAGGGCGCTTCAGTCGTCATCAATTTGGGGGTGATATAAATAGTTAGAGTCACCAACCTATTTTGCACAAAACAATGAAAAGAAATGTAGCCTCCTCAAGATAACGACATCAAAGACGTACGAATGCTTTAGAAACTAATTAGTTCGATGGTTTGGGGTGTGACACCCCATCTAATTAAACATCGATTGATCAGGCCTTTATCAAATTAAAAAAGTTTTCTCATATGGTCCATTCTTAGCATCAGTGCTGAAAACTTTTCAATTACTAACCACCTAAGTGAAATTAGACCGGAATCAAATTTTATCTTTCTCTAAAACGGATAAATGAAAAATGCGAAAAACTAAATTAAACATTGATAATATACTAGAGTCCAACCATAACAATATATTAATGAATAAGGGTTTTTCGAATAAACCATTCGGCTAAAGATCCAAAACAAAATAATCCATAATAATAAAAGAACTAAAATACTAAAAACTGTCAACGAATAACATGTCCATACATGAATAATGAAATGAGATCCAACATTAGATCTCAATGGAAGAATCCTCTAATCAAATCCTGCCAGCATCCACAATGCTATAGCTCCGAGTCCCTAGAATAAAGACACGTCTGGCGTCCCTGTGGCTAGACACCTAAAAGGTTTTGAAAATATTTTATAGCAAGTGTTAGTACACAAAACATTTTGAAAACATTTAGAAAGCGGTTATTACATTAAAATTCGGTTAATGATTACACATGTTCACGTACGCTCTCGACCCTAAATCAAACTTTTTCATGTATTGGTCCAGATTTACCCTCAACCACAATACATCTAATATACTTTAGGTATTCACATCGCCTGAGTATTTATATAATCGGTATTCACACAACCTAATTATCTCCACTTGTACGTAGTATAATTTCTCTCATATACTTTAAGTATTCACATATAATATACTAATTTATTTACGAATTATCCCACTTATCATATTCATGAGTATTAACACAACTCCAAGGGTCCTAGTGATCCCTTTATAAATTTAAGTAGTTAAGCCTAACTCACCCTACTGGTCTACATACCAATTCATTCAAATTTCCTAATTCCTTATCCATCTCTCAGATTAATTACGATATAGTTTAACCTAATTCGGTCTTGTCTTAATCCCCTCAATAAGACTAAGACATTCCCCATCATAAGTGTACTATAATATTTTAATCTCTAAGTATTACACGATCAAAGTCGTCAAAAATCTCACAACAACGATTTACGAAATTAAAGCAAAAAGGGGGGAAATTTTACATTTTCTGGGTAACCGAATCGATTTGCACTAGGCCGAATCAATTCGATTTAGCCGAAGCAATTCGGTATAGTCTAAATCGATTCGAAATGGTCCAGATTTCTACTTAATTTTCTTCATGCATTTTCCTACATTTTCCACCATTAATATTCATCCCAACCTCCATCTTTCTTCACCAAACTCTTAACCCATAATATAACTCATCAAGTACAGGTATTAAGATGATTTTAAACATTTAAAACACATTCAATCCATACCAAAAAAAGTCAAGAACAAATTAAAACAATTAATTCTTTAAGAACCATAGTTTTTGTATTCTTCCCACATAATCAATCCGAATCCCAGATTTAATTTGTTTTAATCATCATGTCTCCAGTGATTTCAATTATTATATAGGTATAAATCATACTACATGCAAATTCCTAACCATCATTCATTAATTTTATTTTTTTTCTCCCAAGAACATGCATTAAATCAAAATTTTCATCAAAATCTTACGCACGGGAATTATAACTTCATATTAAATGCAATAAAAAAATTGATTTAATAGAAGAGGTCTGATTTCATGGTGTTGATATTGAGTTGCTGCTTCTCTCTTCAATTCCTCACTCCTTAGATTCTTAGGATGCAAGATTAAGGTCCAATCCTTCAAGAACAACTCCTAAGCCTTGAAAATTTATTTCTCTCTTCTCTCTAATGGCTTCCTTTGGGTTTAACTACTTCTAACCCTAACCTCAAGTCTTAAACATCAGATATACCACTTAGAAATTCGTTGGTCCCTTAATCTCTATTTGCCAAATGACCAAGACGTTGTCAATTGGTGCCGATTTGGTCTAAAATTGGTCTGAAACCCAAACAATACCCCGGGTACACTTTTCTCACTATTTTGACCCATTATGGTTCATCCGTGACCTCTAAATTATTATATGAGTCACTAAAATTATATTTCCTTTCTTGAACTCAAATTAGGCTACACGCGACTCCCGATTGTGATAAAAATAAAATACGCTTATATCCCTCGTTATGCCGTATCACACTAATTATAACTTATTTACGATTCACAGTTAGTAAATATTATAACATAATATTAAATAGTATCTATCTATCGATTAATGTTTAATATTTAATACAAAGGAATTATGTTTCCAAAATTTGGACATACCTGCGGTGAATAACTCTGGATATTGGTCTCGTATGTCATCCTCCCACTCCTATGTTGACTCATCAATATTGTGGTGTCCCCACTGAACTCACACTAGTGGTACCACCTTGGACCGTAGCTTACGTTCACTATGATCTATAATAAACCAAGGTTTCTCCTCATACGAGATGCCTGGTTGCAAAACAATCTCCTCAAGCGGATCGTGTCAGAAAGCTCTCTCGCTCCTACTATACTTCTTCAATGATGACATGTGGAACACATCGTGTATCCACGAAAGATGCTCTGGAAGTCCCAGTATGTACGCTACTGGTCCCACCCTCTCTATAATAGGAAACGGTCCCACATATCTCAATGCTAACTTCCCTCTCTTTCCAAATATCATAATCCCCTTTATAGGAGATACTCGAACCAACACTTGGGCGCCAACCTCTAACTCCACATGTCTTCTGTCGGCATCGGCATAACTCTTATGCCTATCCTGAGCTATTTGAATACGTCCTCGAATGAACTCAATCTTGTAGGTATTTTCATGGATCATCTCGGGTCCCAATAACTTTTTGTCCCCCACCTCTAACCAGCAAACGGGTGAACGACGAGGTCTCTGATATAATGCCTCAAATGGTGCCATACTGATAGTAAATTAACAAGATTTGTTCTACGCAAATTCTACCTGTGGTAGGAATCTCTCCCACCTCTCCTAAATTATAGCATAAACATCCTCAGCATATCCTCAAGCAGCAGATTCACCCTCTCGATCTGCCTTTCTGTCTGAGGGTGGTACACCGTACTCAACCATAAGTCTATGCCCATAGCCTCCTAGAAGCTCTGCCAGAAGTGAGACCAAAATTTTGTCTCTATCATAAACAATATTAATCGGAACCCCATGCATCTTACCAATCTCTAAAATGAATAGATGTGCATACTGCATCATCTCGTAGTCTGTGTTGACTGGAAAGAAATGAGACACTTTTTCCAGCCAATACACTATCACCCATATGGAATCGTAACCCCGCTGGGACATAGGTAGACCACTAATAAAGTCAATCGAGATGATCGCCCTTTTCCACATGGGAATCTCGAGTGGTTGTAACATCCCCGAAAGCCTCTAATGGTAAACTTTCACAAGCTGATAAGTAACACATTTTTATACAAACTCTACTATATCTCACTTCATGTCAGCACACCAATACTGTCTCCACATATCTAGGTATATCTTATCCCCACCGGGATGTACCGTAAACCTGGAACCATCAGACACATTCATAATTGCCTATCTCAAATCCTCATCCTCGGGCATTACTAATCTCCCATTAAAGTGTAGGCCTCCCTCTGAGCTGACTGAGTAAGACACTGTACCCTCAGCTAATAACTCCCGTACACTTTCCTGATAGAACTGATCTTATGCCCATTCCTTCACTTCTCATATAACGATCTAGAGAGTGATAGTTATAACTTCCATGTATGCACTGGCAACCTCACCTTCCTATTAAAGATCACTCCACTTCTCTTTCCATACCTCTGCTATGTCTCTAGTAGGTCATCGGCTCAACGTGTCTGCCATCACGTTAGCCTTAATAGGATGATACTGTATATCACACTGGTGATCCCTCATGAATTCTATCCCTTGCCTATGCCTCATGTTCATATCCTTCTATGTGAAGAGATACTGAAGTGACTTATGATCCGTGAATAGTGTAAACTGCTCCCCCAATAGAAAATGTCTCCATATCCTCAATGCAAAAATGACGCTACCAACTCGAGGTCGTGGGTGAGGTAATTATTCTCGTGGGTCTTTAGCCTTTGATACGCATAAGATATAACCCTCTACTCCTGATATAACACACCCTTAAGTCCATGCAAGTATGCGTTAGTGTAGACTCGGTACTCCAATCCTCCCCTGGGAAATGCGAGTACTAGTGCTTAGGTCAATCGGTCGTTTAACTCGTTGAAGGACAACTGACAATGGTCGCTCCACACAAATGGTACTCCCTTACTTGTCAAGTTCATCAAAGGCCCAACAATCTTTAAGAACCCCTTGATGAAGCAACGATAATATCCAGCCAATCCCAAGAAGATGCAAATCTCGGTCGGTGTCGATGTCGTGGGCGGCCCCCACTCCCTCACCTCCGATACCTTACTCGGATCAACATCAATCCCCATATTGGATACAATGTGGCCAATAAACTATACCTCCCAAATCCTAAATCCAAACTTATAAAATTTAGCGTACAACTGATGGTTTCGTAACATCTATAGACCCCTACGTAAGTGCTCAACATGATCCTCCTTCATACACGAGTAAGCAAGGATATTATCGATGAATACTATCATAAACTGATCCAAAAACTCTTCGAATACTCTATTCGTGAGGTCCATCAACACTGAAGGTGCATTGGTGAGTCAAATGGAATCACCCTAAGCTCGTAGGATCCATACAACGATAGGAAAGCGATTTTAGGAACATCCTCCTCCCGAATACGCAACTAGTGATAGCCTGACCTCAAATCGATCTTGGAGAAGTATGCAACCACTCTCAACTGATCAAACAAATCATCAATTATAGTCAATGTATACTAGTTTAGTATTCCCACATTGTTCAGCTCCCTATAATCCACGCACAAGAGAAGCGAACCATCCCTTTTCTTCATAAATAACACCAAAACATCCCACAATGATGTACTTTGCCGAATGAAACCCTCACCCAAGATCTGCTGAATCTTCTCTCTTAACTCCTGCATCTCTGAAGGAGCCATGCAATATGGTGCTCTGGAAATCAGTCTTGTCCCTAGTTCTAAGTCGATGACAACTCTATTTATCGGCTCGGTGGAAAGCTGAGTATCTCCTGGAACACATCCTTAAAATCCCTCACTACTTGAATCTAATCCAATGGAATAACTGACTACTGCGAGGTCTCCTCCTCAATATAATATAAATTAGTACGCAATCCTCCCTCGCGAAGAGGCATCACCTCAAGGAACATCTCCTATTCCAAAATAGAAAACACAATAGATCTTTCATAGAAATCTACCATCACTTTGTATCTTGCTATACAATTGATACCTGGAATCATGTCATATCTCTCCATATCTAACACTATAAGATGTACCACTAGACTTAGTCTCTCCATCATAATTTTTACTCCTCTATAAATCGAATGTATCAATGAACCACTACCCATCGGTGACTCAACACACATAAGGAGATTTCCAGCTGTCTCTAGTAATTCAGTAACTTGTGCAAATCTAGTCATAATAAATGAATGAGACACCCCAATATCCAAATAAAATCCTACGCTCGAGCTTCTGAATAGGAAACGTACCCTCTACTTCCAGCGGTGCTGGAGATGCTGGAGGCATGGCTATATCTCGATGGTGTACACACATCCATAATGCATCTGGCCTTACTGCTACTGCGGGGCTGATGATAGTGCTGGAGCTGGAGCTAAAGGATCCTACTACCCATTTTGGTCACCCTTCCGCCGAGGCCTATCTCGTTGTGGACAAGCCCTAATCTTGAGACCCTTATAGACACAAGTGTAACACTGACCCTTGAACTATCTCTACCCCAGGCACTGATGTTGGCCATATTGTCCTTGGCCTTGCTGACCTCCCCCTGGTTCCCTTGACCCAGATGACCCTGAGGGAACTGCTTCTGCTGGGGACCCCGCTAGCCTTCCTGTTTGATCTGTGCCCACCAAATCTAAATCACTTGGCAGAGTTCCCTTATCGAGAATTCAACCCCTACTGGCCCACTGTCTGCTACTGCTGGGTGGTTCCCCACTACCACTACTCCCCCCTAAATTGCCCTGCTGGCTAGCATCTACTCCTCGCTTACTTCCTTTCGCATTGAAGTGATTATCCTAATAGTGTACAAGTGGGGCATTGACAAAATTAGTGTAAGTCATCAATACAAGATTACCAATCAAATGTTGCCCGATCCTCCTGGCCAATCCATCCATGAAACTTGTCTTCTTCCTCTCCCCGTGGCTGAATTCGTCTAGAAAAAAGCTGGCCGAGAAAGTGAACTCATCGTAGTGAGGTACTGAGTGGTCACCCTAACATACCTCCCTGAACTTCCTCCTCACCTCTAACTCAACAATTGACCAAAAGTACCTCAACGTTGGTCATTGACACCCACAATTGGAGGGCTACCCCTACTAATCTAAAGGTAGTCCATATCTGCCTTTGTACCTCACTGTAATCTAACATGTGCTGATGGTGCTGAATGTTCTTCTTCCATTGACATGCCACCACTGTATCTGTACTGCCCTAAAACTCGGGTGGGTGGCCCTTCTGGAAGGTCTCTTTGATGCTATGCCAAGTGTGTTTCCCTTACTGGGCCTGAATAGCTGGTGGGCTGTTGTGCCTGAGGCTGAGGGAAGTGGGTTGTAATGGCCCTCATAGATATCTCAACAACATGTGTTACTATTACTACCACCTGAGTGGTAGAAATCATCTCTAGTGGTGGCGGTGGTACCTAGTACTCCTGAGGGTCCTCCCTAACCTCGTTTCTGGCTGCTTCCCTCTTAGCTCGCTCTCTCCTTGGTGGCATACTGAAATAAAATTTAAATTGTATAAGTAAATTTTTTATGCAAAAATATAATAGCAGAAGCACGATATCTCAAGTGCGCAAAGATAAAATAAAAGTACTAGCAATAGGGCTCTATATCAAAATAACGATACGCTGAAACCGTAGTAAGCCCTAGAGATCCTATGGACACTAGAACCTAATGCTCTGATACCATCTGGGACTCCCTGTCTAATTAAACATTTGTTTACCATGCCTTTATTAAATTAAATAGGTTTCTCATATGGTCCACTCTTAGCATAAGTGTCGAAAACTTTTTAATTACTCACCACTAATTGAATTTAGACCGGTGCGAAATTTTATCTTTCTTTAAAATGGAGAAATGAACATGAGGAAAAATAAATTAAACATTCACAATATACTAGAGTCCAACCATCACAATATATAAATGAATAAAGGTTGGCCGAATAAACCATTCGGCTTAAAATCCAAAATGAAATACTCCATAATAATTAAGGAAATAACGGTCTGCTGCTTTCCTTCTTGAGTAAAAGAACATTGGGCCCAGTTCTATTGCAAGGCCCATGGATAGCATTCTCGAGTTTGATACTTTTGAAGAAGCTGCTACCGATCCCATTCAGTTGGACGAGGAAGAGAGAAGTTATGAGAGTGATATCAGAGGAGGTGTTGAAGGTGGTTCTTGCAAGGAGAGCTCCCTCTTCTAGCTCAGAAGACGTTTCGAAAGCCCAAGAACCTTCAACTACATCCAGCAGCTCTAGTGAAAAAATGGTTCCCCTAAGAAAAAACATAATTCTTGATAATGATGATGATGTGATCCTTGCTCAAAGGTCAAAGAAGTAGAATTCCATCCGTGGGGCTATTGCTACTGCTGCTCAAGAGCAAAAGAATAAGAGAATTGAAGAAGAGAAGGTGAGAGAGAGAGAGGAAGAGGTAAGAAGAGAAGAAGAAGATTGAGGAGAAGAAGAAGGTCGATGAGAGGAGTAGGATAGAGAAGGATAAGGAAAAGGAGGAAGAGAGGAGAAAATGGAGGCGAAGACAAAGGCTGGGCAGGCCTTAGTGCTTGTGTCCGCATTGCCAAAGGGGGCCTCGGTTGCCACTTCTCCTTAATTGGCCTCTGTACTGCTCGAGAGAGAAGTCCGTCCTACTGATCACTAAAGGGCGATGGGAACTGACCAGTTAGCCCTACAAGCGAGTCAGAGGCTAGCCTTGGTAAGTCTATTTCTCTTTTCTAATGTTCGTCAGATTCTATTTGTTTCCTTCTTCTAGTATCTTCTTTTACTTGTAGTTTGTGACTAATTTTACTGTGCTCTATCTCTCTCGCGATGAGATAATCAATAAGAATGGCGAGCTAGATAAGAAGAATGCTTCCTTGAGAGTGAAAAGTCCCAAGCTCAATGCTAGATTGAAGGTTGCTGATGCTGCCCAGACGTCCTCTGACCCGACCCTTATCCAAGCCAATCGAGAAAGAGAGGCAGTGGACAAAGAATTGAGCGAGGTGCGGTAGGCCTATGATTTGGTCTGCTCGAGCAAGATGGCTATCGTGGAGGAGAACAATGTGTTGAATGACAAGCTGAAGGAGGAGTCTGAGGCGGCCACTATTAAGGAAGACTCTTACAACTCCGGGTGGGCTGACGCATACGAAGATGCCGAGGTTCAGATAGGCCACATCAGGCGTCTGAACTTCAAGAAAGGATGGAACAAATCCATCTTGGCTACTAGGGTGGATATTCCCTCTCCCTTCTTCGATGAGCACGATCCAGGCCCTAAGCTAATTATGGATGAAGCCCCTGCCCCATCCATCAAAGATGTTGATTCTGCCTCCTAATTAGTTCCTGCTGATGCCCTTCCTATTTAGGCGATAGAGGTTGTCCCTGCTGAGGGAGGTGCTTCTACTGCTACTGACAAGGGGAAGCAACCAGCTTCTTCTGGGCTGCCCGAGGTCGCCAATTAATTTACCCTTAGGGTTCCTTTTATATTTTTATTTGTAATCTTACTTTCTGTTCCTCAATGTACTCTGATCCTTTTTCATATTAATGAAATGATAAGGTTTCTTCCCCCAGTTTAGATGACTATATACCATCCACTTCTCAATTAGGAAGAATTCTTGGTCTTATGTAAGTCCCGAGGTTCATCATACCTTTATGAGGGTTTGCAAATCATTGCGATTGGGGAATAAGAATTTCATAGAGCAGACTGAGCTTGTTGTTAAACTGAAAGACAGGCTCCAGGAGATGGAAGAAGTTGGAGCTTCTGTTCAAGAGGAGGTGAATTCTCTGAGGGAAAGGCTCCTTGATGCTAACGAGATGAACCAAGTTGGGGAGATTTTGTAATAAGAAAATGAGTCTTTGAGGAGATATGTGTTTCTCCCTAGGTAGCATGCTCCTAGCACTGTGCCTCGCATTTTGAGGGGTTCCTCCTCATCGCAAGCTGGTGCAGGACCGAACGATGTTCCTCCGGTGATATAAGGTTCTATCCCATCGACCGTTCTGTGAGCTGGTACGAATGCAAGGAACCCAGCTAGGGAAATGGATGAGCTTTATGAAGATGTTCGCCGAGCATACGTTATTACTGCTGGGCTCCAAAGGGATGTCACACGGTTGAGGCATCTGTTTAAAAGAGGACCCCGACGAGTATGGGATGATGGTTACGACCAAGATTGGGTGGATGCTCTGATGAGACTGACAGAATTTGAAGAGCTCGCCTTGATTAGGGGATGGTTGAGTTCCCTAAGGGAGGAACAAGTTCCAAGGAACTCAATGCTCTGGTATCTTCATGAGATTTCTCCTTCCACTTTAAGACCTACCCCCTTCAGGAGGGATGATCAGTGGATCCCCATCGATTCCATCCCTCGACAGCTATTGTAGTTAGATGCGAATGAGGTCGGTAAAGAATTAGCTCCTCACCCAAATGATGGTCGAAGAGCACAAGTAGCTGATTATCTTGTTTAGAGGCCTCGGCCTCATTAAGATTTTATTAGTTGTAACTTTGTACACATATGTAAAGAAAAAATGTAGTATTGATGCTTCGGGCAATCTCGCCGATTATACATGAGTTGTACATTTTTGTTGTGAAAATAATATAAAATTTATATTTTGAGCGAATTCACCGACTAAACAAGTGTTCCATATTTTTTGCATCATTTTCTCTTCGCTTAATAATCTTGGGCCTCTCTCGGCCGACTAGATTGATAATTTTGTATTATCGAGTAAGTGTCCCTCCAATATAGTATTCTTATGAGATACCATTCTGCCTTACTTTACCTTTTAGGTCGTGTCGTCACACTTCTTTAGGCCTAAGTGTAACAATTGGTGAGGACACACTCGGTGTTTGATACTCTATCCGGTCAGAGTTTTGACTTGGCCGAGTTGCTTAAGGATCTCCTATAGGGATTCATATATTGCCAGGGGCAATGCTAAGAGGTTGTTCGTGCTTCAAAACGAAAACCTGAGGAAGGTGTTTTCCCTGCTATCGTTACTGAGTAGTATGCCCGTCACTTGGAACGGGTGTGCAAGTTATAAAGACCATATATTAATTAACTAACACCCTTTAGAATGCAACTTCCAAACAACTTTCATTAATGATAAGTAAATGAGTTCTCATTCGCATAAACTGATAAACAAAAACAAAGAAAAAACTAGAAATAGAATTTCTTAAGATTTACCACATTCCATGCTCGGGGTATCTCTCTGCCCTCCAGCATTTCTATGTGATAGGCTCCTTGCAGATCATCTCTTGTTATCTTGAATGGTACTTCGAAGTTTGGGCCCAATTTGTCATCTAACGGTTTTACTGAGCTGCCAAGGACTCTTCTTAGGACAAAGTCACCTACTTGGAATGCCCTTGGATTGACTCTCTTATTATAGTGTCTTGCGAGCTCTTACTGGTAGCTCGCTAATTTCACTAATGCAAGTTCTCTGCATTCGTCTTCTAGATCGAGTTCAGCAAGCAATGCTGCATCATTCTGGACCTGATCGACAAGGGTGGATCTCATAGTCGATAGGCCTGCTTCTAATGGGATGACTACCTCCATTTCATATGTTAGAGAAAATGGGATTTCCCTCGTTGCCCAACGTGGGGTAGTGCGGTAAGACCATAGAATATGAGGCAGCTCATTTACCCATGCGCCTTTGGATCTCTCTAATTGTCTCTTTATCCCATCGATAACTATTTTATTGGAAGCCTCATCTTGGCCGTTGCTCTGAGGATACGCCATCGAGCTGAAGTTGTGTCTGATCCCATGCTCACTATAAAAGCTCTGGAATGGGCCACTCTCAAACTGTGTTTCGTTGTCAGTGATGATGGTTCTAGGGATTCCAAAATGGGTAATTATGTTCTTCCATTTAAATCTCATCATATCTGTATCTCAAATGTTGGCCAGTGGCTCAACCTCGATCCATTTGGTGAAGTAATCCGTTATGACCAATAAATACTTGCGGTTGCCAGAGGCAGTAGGAAATGGTCCTATGATGTCCATTCCCCGTTGCGCGAAGGGCCAGGTACTGGTGAGTGATCTTAGGTTGTTGTGAGGTTGGTGAACCATAGGGGAGTGTTGTTGACATTTCTTGCATTTGTGAGCGTATACTGCTGAATCTTTTTGCATATATGGACACTAGTATCCTTTATTCATAGATCAAAAAGCTAGTGATCTTCCTCCTATATGTCTCCAACACATTCCTTCATGGAGCTCATGTAGAATCTACTTGACATTCCTCAAGTGAACACATTGCAGGTAAGGGCCAGAGAAGGATCTTTTATACAACTTGCCCTCAGGAGATTAGTGAAAGCAAGCAACTTTGACTCTTATCTGATGAGCGACCTTCCTATCACTTGGAGGCGTACAATCCTTCAAATATTCCTTTAAAGGGTCTATCCAACTAGGTGCAAATTCAATCTGGAGCACAGGTTCTGCGCCTAGTAGCTCGTCGCTCTGGTTGATGCTCGGGTGAGTGAGGAAGTCGATGGGGATTGTTCTTTTCAAGTCGGAATTGATTGTCGAGCTCAGGGCTGCCAGGGCATCAACGTGGCTATTCTGTCCTCTGGGAAATTACTGGACGCTGACTGCTTCGAAGATGTCCATTAGCCTCTTGGCCAAGGCGAGATAGGCTGCCATTCTTTCATCTCTTGTGTTGTAGTCCTCTCTTATCTGATTGGAGACTAATTGTGAGTCACGGAACACCTGTAACTGCTTTGCTCCCAAAGTGTGTGCTTTTTGGAGACCGGCTATCAAAGATTCATATTCCGCGTTATTGTTGGAGGCTTCAAATCCAATCCTGATTCCCTGTTCAAGGGGTGTACCTTATGGAGTAACAAGCACGATGCCTACTCCTTCTCCCTTTGAATTGGAGGCTCCATCAACAAACAATTTCCAAACTCCCTCTATTGCGTGGTTTTCTCCTTGCTTCACGTGTTGAAGTTGGTCGAGAGGATGCTCGCCTGTGAATTCAACTATGAAATCAGTAAGGACTTGTCCCTTGATTGCATTACTTGGTTGAAATTTGATGTCAAATCGTCCGAGCTCAACTGACCATTTAGTTAGTCTGCCTGACAGATCCGCTTTCTTCATGATTTCTTTAAGGGGGTGTGGTTTAAGAACAATGATGGTGTGAGCTTCAAAACAGTTCTTCAACTTCCTTGAAGCTACTACAAGCGCAAAGGGGAGCTTCTCTAGTGGTAGGTACCGTTGTTCAGCCTCTAATAGAGTCTTGCTTGCGTAATAAACGGGGTGCTCAATTCCTGCTTTCTCGCATGCAAGCGTTTAACTCACGGTGTGGTTGGAAATGACGAGGTATAAGTACAATAAATCTATTTGTTGAGGTATGATGAGCAGGGGTGGTGAGATAAGGTAGTCCTTGAGCTCATTAAATGCTTGCGAGCAATCTTGATTCCATTATACTGTCTTGTTTCTCTTCAAGAGATGGAAGAATGGTTCTCATTTATCGGAGGACTTCGAGATGAAACCCTTCAAGGCAGAGAGCATGCCGGTGATCTTTTGTACATCTCGTATTGTGCGATGGGGCTGTACTCTATTGATTGTGTCGATCTAGTTAGGGTTAGCCTCGATGCCTCTCTTACTGACCAAGTATCCAAGAAATTTTCCTGGACACTGAAAGAACACTTGCTCGCGTTGAGCTTCATTCGGTATTTCCTAAGGATCTCGAAGGTTCTCGATAGGTGTGAGAGATGGTCTTCTTTACTTCTTCTTTTGATGAGCATATCATCGATGTAGACCTCCATGGTGTCACCCCATTTGGTCTTTGAACATCTTGGTGACCAGCCGCTGGTAGGTTGCCCCTGCATTTTTGAGCCCAAAGAGCATGACTTTGTAACAATATAATTCGACTGTGTTGATGAATGATGTCTTGTCCTGGTCTGGTGTGTACAGAGGGATCTGATGATATCCCGAATATGCATCCAGAAAACTCATTCTTTCGTGAGCCGCTGTGGCGTCCACCAATTAGTCAATTTTTGGGAGGGGAAACTATCCTTAGGGCAAGCCCTATTGAGGTTAGTGAAGTCGATGCAGACTCTCCATTTCTTTTTATTCTTTGAAACTACAACTGGGTTAGATAACCATTTGGGTAATTGGACCTCCCTTATGGATCTTAAATCCAGTAATTTCTCAACCTCTTTTTCTACGGATTTTGCCTTCTTGGGCGCAGTTCGCCAAGCCTTCTGGGTGATCGTTTTAAAAGTGGGGTCGACATGCAATCGATGACAAACCACACTGGGATCAATTCCAGGAAGCTCGTATGGTTCCCATGTGAAAACATCTAAGTTGCTTCTCAATAAAATCGTCAATTCCTTTTTTTCTTGATCTGTGAGAGAAGCTTCAATTAAGAATACCCTGTCCTTTTTTGCTACCACCAGTTGTGACTTCCTCCAAGTTTTCCACAACTCCCTCAGAATGAAGGAGCTTGGTCTCTTCCACTCCGGGTCTTTCGTACTTTAACTGCTATTTTGAAGGTATCAGACCTTCTTATCCTCTCCCTTCTCATTGGGCTTCTCAGCCTTCTTCTCTGGTCCAGCGCGGATGGCCGCTATAAAGAACCTTCTTGCCATAGCTTGGTCGTCATGGATCTCCATTACTCCTCGCTCGGTTACATACTTGAGTTTATGATGGTAGGTCGAGGGGACTGCCTTCATCGCATGTAGTCATCCTCTTCCAAGGATGGCTTGGTATGGTGAGTCAATGTCGACTACTAGAAACTCAATCATCTTAGAGATACTTTCTACCCTTACCGGTAGCACAATCTTTTTGAGTGGGATAGTTATTTTTCCAGCGAAGCCAACTAGAGGGACAGTGGACTCCTTGAGGTCGGCGATGCTCAACTTTAATTTCCTGAACAGATCGAGATACATTACCTCGGATGAACTTCCTTAATCGACGAGTAACTTATCAACATCATAGTTGGAAATCTTGCGCATAATGATCAAGGCGTCATGGTGTGGGGTTCTTACTCCCACCAGATCTTCATCTATCAACACGATATGTTTGTTATAGTCGACGCCATCTGATCGCCGACGTTTTCGTGATTGGGTCTTAGCTGGATCGATCTGAAAAACTTGCATTACTGTTGTAAGCTTTTTTACCTCCATCCGAGTTGAATTCCTCCGAATCTGCTTCATATCAGATGCCCCATGAATTACTGTGAATTCATATCCAACATCATCTTCATCAATGTTGACAGGTCTTACTTCTCCATTGGCAGCAACTTTTTCTGCCTTCTTCTCCACAAACTCGTTCAGATGCCCAAACTAGGCCAGTTCTTCGAGGTGGGACTTAAGAGTTTTGCAATGCTCAGTCTTATGCCCTCCTTCTCTATGAAAAGCGCATCTCAACATGTTATTTCTCTTCGAGGGATCTCCTCCCATCTTTTTAGGCCACTTAATAAATGGCTCGTCTTTGATTTTTGTGAGAATTTTGTAAATCGGTTTTCTAAAGGTAGTGTTGACTACCTAAAATGCTTTTATCGAATCGTTCCTGCCTTCGTTCTTGGAGACATTCTTGCCCCCATTCTTTCCCCATTTCTTCTAGTTCTTAGCTTTGTCATTGCCTTTGGCAGCGATCTTGGTTTGACCATTCTCCCCTGTGCTGACGTGGGTCACGTCCTCCACCTTGGTGTATATCTCGATGCGAGCTATCAAGTCGTCGATGGTCGTGGCCTCTTTCTTTATCAGGGACTTGTATAGAAGGGAAGATTTGGGTAGCCCAATTTTGAAGGAGGCCACTGCTACTTGTTCAGAGTAGTCCTCGACCTCGTTGAATAACTCCCAGTACCTCTTCGCGTAGTCTCGGAGAGTCTCTTGAGATGTCTTCTTCATTTTTAGCAAAGCATCCATCCTTTTGGGATGGGATCTACTAGTAATGAAGCAAGCCTTAAAAGCTTGGCCAGGGACTCAAAGCTCCTGGTAGACTGTGAGGGAGCCTTTCGAACCATTTCTGCACCACATCATGCAGGCTAGAGGGAAAAATTTGGCACATCAACCCATCTTGGTGGTTCCAAAGGGTCATGGCTTGCCTGTACTGCCTAACCTGATCAATGGGATCAATTTTTCCATCATAAATCTTAAATCTTGGAATATCGAATTTCTTGGGGCTTCCTCTTCCTCTATTTCTCTTGAAAAATGGGATTTCATCTGGGTCTTGAGAGCTCATCTAGCAAGCTCCCTAGTCGATCTTGCGCCGCGATGTGCTCGGTGTTGGTACATCTCTCTTCGGACCAAATTTCGTATGTTCTCATTATTGCGAGCTGGGCTCCTATAACGGCGAGCCAATCACTGGTGCTCGAGTGAGTCGTTTCTTGACTCGTGTATCTCACTCTTTTGGGACCCATGCTTAGGGATCCTTCCTCGGCTGTGAGACTTGCTCGCCTGAGGGCTAGGAGTGCGGCATGGACGTCGCCTAGTGCTACGATGGAGTTCTTTCTCCATCCTCTCTAATTTCCTTTTGAGATGAGAATTCTCAGCCTCCAGCTTGCGAGAGTACTTCCTTTGCTCTTGGAGCCTTTCCTCATAGGCATCAATCAGTTTGGAGATTTTCATGGACCTCGATGGTCCTTGGATTTCCTCTGAGGTTGGCCTCTCCGGGCGAGCCCTCTGATTTGAACATCGAATTTCAGATCTGATCCTGTGAGGAGAAGGTTGTTCTTGGATATCTCCTACCTGAGGAGCATTACTGTTGTGACCAGACATTTTGAACTTCTGTTTTGGTGCGGGATTTCTCAGGGAAGACAAATGTTCCCACAGACAACGCCAATTGTGGTGACAATTCTATTCAACACAAATAAATGAGAGAAGCATAACCACCAAGGAAATTAAAGAAGATAAAGTGACAATCACACAACACAATATGTACGTGGTTCATCAAGAATGCCTACATCCATGGTGGTGCAGGCAGCATTATTTCTATATACTCCGTGGAGCGTTTACAGAGAATACAGTGCGTGTATTTTTTCCCAAACTTAGGGTTTATTATATACATGTCTGTCTTTAGAGAGTGGGGGTGTTGGACTTCCCCACGTTTACCATCTTCTCCTGGAACATCTCTATACGAGAACATGGGAGGAGGCTATGTCGTAATCCTATTCAGTTAAGGCAAAGGGTCCGTATTTTGGGCCGTTTTTATTAGGCTACTCGTCCGGGGCCATAATGGTAAATTCGGTTATCCACGATACACACACACACACACACACATACACATACATAGTTAAACTCTCCAACATACCTCATTAAATATAGATAAAAATACATGATATTAAATGTACATGTATATAATTTATGATGTATATATGTATGTATGCATGTATGTATGTACTTATATATACATTCATGTATCATGTATGTATGAAAATTTTATGTATGTGTTTATATATATATACTAGCGGAATGCCCGTGCCTGAAGGCACGGCAAAAATTTTCAAACTACGTAATCGCAAAACGGTAAAAACTTCGCTCCCCAACAAAACAAAGTGTAATTTTAAAAACATTTGGCCATAATATCCTTTATTTATAGGATCATCCACCCTACTTAACAAATAATAAATACTCCACCAACATTCAAATAGTCTAAATTCAGATATAACATGAGATATAGAAAGTGTCAATTTAATAAAAATGGACATAATCTCCTCTATTTATTGGACTATACACCCAACTTAAGGGGTAACGACCAATCCAACAATATTGAAAAAGCTCAAATTCCTCTAACAAATTACAAAACGAAACAAACTTCTCAAGTATGAACTCAATCTTACTTCAAAATTAATATCTGAGTGGGAACAGTTGAATTAATAGAAAGTAAATCAAAGATCAAAATATCTTGTCTTAGTACATGCTAGGTGTAATTTCAGTATTACCTATCTTAGTATTAAGCAACCAAGAATCTCATGAGGCATAAGTACATGCTAGGTGTAATTTATACTTCTTCTAGAAATTGGTCCTTCAGAGTCTTTTCGACTTCATTTAACATCTCTATGGGTGATGTAAATTTTTTGCTAACAAAAGCATGTGGTATAATATCTCTTTTTGGCTCAGCGTGTTGTTTGGGTTATCCGTCGGCTACAGCATCCAAGGCCAAATCCAGACACCAATTGGCTTTAATTTTACCACTTTCCTTCCTGGATGCAGCCCGAGGAACTCCTTCACTTGACCCAAAGTCAGTTATCATCTCGGGTTTGAACCTTGTTAGCTTTTTTGAAGATCGTCCGTCAAGGCTACGCGCTCATTGGGCCATGGAATTTCTTGATTCAGTCTGAGTTTTTCTCTTGCTATGGTTAACTGCCTCATCCTTTATGGTTTTTACCTCTACTTGAGTTTTTGAAGATCGGCCAGGGCTACCCCCCGTTGTTCTTGGACTTCCTCGAGTCAATCTGAGTTTCCTTGCTGCCACGCTTGACTGTCCTGGAGCGAGGGAAAGAGAATAGAGAGTATACCTGCAAAAAATAAATATTTGAAGTTAAATAAGTAATTGTAAAACGGCCAAAATTTTCAAAGTACGTAATTGTAAATTGAAAGAAAAATCCGTTCCCCTAACAAAACAAAGTGTTAGGTTTCCTATCAAAAACATTACTACATTCTTCATGACTTGAGAAAGGCAAGTTGCAAATCATTCCAATATATCACAGATTCGACATACCAAGTTGCGTATGATGTGCTGCAATCATTAATGCATATAGCAGATGAATCGGCAAATCCACATATAGCAGATGTATAGCACAAATAGCAAATGTATAGCGGATTAGAATATTCTACAATACCGTATCCTCAAGATCCTTAGTTACAGATTAGAATATTCTACAATACCAAATCTGACAACGTTCAGAACTCTAATTATCTGTGTGTTTCTAATTGATTGGAAGTTAAAATAGATTTGGAACATCATAAGAATTTAGAGAGTAATTGATTAGTTCAGAGAGTAATTTTCCACTAATGCTCGCATATCTTTCAGTTGTGTTCAACATTTAACTATAATATATAAATGGCTACAATATTAATAGCAAGTACACTAACTGACATGATTCTAGTCACAAAGTTAAAAAAAGGTAAACTAACTGCTATTGTCTTCCCACTCTTGTACCTTGCCTCTGTGGGATCGTAACAATGGGTTACTACACTTTGGAGGATGACAACAAACCAAAGAATAATCAAATACATCCACTTATATAGAGATTAAAAGAATAATAAGTCTAATTAGTAACTTTATTAATTTTCACATGACATTAAGACAAAGAAGAAATGGGAAAATAGTATATAAAAGAATAAGTCTTTCCAAAGATAATAAAAAAAATTGATTGCCTTTAAAGGCAGAGCCAAGTAGATGTAAGAAGCTCTAAAAATTTCCCCCTTCGCCTTTATCCGGTTTAGGACCGGTAGTGTAAAGATAACCCATTGCATTGACATGGTTAATTTTTTTTACATAACATCAAAAGTACAATCGATTAGTTGAACAACATTTCTCCAATGAACACCAGTCATCATTGTTCCGCAATCAACCTTTTTTGTTGAGACCGATATAACTGTGGTATAGCAGTAATGCCGTAACTAATATAACTGTCATAATCTGCTTCTAAACCATTTAGTTGAGTTGTAAAACATTACATGATATCGAAACTGATTTAACTATGATGGGTAACCCAAAAGAAATAAAAAATAAAATTACCACTTGTTGAAGAAATCGACAATAGAGGTGTAGAGAGATGAACACGACCATTTTGTAGATTTTTCATATTCAAACCTGTAGAGAGATGAACACCTGTTGAAGAAATAAAACTACCACCTCTTAACAAAGCGATATCAATTTTTCATATTCAAACTTACTAATTTAAGTACATTTTGTTATTGCCAATGATCCTATTCATTAAGATATTCTGAATTAAACTAAATAGCACATGAAAAACGTATATTAGATTACAACTTGTCCACACATCTGTTTTCTTCTCTCAGCATGTGAATGATCTCATCCATTACTTGGCATTTAATGTCTATGGGAGTAACAAAATAAGAATGCTCGCCTTTTCATACTGTCAAACACTTGGGTGACAAAAAAGGGAATTTTAACTCAAGTAAAGAACCAAATAAACATATTAAACAATCTTAAAGTAGTTTACATTTGAAAAGAAATATAGATTAAAGATTGAAAAACATATATTGAACAAAGATTCAAGAGGACATAGTAAAGAGATGACTCATACCTACAATAGAATGTAGACTCAAGTAGAGCAGTATTAGAGTCTGAAATCAAATCCAACATGATAAATTTTTCACTGACCTGTAGACAATTCATTAGTGTTTCATCCCACATATATCATCAAGCATATAAAGTTACATAAAGTTAAAATGAAAAACAACAATATTGAATGTTTTACATCATTCACCACACGCATTGCTTTGCTCCACTTTTACCCGAGAGATATCACCATATACACAGGCTGTAACACACACCGGAAAAATAAAATACAAAATTAGTATGGAAAATCAGAGGATGAGAGATCTAAGTCATAACTTTTTTTTAAATTTTCAAACCCAATCTATAATCTTTTTTTAATGTAGGAAGATAAAAAAATAAAAAACACCCATCTATCAAACTAAGTAACATCTTAACATTGATACAAACAATAGTGTACAAAACAATACCTAAAATCTACACTTCATCGCTCCAGGATCCATAAAGATCTGTAAAACACCTCCAGGGGGAACTAAACTCAAGCACACACAAATATATAAAGGATCATAAATAAAAAAAACATTTCCTTATATTTGCATTGTTTCTAACTCAAGACTTCAAATGACACAAACTTTATTACCAATCCACCCCAAAAGTTTGCAGAAAATTGAAGTTTGGATTAAGATCAGCAAAGTCAAGGTAGTACTGTTGAAGTGGACTTGATTAATTCTCAAGCAAAAGTTGGGACATCAAAAGATGCAACTGAACAAAACTCATCACAGTCCCTATTGGTATCTCACCAGATGTCTAAATTGATCAATGCCTAGTCTCAAATGGACTTAGCTCAGGATATATTGCATGCCACTAGCTTAGTTGAGATAAATACTTAGATTGAATGTGTGTCAATATTAGGTTCCGTGCTAGTCATGTAATTGTGCATTTTCTTGTCGTGTTATATACTGTTTGTCTGTGATGTGTAATGTAAAAAATAAAATGCTATGTTGTGTAGTGTTTGTATGCATAGAGTATTTGTCGTGTTAGGCCATGTCAGCCCAAAACATGGACAAAAATTATTTTATGCTCAATACTCTTTGATTAAATAATCACCAGTAATCTAGGAAACAACAAATTTCCCTCTCTTTTTACCTACCTTAACTAATTGTGTCCACAACCAAACCTACCGTCGCAAGAAAAGTCCACCAAAGCCTCAAAAGCAAAGGCATCCATTGGTCCCAAGAAGCCCAGGGGACACCCTCCATACTCAGTGATGACTGAAGATGCAATCTTGGCACTAAAGGAGAAAGTAGGTTCAAGACAGTATGCTATCACAAAATTCATTGTAGATAAACAAAAATCCCACTTGGCCCCTACTTACAAAAGGCTCGTTCTCGCTCAATTGAAGAAGCTCATGGCCGCTGGAAGGCTCACCAAAATCAAAAACTCCTCCAACCATGTTGTCCCAACCAAAAAGGCCCCGTATGAGAAAACAAATAAATCCTCTGCCAAAAAGGCTGCTACAAAGCCCAAAACTCCTGCTCCTTTAAAAAAAAAGCTGCTACTAAACTTGCAGCCAAGAAACCTAAGATAGCATAAGAGAGAAAACATCGTACTGAAAAAATGAACAAAACACTTGACTCTACTCTCATTATAAAGGAAATGATGATAAAGAGATGCACTCCCCCTATTTAGTTCAGGAGTCATTTTCCACCTCTTGGCTATGCCCTGTTTCAAGCAGAATTTATTCATCAATTTTTATATTGAAATGCTCCCAATTGACATTCACATTACGATTCATGTAATGAAAAAGAATAAGAAAATGTAAAAAACATATAGTGACTAAGAAGAGCTAAGCAATAAGCATGTGATCCTTTATTAACCAAATTAAAAGTAAAAATTAAAATAGTATAAGCAAAATTAGAGGGCTACCTAAACACTACGTCAACACCACATCAATGCACAAATGTATTTATTAGCTCAGAGAAGGGTTCAAAACCACTAACAAACAGGAAGTTTGAGTTCAACTGTCAATGTTTTGCAGAACGAACCAAAGACGATGTAAAAATCTATCAGTGTACAAAATTAAAATCAAATTGATACGGTAACAACTTCACTTCTAAAAAGGAGATGAAATACTCTAACATTCAATTTGAGTCATTTTAAGCCGGCATTTTGTTCAACTATATAGTATCCTCAAATTGAATGTAGTTGAGGATTTTAAGCAAGCATTCATGAAATGCTCTGAAATTTCATGTTTTGAGGATACAAAGCATTTTGTTCAACAATATAGTATCCTGAAATTACATGTTTTCGTATTGAATGTAGTTGAACAAAATACAGTTGAGGCATTTTAAGAAGACATTTTGTTCAACTATTCCAATGCAGTGCTTATGGGGGCAACCTCTGGCCACATTGGTATGATAATAATATAGGCAGAACATCTGGCCATTTATCCTTAATAAGTACCTAAAAAATTAATATTTGTAAAATTGGTTACTACTTGAAAAATTAATATTGGAAAAAGGAAGGTACCAAAAAAAGCATAGAAACTATGTCTAATGATAAACTTATGGTAGATGGATGAAAAATATGATAAAGAAGTTGAAAAAAATGGTAGGTTCTATCTAGCAGCGACATATTAAAAACAATAAGTTAAACCCGGATTATGCATTTCTAAGCAATAATATACTAAAGAATTGTATAGGGTACCAACCATTGCAGTTTTCAGCAGAGACACCAACCATTGCATTTTTCAATAAATACACTGAGTACACTCCAACATATTCTGATCTATCTCTAAAACTATTGTACTCCCCTTTCACTTTCAAATGAACATTCATTCGATTAAAACGAACACTAATTAGTCCAACGAACATCCTCAAGAGACGCCTATAAGTTTTGCTCGAGAGAAATGAGGCCACATCTCCCTCGCTTATTAAAGACCTATATCTGTACAATTCTTCTTCTAAATTTTCAGCCTCATGTGGATTAAAAGTCCATCTTCCTTTTCTTTACAATCAAAGCCAACAACAGTTGAACATCACTTTGCCTAAGAGCCGATTCCTCATTGGACATTCTTGAAATTAAAGATGCAGATGACTCTTGCAACTCCTTAACCAGCGCAACAATTCTAAAACTTCCACAACCACCGTGTTTTTATTTTCGGAATCCTCACAAAGCATTGATTCACCCATATAGATCGGTTCAATTTTATTTCACTGTATTCTCAATCTATGTACCTTATCTAAAGAACTCAAAGATGAAGCACCTCTTGTCTTCATCTATAAAATGGGATCCTAAAAGCCAACATCGACCCTGTTACAGCTGCAAATGATATGTTAAAACTGAAACAAACCAATCTAAAAATCAACCGCTGAACATAACTATAAGATAGTAATAAAACCTATTTCTTGCACAAATTGCACATACTCGAATAAAAACACTGGAAAAAATATAAATCAAATAAAATATAAATTACCAAACATCACAACTATAATTTTAAAACTATAAAATCATATTATGAACTTAATTTAAATAAAAACATAAGAAATAACTACACTGAAAACTAAATCAATCAAGTAATTTGTATGATTTTACATTCCCCCAAGTGATAAGAATGTGAATTTGGTTTTGGGGTGGGGTCATTGAAGAAGCAAATCCAACTATAAGTTATGTTTATGTATAATAGCACTTGTTTTCACTTGCACCTAAAAATCATGAAAAACACCCATAGTCAACTACTTATATATTGTCACTTGATGCCTAATCTGGTTGCACTATGTTATTAGAGGAAGAATAGCCATGGTGACCCTTACCCTTAAAATGAGTAAATAGTAAGACAAACAAACAAAAGTAGTTGTATCGAAGAGAATTGAGCTCTGAGAATCCTCAATAAGTGACAAAGAAGATATGCGCATTTATGACACATGATAAGTATAGAGCAGTTGAACATTTATAAAATAGATAGTGGCACTACGTGATATTTTTGTATTGAAGAAGAGCACACACATTCATAGTGTTACACATATAAAAACAGATTTGATGACCAAATCAAATGTAACATACTTCATGAGGGATGGGGGTGGGGGTGGGGGAACATAGTTATTCCAAACAAATCACATGTCCAATAAACATGTGATATGTTTATTGTTTTCGAATTACCTACTACATCTATTAATTTAATAAGTAGACAAAGTAAGATTATTATACATATTAATTAACAAAAAATCACGATCAATTCTTACAAAATAAAAGTTGTTAGTTGAATAAGCAGTTTAGCCAAATAGAACCCTTAACGAAACTTCAAATTCAGTAAAGAGTACTGAGCATTGGATCTCAGTAATAATGAATCATTGCTTGAGTTGCGGCACATATACCATTACTCATAATCTGATAATTTGTCGACGTTGTGCAAGAGATGTCTCTTATGCAGTACACCCCTATTACTGTTCAAATGGAACACATAGGGGTTGCTAAAATAATTAAAAAAAAATACATAAACTTCGAAACATAGAAAATCATACCATGCTTTCAAAAAGTGAATGCAAATATTTTGAAACACGCTAACCTACCCCAAATTGTTACTAAATCTAATTTGAGCGAGATAAAAGCGAACATAAAACCCCAATACTTGAATAGCTGAAAATAAAAAAAACAATTACAGACAAAAAAACATGATTCAAATATAAACAACAAACTTAAAGCTCAGGTATGAACAATAATATACCCAAAGAAGCTTTCATGATCCCCAAAACGGAAACTCAAATTATTCATCAGGGAAACAATATGGATTTGTTCGGGGAAAAAATATACATCACAAGAAGAGAGAAACAACATTCACCTAGTTTCTTAATTTAGTGCCTAGGTTAAAAAAAGGTTACTACTAAATAATTATGTGAACAATTTTCATATAATTCACCTAGTTAATGTGAAAATAATTATATGAACAATTTTTAAAAAACGCGACGAACCACCTACTCAACTTGTGTGTCTCGTGACTCTTCACTCGCATCATAATAAAAGTTATCGACCATACAATTAAACGTATCGACCTCTGCTCTGCCTCGATCCACAATTCCTTAAACAAAAAACAAAAAAAATTATTTGTTTAGTACATAGTTCACGTGTCAACAATTAGGAAAAATATATTACAAAACTAAAAGTGCCCCCCTTCCCCGCACATGGAAAAATAGGGTCAAACAAAGTATACCTAATAATTAAACGTTCAACACATACTTTATAGGTGTTTCCTTCTACCGTACGAATTATATAAATTCCAAAAGCTTACCTAAACAGTATTATTGGAGTACTTAATATCTAGGTTCCTGAAAAACATTACCAAGAGGAGAAAAACAATCAATAATTATAACATTGGAACCATTTCAAGATTGGAACCAATACAGTGAACTTTTGTACATTTTAAAATCGACTCTTTTATGTGAACTCTCCAAATTCATTTTTGACACATATGAACTTTCAAACCACAAATAAATTATAAACCTATAGGGAACTAATTTGCATCCATCAGACATTACATTCTGTTAAGAGTGAACCAAATATAAGTTTCTAATATCAACTGATCAAGAAATAAGAGGCATTCTTAAAGATTACCATGTGTCCTCTGAATGATTTTCTTTCAACTAAAATTTCTCACGCACTTTAAATTCCTGCGAGAGAAAACAAATAATAAAAAGGTCACTAAAAAAATTAAAAAGATCCTAAATAATAATCTTGGCAGTGAGAAATCGATTTTAAACCTTTTAAATCACAAAACCCCAACAACTAAGACCCGAAAATTGATTAGGGGGAGAAAAAACTAAGCTAGTGACGATGGTTGTTAGAATAAAGATAGAATCTACAAAAGAGCTTAGATCTGCAAAATCTAATCCATTGATAAAACATCAATTGATTTTCAAGCATCAATCAACAACACAACATGAAACCCATTGATAAAACATTGATTACGCCCATTGATAAACCTAAACCCATTACCTGCTAAACAAAAGAAATCCAGTTGGGAGAGAAAGTTGTTCCGATCGAGAGAGAGAGAGAGATGTACTCTGTGCATTCGGTTGGCGTAAAAAAGCTTCCAAAGTGTTAAATTTCTAGTTTAACCTTGTTTTTGAATTTTAGGTAAAAGGAGGAAAGAAAATGAAAGGGTTAAAAAAGAGGGGGAAATCAAATTTTTAAGGGGCAAAAATGGTAATAGGGGTATTTTAATCTCAACCATTGGATCGTTGCCTTGTTGGATTAATCCTAGCCCCTGATTAAGTTATAATCTTATGGAATAGTGCCAAATTTTTTACTCCTTATTATATAGATAACTATATAACCACACACACACACACACACACACACACACACACACACACACACATATATATATATATATATATATATATATATATATATATATCACCCCCTAACTTAGAACTTTGCGCGTCCCGAGCAATGTAAATGAAATTAGCCAAAATTCTACTCTTGAAAATTCTTTTATTAAAATAAAATTCCACTTTCGCAGGCAAGCGATTGCATTTAGCATATGCAACATGCCTTTAAACCCCTAGGTTACCCTAGTAGGACGAGTTTTGTCTCGTGAGGGTTTGCAGTGAATACACCCACAAAATTCTTTATTGACTCAAATAAATATCAAAATATTTAAAATTTGTACAATTTAAAATTTTCAAAAAATACTCACCATAAATTCATATTCAACTGTCTCAAACCGTAGTGTGTGTGTGTGCAAAGTCAAAAATTAAACCTCAAAATTCCACCGATTGAGCATTACGTTACTTTCCGAAAATTCGTTTTGATTCAAATTCTTACGGATGCACTCACAAACGAATCACTCGGATTGTGGTTATTTTCTCTCGGTATGCATGATATAAAGAGTAAATATAATGGACACAAATTCATGCATACAAAAATTGGAAAGAAGGAAATATATGGTGAAAAGATCTCATCATCGGAATACAGTTACAATGAAATGGGAACATCACCTCTAGTTCACACCATTTAATCTCTCATATTATCTTTTCATGTCTTAGCTCTCCATGCGGTAATTAATTTCGCCATTCGGACTCAGTTAGGACTTTTCGGGTTAAAAAGTGTAAAGGGTAAAAATGGGAATGGATGGAATGTTCGGAATTGGAAAATGTCCTTATGACGTCCATTTGTGCTTTTTCGGGCATTTGCTCATTTTTCTCTTTCTCTTTTTTTTCTTTTTTTTTCATTTTTTTTCTTGCTATTTTTCTTTTTTGTTGAGCATTTCTATTTTTTTCTTCTTGCCCCTTTTTATTGCACAATTTGGACTTTATTTGATGAATTTTCTCAATTTTCACAATTCCGGGCTATTTGTTTTTTCGGGTTATCAAACGAAAGGAAAATTTTTATTTGGCTCAAAGTGGGTTGCAAAGGGATAATTTTTCACATCTTTTTATGGCCAATATTTTTGGGTAATAAAGGATGGCCTACTTCATCGTCCAAATTGCTAATCACATTACCATATGCATCTCGAGATTAGTTAAGTTTAGAGATATATTTAGCACGAATTTCGAGACAACATTTCACACATTTCCCATAACCGATCAAAACAAAGGATTGAGATCATCAATGACTTATTAAAACGCTGAAAAGAACTTTGAGTTATTCGTAAACTCGGATTGATTTAAAAACTCATAAAAAATTGAAAGGCTCGAAATCTCCCGGGTTTGATCAACCTCCACACTTATTCGTAAAGTCGTCAATTTTCTTTCAATTTCCATCTTCGGTCAATTTTGGCTTAGTGCATTATGATTGTTAACAATTTGAGACTTTAAATAGAATAAAGGTGACATTTTTGAAAATTTTAAATTCCAATTTTTATTTATTTTGAAGAAAAATATTTTTGGCTTTTTTCAAAAATTTTCAATTTTTTTTTTGAAAATAAAATAAAAAACACACTTGGAAAGAACATGTGATCGAATCAATGAATCTAAACAATAAATGGGAAGAATATCCCACACCCCCTAACTTAAATGTTGAATTGTCCTCAATGCAAATCAAGAACACAACATAAAGAGAGGAAAAGAAAGATGTTACCCAAATGGAGCGATCCCCGATGAGTGCGAGTCCATTGAATCTACAAAACATGTTAGAACCATGCATAGCAAAAAGAATAACAAAAACTCTAACTCTAACTCTCAAAACTAGAGTATAATAAAAGAGAAAAAGGAAAAGAAAAAAAACTAACTATTTACAACCTAACATTTGAACAACTAATAAATCATACACTAAAAGTCAAAAAATTTGAGGGTCCACCCAAAATACAATTTGACTTTGAGGGATTAATGGTGTACCCTCATTAGGATGCATGCCTCCCGAAAATTAAGAATTTCATTTGAAAAACGGAAGGCATGTGAAAAGTTTAAAAAATGAACCATCACCAATTACAAAATTTAGGGGGATAATGAAGGATTTTGGTGCATAAGAGGACAAGTCCCATTGGGATCCAAGAAATATAGAATCACGTTCCAAAGATTTTTCAAGTAGTATGGGAAGCGGATCACACAAATAGAAAGATTCCATATTGGAAAACAATTCAAACATAGAGTCCTTGTCCTCAAAATCCGGAAAATGATCCTCTTGTTGCGTAGCATGTGTGTTGGTCTCTAAGTCGGACGATATTTGAGTCGTATCTTCAAGTACCTCCGAAGACTCCAATGGTATGGGTGAAGGTTTAGGAAGGAGGAATGCATCAATTCTATTGTCCCACTCGCTTTCGTCCAAATGACAAATTGAGGCCCAGAAAGATTGGACTTCATCATTTAGGCTCGCATCCACCGGTCCGAACTCGCGCTCAAACTCTGCTAGGCTCAACTCCTCTAGCTCTCTCTCTTGCTTGGTGTCCTCAAAATTTTTTCCCTCAAAATTTTCAATTGGATCTGGTGGAATGACACATCTAAGTGTGTGTCCCGTAAGATGAAGCATCTCAAAATAACATTCCCATACAAGAAGCGGATCATCATCCTTAATACATTCATCCAATTCTTGTGATGGATTTAATGGTTCGATAGTAGTGGGGACACAAGGAGACAAATGATCCTCAACCTCAGTAGATTTTGGAATATTTATAATAGGCTCAGATTCAAAAGAACTTGGATCAATTTCAATGATTTCATTCTCAAAAGTATTAGGTGAAGCGCAAGTCTCGACCTTTTCTAAGTTGTCCAAATAATCATTCAACTCCTTTCAAGTTGCTATAATTTTCGACTCGAGAACAGCACGGTCATCAGATTGCTTTTTTAGATCAAGTAAGAGTTCTTCCAAAGTAGGCTTTCTTGGTTCTAGCACCTAGAATTCCTCATTTGGTTGAAAACTTACTTCATCTTCAAAACTATCGGAAAAAAAATCCTCATTGGGTTCAAATAATGCATCTAACTCTTGCTCCCAATAACGATTTTGTTCACGATATTCTTTTTCAAGTCTTTCTCCTTCAAGCAATTGATTTTGATAAATTTGGAGTTTCTCAGCACTAGGCTTGTATTTAATATAATTATCTTTAGTGATATTGATCCAATGGTCATAAGTCTTGAGTGCCTCCTCTTCCTCACTATTAGCATAACAATTAAAGCCACCAAAAGAGTTAAAATAAGACATTTCAAATTGGGCAATTCAAGAACGTGACATCAATTTTTTTTTCAATTTTTGTTATATATATATATATATATATATATATATATATATATTTTCGAAATCACTTGTAGATAAAAATAACTTTCTTAAAAATTTAACAATTTCAATCCCCGGCAACGGCGCCAAAAACTTGATGCGACTTAATATTTGTCTCAAAAGTGCGTACAATCTAGGCTCAAGTGCAAGCCTGTCACTCAAGTGCAAGCCTGTCGCTCAAGTAATAAACCCGGTAAGTCGGGATCATATCCACAGGGATCGAGATTGCCAAATAGTAATAAGAAAAATTATTAAATCTTGAAATGATTTCGTAAAAGAAATGAAAAGATGATTAATAATTGGGAAAATTTCTATTAAAAAATTACTTAAGAAAAAAAAACTTAAAAGTGCAAAAGAAATTAGATCTGACAAATGGGAGAAAATAGGGTAGGGTACAATCCCTCAATCCTTAACAAATTACCGTATAAAATACTAGAATTGTAAATTAAAACTATTGACTAGATCCGGTCTTTATACATTCTAAGCATTACATATATGAGGGATCTATCCCGCATCATAGGAAATCAAAGATAGATATAAAGCGGTGAATGAATCCAGTCTTTATAGATTCTAAGCATTACGTATATGAGGTTCAAGCCCGCACCATACGAAATCAAAGATAACTATAAAGCGGTGCTTTCACGATTCAATCAATATTTTAATTTAACCTCTATTTTCTACATAAATAATTTGCCTTGGATTGAGTTCATGTACCCCAACCCTTGGGAATTTAGCTACTCATGATTTGGTTCAAGAATAAATTCACACACAAAATTATGGATCTACAAGACATGGGAAATAATTTGCAAATAATAAAAATAGAGAATGGAAAGATATTACTTGAATTCAGCAACAAAAATGGAATTGGAATCCAGAATTTCTTACAAACTAGGGTTCATGAAAACTCTTGAAGGAATAGAAAATTTGCTCTCAAAATCTAACCCTAAAATTCAATCTAGCACTTCTAACCTACTCCTAACCTAGCCTCTCTCTAGCAACTCCCTCTCTCTAGAATTCCACTCCCTTTTGAAAATGAGGTAGGGCTTGGTATTTTATAGCACCAAGTTGCATGAATTTGGCATCAAATTTTGCTTGTGACACAAGTTTTCCAAGAGTTGCACTACATTAAATGCATAATTAATTACAGAAATCCGCACATCCAGACTCTTCATTATCGCGCAATTTCAAAATATCGTAACTTCTTCACCATAGCTCGGATTGAGGTGCCGTTTTTTCCAGTATTCTTGTAATTTAGTGCTCTTCAACTTTCTAGTTGGCCCCACCTTCGGACTAAGGCTGAAAAATTACGAAAATGCCCTTGAACTCCCCATTTCTTAGTTTCTTTCACTGTTTTGAGTTCTCCTTCGCACTAACTTGCATGAAATACCTGTAAAACACATGAGAAATACACAAAACAAGAAATACTTGCCAAAAAAGGTTAGTAGCATAAATAAGAGACAAATCCAAGCTAAATACACTGCACGGCATCATAAAAATACCAAAATTAAGGGGATAAATGTGAAGAATATGTGCCTAATCAATATATATATATATATATATATATATATATATGCATACATCATTAAATATAGATAAAAATACATGATATTAAATGTACATGTATATAATTTATGATATATGTATGTATGCATGCATGTATGTATATATGTATACATTCATGTATCATGTATATATGAAAGTTTTATGTATGTGTTTATATATCTATATTAGGGTATGCCCGTGCCTAAAGGCACGCTGATAATTTTGAAAAGCATAAAGTCGTGTATAATATAAATAATAAATGTTTTATATGTTAGAAGTGTACATTTTCAAAGTATAGATTTGGGTAATTTAAGTAAATTTTTTTACAACACATATGTATAACTGTTTTATATGTTGGACCTCATATGAACATCAACCAATGTATCAATAAATAAAAAAAATATAGCCAAAATTTCCTTTGTTTATAGTAGTATCCATCGTGTTTAAGAAATAAAAAATACTCCTACATTAATAATACATGAATAATCAATTAAATCAATTCGTGAAGAAACATAAACACATCAATATGATGGCCTTAAGTGGTGGTTAGCTAACGAACAACTTAGATATCTTTAAAACTAATTGAGACGGTGTTTGGAGTTACTCACTGATGGCATTGGGGGTTGAGACGGTGTTTGGACACCTCATCAGAATTCCTCATAGACTCGGGCACCCCATGGCCTTTATTGGATCGCTCTACACTTGAGATAACTCTAAACGTGGAGTGTCTCACCTTAGTGAAAAAAATAAAAATAATATGAGCATACATATATAATTAAAATCCATGAATAAAACAAATCTCAATAAAAAAAAAAAGAGGATACATATACAGTTGAAGTCAAAATTTAAAATTAAGAACAAATTACCAAAGGAAAAAATGCATATATACAAAAGTAAGCAAACATCACTAAATATCAAATATATGATCAAATAAAAATTATTGAAATTAAGGTTTGTACAATGTACAGAGAAAAGTTCGATGTAAACGCACATAAAGTTTGTTTGTATAAGGAAACACTTTGAAGTCATATGTGGATCATGAGAAGCTTCTTCCACAGGCCCAAAAGAGTGCAATTTTTGCATCAATCCTGTTCTCTCTACACGCGTTATAAATATCTTGCATCCTCTGTTAAGATATGCAAATATTGCTGCAATTTCAATCGCACGTGGCAGAGCAAAACTTTCAATCCATAGCCTTCAACTTGCAGTCGAACATGGAGCAATGTTTCTTTTATAGTGATATACAGAAGATAAAAGTATGGGTATTCATGTATCAATGCTGCATTTTACTTCCCTCGTGAGTTTTGATGAAACTTATAGCTGTTTGCGCTTCATGGTTTCTCACGGTTGTTCACACTTCATAGTTGTTCACGCTTATTAGCAGCTATAATGTTATAACTACATAGGAGCTAGCTATATAGAACATAAATTGGATATATCAAGAAATGATTTTATATATATATATATATATATAGCTATTGCATCCAATTTAAGTTCTATATAGTTGTACACATACTATAATAGATTTTATACATAAATTGGATCCAATTTATGCATATAAATATAGATCTTGGATCTGTATAACTATCATAGTTGTTATAGCCCTTGATCTATATAGCTATCATACATAAATTGGATCCAAATTTTCTATATAGTTGTACACATATTATAAAAGAAAAATTAGATATATGTACATCAATTGAATCCAAGAAAAATTGGATCCTAGAGCTATATATATAAATTGGATACACCACACATTAACTGAACATAAATTGGATCGCGTACACATACTATAATAGCTTTTATACCTGAATTGCATTGTTGAGGGCATTATTGCTACCATGTTGTTTGCCAAGGTCATTCACAACAAAAGCCATTTCCAGCAATATTCTTATAGAGCCTCCTGCAATAACTCCCATACCAGGGGAGCCGGTATAAGCATCACCTTTACTTCCCCAAAATCACCTTCCAACCTACAATAACTCCCGTACCAATTGTTTTCATTGGTTTTCTCGCAACTATTTGTCAACGACCATTTGACCTAAAAATAGGTAAATAAAGGGAGGAAATATTAATTAATTGAATAGATGTAATGAACCACCTTAGCCATTATTAACCAAAGGCAATTATTGGTAAAGGTGAATTAGTAAAAATACTAAAATACTTATGAGCTACCTATTATATTCTTGGACAAAATAAAGTTAAGAACCACCTTAGCCATTATTAACCACATTTTTTTGCACATAAAAAGGGCTAGGCAGGTTACTAACTAAGCCTACACTAAGTATAAACACAAATCTACCATTGTAATCACGAACATTGAACTTTACAAAACTTTGAGATAGATGGCCAAAACATAAGAAACCAAGAGTGCCAACATGATAGCTGGCCAAACATAATAGGTCAGTTATAATTCTATGTATGGGGGGGGGGGGGGGGGGTCATGCATTGAGCTTTAGTGAGATGCTATGGAAGATGGTTTTCAATGAGTTATACTTCAGGGAGTTATACTTCAGTATGTTATACTTCATTGAGTTAGTAAGCTATTATGAAAAATGTCACCTTAACTATGATATGTCTTACTTATCTATTTACCTGAGGTGACAATATATACCCTTATTTTCACTTTTATGATGTTAAAATGGAGTTTTCGGTTCAACATTGACATCTTATTTATTAGTAAATGATTTTAGGATTGTACATATGTGAGTTAAACAACCAAATACACATTTTTTGTCAATTAAAAACAAAACTGTGACTTAAAATAAGAGTTAAAAACAAACATCAGAGAGGAACAACAGTCCTCTAAATACCATTGATTGTTGTTGGGGTATCACCCATTACCGCTAGAGGAACAAATAGGATTTTCCACATGGCAGCGGGTCAAGAATTTGATTTTATCATTTTATTTTTTATGACATAAATCTGATTTATTTTTCATTATTATGGTCATTCAAATCATACATTCCTTACCGAATCACATGAGAGACAACATTTGTGCTTTCCCTATTATCTTCTAGCATTCTATGTCTTGGATTCGTCGTTGATTGCATTTCTTTCTTGATGAAAAGGGCACCAACTTTGAATGTTCGATTTCTTACTCATTGACAAAACTCACATTGAAACATATGAGAAATCTAAAAATTTTCCATATGAGATGATTGTCTTATATGACAAAACTCACATTGAAACATATCTTACCTATGCACATATGATGATTGAAAGAAAAAGAGAGGAACCACTATTGTTTTCGTTGAAGCCGTCCGACACTCAACATAAACTGAATGTTGGAACTAAAAAGAGGAACCACCATTATTTTCGTTGTAATAACATAGGTATTCGGCAATCTTGGGCTCTGTATGGAATGATGTATGGTTACCATTTAACATAAATTACAATACACTTGTTGGAACTCTGTATGGTTATCATTTAACATAGTTATTCATTGAAACAGAGTTCAACAATATATAGGAACCACTAAAGAGAGGAACCGCTAAACATTGAAAATAATTATTAAAATAAAGTGGAAATAAAACCCAAATAGAATTTACTTGTGAGTGATGTAGGCATCAGCGTGGGAGGTAACGCGGTAGGCAGTTGAAGGGAGGGAGTGGGGTGAGATGCAAATGAAGGGAGGGGGTAGAACTAAAAAATTACAACCATAAGACATTAGCAATCATATTACCAACAATGCATACTTTTTAGGTGAAAAACATATTACCAAAATCATATTACTAAAAACTGAAAGTGTATACCTTGTTAGTGAGCCTTCAAGAAACTAAAAAACCATATGACCATCAGTAAAATAGTGAGCACAAATTAAGAGACACACAGAAAAAAGTGTATACCTCACATAGCTTGAACCCGAAAAACAAAGAAGAAACTGTAATTAATACTTGAAGAACTCAGATTGAAAACTTAGACATTCAAAACCACATCCTGCAAATAAAAATATATTGAACAAAATGTATGAATAGGGTGGAGGGATAAGACCCAAAAATGTATGAATAGGATTAAACATCAGACACACGTGGGTGACACATTTTCTTATTATCTGACGAAAACTAAGAGAGCTAAGGCCAAGTCAATAAGAAAGGCCTCGACTCTGGGACCTTGGCATCATTACAACACTTGGAAATTTTTTCCTTCTTATCATATAAGTCTCATCCATCCCGTTCAAGCTCAATCATAGATGAGGAATTTACACCTCGACTTTAAGCATCATCGAGTCGTATTTTAGAATGATCTACGACCTTGGAATATAGACTCACCATTTAGTTTAATTAAATTTGATTCTCACTCATAAGTGCAAAATCAATGTTCTATAAATATGCATCCAATATCAGCAACATCCAAATCCTAACCACAATCCCAAACCTAATTGACTAAGAATATTATTAATCCCAAACCAAGATGCTATTACATAGATTTGCAAAACTAATCAAAGCAGTGTACTCATAGTAAAGTTAAAAACTTCCGCATTGTTCAACTATGAAACACTTGAAAATACATTTCTAGATGGCATGCATACCATTGTAGAAAGAATCATAAGTGTAAAATTGTTCAACTATGAAACACTTGAAAATACATTTCTAGATGGCATGCATACCATTGTAGAAAGAATCATAAGTGTCCATTTTACATGAATAAGTGAAATAATACTGTCATAGAGTGCATACCAGGAATGCTTCTGAGAGAAATAACATCATTAATTACATGGTTGGGTGCCTTGCACAAAAGAAAATGAGATAAAAATTAAAAGAATAAACAATAAAATCAACATTTACACACCTGATAAGACATATCAACCTAGAATTACCAAATTGGCATACAATACTTTAACATCAAACGCTAATTTTAACAAAACCAAAGAGTTTTAAACACATTCCCCAACTAAACTCGAGTTTCAAAGAGATTTCAAATATATTTTCAGTGTCGTTCCAATTTTTTCGCCGATCAAATTCAACAATAAAAACATGTGGTCAGGAAACACTCGTCCTGTTAAAAAGGACTCTGGTACCATGTCATTGACCAATAATAAGTGGTCAGGAAACCCCCCAATCTGTGCAATACCGGTCACCGACCAATAATATGTAGATGGACAACTCCCCAGCCCCTGCCAACATTGACCAACCATGAAAATATCGGTTACAAACATGAAAAAAATTGACCAACCAAACCTAGATAGTGGATGCCGACAAACGATTACAGTCCAGTGATGACATGTGGTTGCTGACCACGAATGGTGATGTATTTGATGTGTGGTACTATATGTACTTCTCATGAATTGTTGATGTGTGGGAATGGATGTTTCATGGTCACCGACCTCCGACAACGTTACCGTAAGGTCGACAAGCGATGAAAAAATTGGGTAATTGAGATTGTTTACTGATTTCATATCAAACTATGATCACACAAAGCTATAATGCCATTGGTGGAGAGCTGAGATATGAGAGTGTTGCTCAGGTGGGTTTGATTCCATTTGCTATGAATCCTTCAAGGATTAAGCAAATAATCCTATATATCTACTTGTATTTTGATACTTATTTTCACACCTCGGATTTTTATACGAAGCCAAAATTTGATGTGGTTTCCTCTGATCCGCCCATGAATGAACAAATAAACTCAAATTCGCTGGATCTTATACTAGCCCTACTCACATTTTTAGACTGTAAATGAAATTAAACAACATAAAGGTAATAATATGTGAGCAGAAACCCTGAAACGTTCTTACCCCCTCGGCTGACACCTTTCATACTGATAACTCATTTTTTTCACAATTGATCCAAGTCCTTTTGAGGTGCCATAGACAATGGATCTTCAAATGGAGATAAATGAAAAAATGCAATTAAAAAATGCAAGCACATGTCACCTATACGGAGCTATTATTCAGGATAGGCTAGGAATTTCGTGATATATAACACTTCAATATCCATTAATAAGTAGTATCCGAAATTTCTTATCCAAGATTTATTTCTCAGACTAACCACCATAGGAACATACATTAAATCAAAATATATATGATCGTCAATCAAAATCAAAATCTAATAAATTTATATAAAGAAAATGCAAAAACATAGTACACCTGCCTGACTTCTTCATCCATCAACAAGATCGTAACTCCGTTCCCACTATGCTCATTCCACTATGATCATGCCATACACGTAAAAAATTGGTACATTTATTTATTGTATATAAAAGATCACATAAATCCAAATCTATATTAATTCCACCATCAAAATGGCAATATGAGATGAAAAAGGATAAAAAAAAATGGCCAAGTTACTCAGAGTAAGACATGATGCCACAAGACAACATTAAGCATTTATCTTCCACCCATCAAAGCATTTTAGTATTCGAGAATGAGAGGATTTATAATAAGTGTGGAAAACAATACTTTGTCAAGAATAATTTATCGGTCTGAACATTAATTGATCAAGGTTATGAACGTCACGTTTAGACTCCTCAAAAAATGTTAGCTGTTGTGGAACGGAAGAAGAATACCATCATGTCCTGCCTCATTAATGACGATATAAACCTTATGTATATTTCAAAAACATTATTTTATGTATATGGGTTTTGTTTCTATAATCTAAAATATGACTTTGAATACTTCTAACATAGGACATAATGACACGAATTTTTATGGTAACTATTAATTAACTATATCCCACCTTTATTTCATCGGTTAATTGAACTTAAAAGTGTAAGGAATATGGTAGTGCACGTAAGATAGGTGTATAGCGTAGATCTTAATAAGAATAAAATGTATTTTGTTAAATTAAAAACATACTAAAAAAAATGAACTTGAAGCATTCAAATGTGTAGTTGAAGCAACTAATAGGTGGCTCAAACATAATTTAAATATTTCTAAAAAAGTCATGCCTACAAATTTTGTTTAGAATTATTAGGTAGAGATAAAATATGCTTGCCATCACTATTACAATCAAATAAAACACTATTTGTAATGTACTAAGTTTCCCAAAGTGCTCAATTTGAAAATTCGAGTAACAAAAACTTTGAAAAACAAAAATGCGATACTGTCAGCAGCTTAGAATTTACCCCTGATAAATAACAAATTACAGAGAGAAGTGATGTCTGCATAACCCCGGGAAGAGTAGTTTGGGCTAAAACAACTCGCCAACTGTGGTGGCCTTCTGAAATCATGGGGAAAATATCTACTTCAGTAAATTCTAGTCTTTAAAGCCTAGATGGATGTGTTTTAGTTCAATACTATGGGAATCACGACAGTTCTTGGATTGATCCAGTTAGAGACCTTTCAGAGTTTGAATATTTTTTTGAAGAAAGAAGATGTAACCTTATGGAAGAGTTTCAAGATGCTTTGACAGAAGCATTACACCAGAAGGAACTCCAAAGTCCATGCAAACAACTCTTTATTTTACCTTATAGACCTGATTGCTCGAATAAAAAAAACTAATTAAATGATGAGTGGAATTCTTCAAGTTCAATTAAAACAAAAAGTGACTATTTAAAAAGGGCCATGTAGGGAAGAAATCCAAAAGATCACTTTGATGAGGTTACGTTTCCTCCAAAATCAGTGAGGAAGGTTTGTTGGTTCAGGATAATGAGGTCTCTTGGTCTTGCTGCTCCAGTTGGGTCTCTATTTTTACTCGCTTCCCATGTTTCTCACTTGGTTTGCATATAATTATATAATGGATCGTCTTTGTTAAACACTGCACAATTTTTTCAGAATTACAACAGGCCCTGAACCAGGGGTGTAAATATTGATATGGTTCCTAACCACACATATCAACAACTTTTATTTCTTGATACATTCAATGATCATAGTAAACTTATGACTTGTATTATACAAGGAACTTTTGAATTGGTAATTGAAGAGGAACCTCGAGAAAACTTCTAGAATTTCAATATTCTCTTAGAAATTCTTTTACTTTTACAACTATTAATTTGGAATGAATGTTCTAAGGTGTCGACTTTATTTTATCGACAACCTAAGATCAGTGACCAAGGAATCATGTTTTATATCCTGTGAACAAATAGTTCTTGCAAGATCTGTACTAGTGTTCTTGAAAGATGATAGTGACACAATTTTCTTTATCACTTAAATTCTCTTCAATAAAAAAAAACAATTCCATTACATGTAAATGACCTCTTTTCTTTATCACTTAATCTCATTCAAGCTAGGAGATGAACAAATTCATTTTAGGCCCAAAATTTTATTAAAAATGATGGCACTGATCGAGTAAGGAATCTAGTGAACATACGAAACATATAAACTGACAGTAGTAACTATTAGAATGCCAAACCACTAAACTTATATGCGACGATTACCTGATCATTAATCTCATTATACTTCTTTTCTACTTCATTCTTTGCTCCTTCTAGCACTGACTTCTCTGTGTCCTATTTGGTCTTTTGTTCATTCTGTAGAAGCATATGCAAGGTATATCAAATCAGAATATAAGTTGAAGAAAAAGGTAAACATGTGACTAACAATGGAATGTCATTAAGAACTAAGACATAATACTGTGTCATAATTTAAAGTATATATGTCAACAATGAACATTGTTTTAGGAATTGTGGTTCATCATATTCCTAGTTTGCAAGTTGAAATAAGAGTTAGAAAAAAGAAAATAAGTTGAAATAAGGAGATTGTATATATGTCAATAATGAACTTTGTTTTAGGAATTGTGGTTCATCATATTCCTATCTTGCAAGTTATCATTAAGAGTTAGAAAATAAGAAAATAAGTTGAAATAAGGAGATTATGACACCATGAATAAAACCCCTACTTCACATAGATGACAAATTTTAGAAACAAAATGCCTGAATCGACATAAATTTGACAAAACCGCACATTTGAGGAACTATTGTCTTTCTAAGAAGGTAGACAATTCTACTAGGGGAAGAAGGTAGCATATTGATGAAATTATGACTGTTCATAGGAATATGTGAAACTTGTAAAACCAAATATCCACCATAAGGCTTAGAATCTCATATCTTCAATAACTACCGAAATTGATAATCGTATAAAATATAATTTCTTGCTAATAAATTACATTTTCATTTTTTTGAGAGTTTGATAATTTCTGGAGCTCCGATGCTTCCTCTTGCAATGTAGACAAAGCTTTAGAGGTTTTCAATAACTCTTGAATCGTCTCTGACTGTAGTATGACCTATACAATGTAAACAAAAGTGAATGTGTGAGACGGGAAATGAAGATATTAAAATTAAAAAAGTGTATGTGTGAGGATCACCTTTGAAATAAAAACTGATTTTTTTTATCTTTAAGAATGTTAATAGAATAAGCTACAACGAACACAAAAGATGTAATGAATTATAAGAAGTGATGTCATTAACAATGCTATTATGAAGGAAACTTTCAACATGCCTTGAGTTTGAATCGAAGATGTAATATAATCACAACAGTAGTATTAAAAAGTCTAACATGGTATCAAGGTAACCAAGTATAAACTATCTCCGTAAGACTCAAGATAAAAAAAACAGCCATAAAAAAAACACAGCCAAAAAGCCTCGCTTTGAAAACATGAACAAAAAACTCAATAATATTTACTGAAATAATCAAGGTTGTCTAACAGATCGAAACACACTAATGTCTATCTAAATAAAATTTGTCAATAGGTACGCATTTATACATGGAACCATAGGTATTCACATTATAAATATAGAAAAAATGCATAAATATAGAAAATGTAGGCCAATAGTTGTCATACACAAATAATATACTAATGAAATACACAATGTTCCAATTAAAGAGAGAATGTATACATGATTAGGTTTTAATCTAGAAAGAAAACATAAACACCAAAGCACAAACAAAAAATCACATCTAAAATGTTATTTGGAACTAAAAAAACCACAAAGTTCATGTGAGACAGAGAGAGTGTATACCTGATTAGATCTGCAAAAAATATTTTCGTCATAAAATACTTGTTTAGATCTGCAAAAAAAGTAATGAGATCTGAAAAAATCTGTTAACAAAAAATTCGTCAAAAATAGTACAAATTCCTGGGAATCATATAATATTTCTTGATTTGTATAAGAAATTAACCAAATCCCCTAATATAAAATGTTTCTACCAAAGTAAACCTATCAAATCCATTTCAAGGTAACAAATAAGACACCAAAATTGGTTTGTTGACAAATAAGAAACCGATATAACACCTAAAACTAACATCATCGTGTGAGTGCATGCGTGTGTAAGGGAGTATGAGAGAGAGCGATTACCTGATGGTGTCAAACTTGGAGGCGGATGGAAGCATTATTGGAGCTGAATGGCAGTGGGAGGGTTTGGGAGAAAAATCGAAATCAGTGAGAGGAGAGAATGAAAAGTTTGTTTGATAAGTGAGAGAGTGTGAGAAGTTGATAAAATGCGTTTTACAGAATTACCCCCAATTTTGGATTGAAGTATAAATTTAGTAAGTAAAAAAAGAGGGAGAAATCAAATAATTGAGGGAAAAAGATGTAGTGCTGGAGAAACTCATAAAGATGACATCATCTTTTGATCTTATGACATACATAAGTTTCCTACTTTATTATATGGATACACACACACACACACACACATGTATAATATAAATATACATTTTTTCCAATTGTGTCAAATTTTCAAAAACCTATATTTAAAAACAAGTTTACCAAATGCAAACCAATAATCATAAACCCAAAAAACTGAATTTTAAAATTGAGTTTAAATCGAGTTTTCTGAATACATGGCCAAACGGGCCCTATATATTTCACACAGAACATGTACAAATAAATAAATATCATTATAATATCCTCGCATCACACATTAAGGATTTATTGGTTAAGATGTTCCTTCGACCCCAATTTATCATGTCATTCACATTGGTTCGGATAGCCCTCGACCCCAATGTAAATGTTATATATATATATATATATATATATATATATATATATGTATATATATTGGTCCGGATGTTCCATCGATCCTAATATTATTTATGTTCGATATTGGTCCGGATAGCCCTCGACCCCAAATCGAACTTTCATGTATTGGTCTCGATATTCCCCCGACCCCAATACATGTAATATACTTTAGGTATTCACACCGCCTAAGTATTTATATAATTAGTATTCCCACAGCCTAATTATACCCACTTGTACGTAGTATAATTTCTCTTATATACTCCTCGTACTAATTTCTTTACGAAGTATCCCACTTATCGAAATCATGAGTATTTAAACAATTTTAAAGGTCCAAGTTACCCATTTATAAGTTTCAATAGTTAAGCGTAGCTCACCCTACTGGTCTACATATCAATTCATTAAATTTTTGGAATTCTTTTTCCATCTGTCAGATTAATTGTGATATAGTTTAACCCAATTCAATTTCGTCTTAATCCACTCAGTAAGACTAAGCCATTCCCCCATCATAAGTCCACTTTAATATTTTAATCTCTAAATATTACTTGATCAAAGTCCTAAAAAATCTCACAACAATGATTTAGGGAATTAATGAAGAAAGGGAGAAAGTTTTACATTTTTTGGATAACCGAATCAATTCACACTAGGCCGAATTGATTCGCTTTAGCCGAATCGATTCGGTACTCTCCAAATCAATATGTAATGGTTCAGATTTCTACTTCATCTTCTTCGTGCGCTTTCCAACAGTTTTCACCATTAATATTCATCCCACTTCCATGTTCCTTCACCAAACTCTTAACCCATAATATCACACATCAAGTATAGTCATTAGGATGATTTTAAACGTTTAAAACACTATCAATCCATACAAAAAAAATGAAGAACGAATTCAAACAACTAATTCTTCAAGAACCCTATTTTTTGTATTCTTCCCACATAATCAATCCAAATCCAAGATTTAATTCGTTTTAATCATCATGTCTCCTATGATTTTAATTATTCCGTAGGTATAAGTCATACTACATGCAAATTCCTAACCATCATGCACCAAATTTATTCTTTTTCTCCCAAGAACATGGATTAAATTAAATTTATCATCAAAAACCTATGCATGGGCATTATAACTTCATATTAAATTCAATAAAGAAATTGCCTTAATAGAAGAGGTTTGATTTTGTGGTGTTGATAATGAGTTGATGTTTCTCTCATCAATTTGTTTCTCCTAAGACTTTAAAATTTGTTTTTCTCTTCTCTCTAATGGTTTCCCTTGGGTTTAAATGTTTCTAACTCTACCCTCACGTCTTAAACATCAGATCTTTGGTCGCTCAACCTTTATTTTCCAAATGACCAAAATGCCGTCAATAGGTGAAGGTTTGGTCTAAAATTGGCCTGAAACGCAAACAATATATCCATGTACACTTTTTTGACTATTTCGACCCATTCAGGTTCATCCGTGACCTCTAAATTATCATCCGAGCCATTACAACTATATTTTCCTTTCTCAACCTCAAATTAGCCTACACGCGTCTCCCGATTGAGATAAAATAAAATACTCCCATATCACTCGCTCGGCCGTATCACACTAATAAACACTTATTTTGTATTCGCACTTAGTTAATATTGTAACATAATATTAATCAGTATTTATCGCTCTATTAATATTTAATAATAATATTTCTCATTTAATCACAATAAATTACTTGATTCATGTAATTTAAATAAAATGTATTTTCTCAGTTAATTCTCGAATTAATTAAATTATAAATACGCAAAAATACGGGGTATTACATGTGGGTTAAGTTATGGAACGGGAAGGTGTTAGGAACCCATCCCGCCCTTTCAGTCTCTCATAGGCATATGCTATTATTCTCCTTAATAACTTCGTGAAGTGTGTTTGCATATATATATACAGTATGGCTGATTCATGCAGGAATGGACTGTTGGAAAGAGTTTTCAGATCCTTTCATAGATTTGTTCAGTCTCGTTTGAGGTGAAGAGTTGACGAGAGCGCCATGTGGCCTCTAGTTCAAATTTTTGGGGGAATATGGATTGTTCGTCAGAATCATAAGGACAATTTGTTCACGGGATAAACCATTGGAAAGGGGATTCAAAGCCCTTGGAAGATTCATAAACTATCACCTGTGCAAGGAAATTTATTAGTAATAAAATGTGGTTCGAGAGTGATTAGTGGCCTCAAGATCATATTTTAATAGTAAAATAGACCGTTTGTCATAACTGTAAGGTTGATTTACGCACGAGGTGGATAATAGGCAGCGATTTCATATCCCTTCAAAGATTCATGGAGATTTCGTATAGACGAGTAAGTTGACCTCGGTTAAATGGGTCTCGGGAGTGATTGATGGCCTCTAGATATTTACTTGGATTATGTCCTAGGGTTTATGATGAATAAGGAAGAGCTAAGGACCTAATGAGAGGCTTATGGGAGTCCTAGACTGTGGTCTCTATAGATCCCCTCAATGGATGAGCTTCGAAAAAGTGAAATCCATCGAAAAGACCCCACATGGATGTTTGGGAAAGAGGTCAATTCTACGTACCAAAGGGATGGCGATGACTGATTCAGAGGGATGAGGACAATTCTGGGGATGTAAGGCTGTGTTGGGGATGACCAATTATGTGGGTTGAGGTAAACTTTGGTGACCTAAAGTTTGAGACGACAAATTTTGTGGGACAAGGCCAATTTTGAGGACTTATAGTTGAGACGATCGATTTTGCAGGTCGAGATCAACTCTGATGACCTAAAGTTGTGATTACCGATTTTTTGGGTTGAGATTAATTCAGGGACCTAAAGTTTTGACGACCGATTATGCGGGACAATTTTAATTATGAGGACCTAAAGTTGATGAAACCGATTTTGTAGGTCGAAATTAATTCTGAGGACCTCAACTTTAAGATGATCGATTTCATGTGTTGAGGTCAATTCTGAGGACCTAAAGCTAAGAATAATGATTTTTTGGGTCGAGGTTAATTCTAAGGACCTAAAGTGGGTGGTTACTCTTTGGGGAGTCTTTTGTACTTGTGGTTTTGTTGAGGGTTGTGTTGTCTTTGTACTCTAAAGGGGAAAGACATCTGATTGGGTATTATGTATTTTTTAGAGGGGATAGCTTTGTAGGGGAAGTTGAAATTCTTATAGTGGATGAATTGGGAGAAGATTTGGTCTAGAAATTTCGCTGGGAAATTTTGTAACCTGTTTGGGAAGCAGTTGATTTTGGGTTCTGCTAGGGAATTATAGTGGACCTTTAAGGACGCACCGTTTTGTGGAATATGTTTAGGATTTTATGCTGGGGATAAGAGTGTAATATTAATCAAGTTAAGGATTTTGGCAGCTTCAAATACTTTTCTCGGTGAGAAATGCCCTAATACTTTTTTGGTATTTCTAGGAATTTTCCAGTGAATTTTTGGATTTTTCTGGCATTTTTGTACTAAATTTTCAGTGGCTAGTAACCGACATGTTGTAGGGGTTGTCATTTGGAAATGACATGGACTCCAGGTCTTCCTTGGTAAGAGGAACAGGTAGGTGGAAATCAGTATGAGTAGGGGTTTTTCGATCAGCAGGTCGTTTAGACTTCTATAAAAGGGGACGATTACTACCCATTTTTTCACATGTTTCTACATCTGAATCTTCTGATTTTTTTTCCTTGTAAAATACATTTCAAAGTCATTCTTTCCCCATGACTTCAAATATTGGGTTCTTCTAATGAGGAATAAAAAATAGAGTAGTTAAATGCTGATGTCTTGTCGGGCCTGAAGTGCCCCTTGCTTTGGTCTAGGAACTGGTCTAGGAACTATCTGAACACCCTATTCATCAAGTCCATAAACACAGCCGGAGCGTTGTTCAAGACAAAAGGCATAACCCGAAACTCGTAGGAACCATATCTCGTCAAGAAAGAAGTCTTCGATACGTCCTGTTTCCTAACACGCAACTGATGGTATCCTGATCGCAAATCAATCTTTGAGAAGAAAGAATCTCCTCTCAGGTGGTCGAATAAGTCATCGATTCGGGGCAACGGATACTTATTCCGTATCGTGACCTTATTTAACTCTCGGTAATCTACAAACAACCTTAGCAATCCATACCTCTTATTTACGAATAACACAGGGGAACCCCATGGCGAGGTACTCCTCCGGATAAACCCCTGACCCAACAACTGCTCTATCTTATCTCGTAGCTCTCTCATCTCTGCTAGAGCCATACGGTAAGGTGTGCGGGAAATAAGCCGAGCGCCCGGCATCAAATCGATCACAAAATCTATCTCTCTACTCGGAGGTAGTCCAGGTATATCCTGAAATAGATCGGCAAACTCCCTAATAACTGGAATCACATCGAGTGGTATCACCACTTCCTTAGAGGTCTCCTCCTATATATAGTACAAGTGAGTGGACGATCCTCCCTCAGGGCGAGGAATCGCCACTAAAAACATCTCCTGCTCGGGAATGGAAAGAATGATACTCCTACTGAAATAATCAATCATGGCTCGGTACGCAACTAGCCAATCCATACCAATAATCGTATCATACTCAGTGATCTCAAATACTAACATATCAGCAGGTAAATTAAATCTCCCAGTTTCTATACCCACACCTCTACAAATAAGGAAAATCACGGAACCCCTACTCAATGGTGAATCTACACAAGTAACCGTGCTCTCGGCGGTGTCTAATAACCTAATAGTGCGTGCAAATCTCAAGGCAATGAAATAATGTGTGGACCCCGTGTCAAATAAAATACACCCTATAGTCCCCTGAATAAAGAACATACCCTCAATGGCAGATCGATCATGTGGGACTGCGACATGCTGGAGCTGATACACTCTCCCATACTGAAGTTGTCCCTGCTGAACTGGGACTGCTGGAATGGGTGGTAAGGCTGCCATCTATGGTGGTGCTGGGAGGGCGGCGGGAAACATAGGCCTTTGTGGCTCGTGTCGAGCACCCTGCTGCTGCTGTTGTGGGGCCCTGCCCCTATCAGGACAATCCTGACATTTGTGGACAGTCTTGCCACAAATGAAACACTTCCCCGGGAAGTCCCTGCTGCCCACGACCCTGATGGCCATTACCATTCCTACCCTGGCCATGTTGGCCCTGCTGAAACTACTGTTGCTGACCATTCTGACCCTACTAGCCCTGATGGACGTTCTGACCCTGATGACCATGTCTGAAACCTCCCTGACCACTCCTAAAACCTCCAGATCTAAATCTCTCAGAATCCCCTTATTAGGAACCTTGATCACTCTGCCTATGCTGACCCTGAGTAGATTGTGCCCCGTTGGCACCATTTCCCCTTATCCTGCCCTAATGGCTGGACTCTCCTGATCTCTTACTCTCAGTCATGTGAAAGCAGTGATCCTGGCAGTGAAGTAGTGCCGCATTAACCACATCAAAATAATTGGCCAACGAGAGACTACCCAACAAGTGCTGACGGATCCTCCAAGTCAATCCATCCATAAACTTATGAATCTTCTCCTCCTCAGTCAAAATCTCATCGGGAACAATGTTAAAGAGATTGGTAAAGTCAGCCTCATACTCGGATATGATCATTCCCTCATGCTTGAGGTTCATCAACTTCCTCCTCATCTCAGTGTGAGCAGCTGACAGAAAATATTTGCGATCGAACCGCACCCAAAACTCCTGAATAGAAAGGGCGTCCCTCTACTCCGCGGTGGTAATGGACTCCCACCACTGCAATGTAGATCCTACTAGCTTGAAAGTAGTCAGTATCTTCCTCTGAACATTTGTGCACTCATACATCCTTAAGTGCCTATAAATGTCCTTCCTCCACTAACTGGATACCCCAATGTCGGAGCTACATGCAAACTCCGGAGGGTGTGCTTTGTGAAAAGCATCACGAATGCGTTCCCAAGCAGACGAGAATGCATGAGCCTGAACTGGCGCAACTACCGGCGCCTGGGGTGGTGCCTGTTGTACAACGGCTAGGGCGGCATTTACCGCTTGGGCTACAATATCTGCAACCTCTACGGCATTCATAGTTCCGTGAACTGGTGCAAGCTGTGGCTCTGGCTGTGCATTCCTAGGAACTCGTTGCGCACGTCGTGGAGGCATCTGAAATGAGAGTAAAGTCTTACAAGTTCGCAGTTATTAACTCAAAATAGCTGAAGAGCGAAGCATACACGAAAGAATACAACAGTCCTAAAATATAGGTCTCTACATCAAAGAAAGCTCAGCGGAAACATAACAAGCCGTACAGATCCTAAGGACACTAGAACCTGATGCTCTGATACCACCTGTGACACCCCGACTAATTAAATACCAGATAGTTACTCCTTTATGAAATTAATAAAAAATGCCAAGTTGGTTCAGTTCATAGCATCACTGTCGAAAACATTTTAACAATTACTAGCCACCTAATATTTAAAAAGTGAGTTGTCAATTTTAATTAAATCAGATTAACATACAAAAAGTAAATTATTAAATGCTAACATAACCACCAAAACATAGTCACAATATAATAACCATCAAATAATAAAGAGTCTTGAGGAAATACTCCTCACAACAATCCGAATACTGAAATAAATAAATCCCAAGTCTGCATCACTAAATTAATTATAACCCAAAGTCTGAAATAACTGAAAAAGTAAGATGTCCCTAAAAGGAATGGGGTGACATGCCCAACAAATGAGAAAAATCTGATAATGGAGTCAAGATAAAAAATGGAGGCGTCTACTGTCAAGGTCCTGTAACTTCCACAGCAGCTACAACACGTCACCTGAATATAACTCCTATGCATGGTGTCCTTGTGGGTGGGCACCTAAAAGGTTTTTACAAAAATTGATTTTAAAGCAAACGGGTCAGAGCCTGATTGTGAAAATAATTTAAAAATTTGCAAGTGTTTAATATCATTAAACAGTGAATATAAAGTACATGATAGTGTGTGCACTCACATGAGTTCCTCACCTCTCAACTAATTGTGCATTCCTATCGTACCCGTACCCATTCTAGCTATTTCCATATCCAACTAGTCCATTACAAAATCTAACATTACTATATGATATCAAATTTAAATTCCCAACGTCTTCTATTTCATAGTGTTATGCCTTGCTACACATTTTCCCATATTAGTACTACTAATTACCAGAGATCTTTCATTTTCACTTTACAAACCGTTGCTATTATTTATGCTCCCAATTATTCAAGACAATTCATTTCAATTAACGGTATAGTATTCTCATCATAAATATACAATACTGGCACCCCGAGACTAAGCTGTGGTGCACACATACTCTGCTATCCAATCCCGGTACATCGCGTACATAAGGACCACGTATTCCGAATCTCTTAGGAATCGTTTCATTAAACAACAATCACAAATAATGGAGGCGAACATAGTTCACATCATATGGGTCACGCACATACCTACGCTCCCATGATCAACAGACTTATTAACTTCTCAATAAGTCCTTCTCTATCCTATGTCCTCGAGGTACCAATCTCAATCCCCCCATAGGCCACAAAGATTATATGGCCCTGATCGAATGCTGACCTCCCATGATAACAAGGACGGTAGGTATGTTATACACAGATAACTACATATACTAAGCATTCGCACATCTTAGATATCATAATATTTTATTAGTGGTATACTTCTCCTTCTTGTATCAACATTTAGTATTATACAACTCATAAGTCCCCAGTTTATATGTATTTAAGTTATCAACTCTTCTCATGTCATGATTTATTATACACTTCCCAATCCACAAATGCCATCTGGTTTACTACAAGATTCTAAGTTTTACTCTTCAATGTACCCCAATATCCCAACTATACCCACTAGTTAATAAGGGAAGGATATCTCACCTTTTAAATAAGTCTATGGGTTACTAGAAATAAATTTCTGGCCAAAAAGGCCATTCTGTCAACTCGTTAGAAATCTCATTCGAAGGAGGTCGTTCGAACGAGTGTCGTTCAAACGAAAGGCTTCGAATGAACTACCAACTCGTTAGAAGTCATACTGTCATCTCGTTAGAAGTTCATTCGATCGAGGTCGTTCGAACGACCTGGGCAGGTCTTCTAACGAGATCACAGTTTCGACGCAGAAATTCCCAAGTCCATTTTTCTTCATTCTTCACTTCTCTAAATCCACCCTAAGACCATCCAATTTATGTTTTAACGTTTATACACCATTTCTAATCATCCTAGATCACCCCTTAACATATTTTAGGGGTCAAATCTTAAAAATCAACATGGAATTGACATAAATCTCCAAATATATCCCAAACCCTATGAACATGAACCCAGCATTTTATTATGCCCAATTACTCATCATAAATCCGTTTTGAAATCAGAATATATAACTCTTCAAATACTAAATTAGTCCATCATCATTATACATGCAAATCCTAACCCAAATTTAGAGTTTCACCAACAATTTCATTGGTTTTCTTCAAAACTTTCAATATAAGATAATTCCTACACTAAACATGGAAGAAATATTCAATGCACTAAAATATCAAATCACTTGCCTTAGATTCGTTTCCCATATTTGTTATCGTTGATTCTATGCTGAATTTCCTTTCTTTTGGTCACAAATTCTTCCAGAATGGTTATGACGGTTGAGGGTTTTGGTTTGGCTCTTGTAACCTATCTCCAACTTCTCTCAAAACTCCCGTAGCCCACTTTCTTAACTTTTGCTGTTAATGGCCATAGTGGCCCCTTGAAAATAATAAATATTAACTCTAATTTTCGTGGGTTTTAATTCCCTTAATTTTAAAATTACCAAAATACCCTTTTAAGTTGCCAGTTTAGCCTTAAAATGCCCCGGAACCCAAACTAAACCCCCGACTAGTGTTTTTTGACTATTTAGACCCTTCCGAACACGTTGGCGCACTCAAAATGACCATTCAGTTGATTAAAAATATAATTCACTATTTAATTCAAATAATTTCATTGCTGACGCGACTGACATGCGCGTCCCAACTAAATTTCTAAATTGTCGTATTTCTATCTCGTGACAATTTAAATATTCAATACTCATGAAGTTTTCAATTTCAATATCATAATCAAATACCAACTCACATCTCGCTAGATTTTATATCCGGATTAATTCTCAATTAATAAACATTTAATTTAATTAATCCCATAAATAAATATCAATAAAATTACGGGGTATTATAGAACAGTGGTTAGGCAAAATGCTTGTCTTGGAATTTAATGTTTGTGACATGGAGCTGACTATTCCATCAAGCATTTAATTTTTGTAACATAAAGTATGAGGGATGTCTTTCAGAGTTATAAATGATTGATCCATCTCGGGAATGGTGTGAGGGGTTATTTATCGGCCTCAACCACTACTGAGAGAAAAAAGTTATTTTTTAGAGATTGTTGGCTAGAGAGAGAGATTATCATCAAGAAAGAAAGAAGTTATTGTAAAACCAGATCTTTTACTCATCCACTATGGTCATTTATTACGAATCTTTTAATATGTGATTGGAGACCTTAGAGAGTTGGTATGTTTGGATGCCTGCCAAGGTATATCTAGGGTGCTTACTTCTCTCTCCCTCTAAGTGAGCTACCTCTTGAGTTCATTATCATCCTCTGAGTTATACACGAGAGATTTGTGAGTTTAAACTGAGTTTATATTCACTAGGATGTGACTGTGCGTCTTGTAATTAATTAGGATAATGCCTAGTTAACTTATTACTATTCTCAAAAGGGGTTATGCCTCCATCTAATCTAAACTACCCTCTTACAGAAAATATGCCCAATCAATCATTTTATTTCACAACAACTCGAAAGAAGATTAGAAAAAATACAATGCGACCATTTCTTTAATTGCAGTCCCAAAATTTAGGCAAACAATACACACAATTTATTAACTTTGCATTAGTAAAAAATTGTAATATCTTGCACTAACAATTCAAATTTGTGCAAATTGTAATGAAGTGAGGTTTGATGATAATTATTGGAAGTTATGGGTCAAATTTTAAAATACTTCTTCTAAAATATTAATTTCCTTTAAGTGCAAAATAGGATGGTTCAAATTCAAAAACTACAAACAACAAATTTTAATTTCTTTCAAATTAAAAATAAGCAAAACTAAAAGTGACGTTAAATTAACCCAACAAAAATTTTCACTCAAACATATTTAATTTAACCCAAGTCCTAAAATTTTCCTAACAATAGATATTAAATCTCCTTTTTAGGCCAAACCAAATTTTATCAAATTAAAACAAATGACTCGAATTAAATTAACTTAAACATCACCCAAATTTAATTAGCACCAAATTAAACAACAATGCGATTAATCCAAATTTTATCTTACTTAAACCTAATCATGCATTCTAATGTGATTTGCAAGATAAAAGGAAATCTGATGCGACGCAAATATTTCATTTTTTCAGCCGTTAACATACGCGTTATTAGCCCCCTCGGGTATCTTAATCCCTATATTTATGCTCGTTAACCAGACAACCCTCGGATTTCTATGTTAACATGTTCTGCAGAGGTTAATTGAGCTTTTGTAGGTGTTTGGATGCTTAGTATGATGTTCGGTTGCATTCCGGCGAAGTTCCGTACACAACCGCACGTTCGGGGGCATTTTAGTCTTTTCACAGCCTGGGTACCTGGCCCGACATCTCACAGAAGTTGTATCCCTCCTCGCTAGCTTCGCGTGTCCATGAACGATGCGCGATTCCGATACATAACGAAGAAGTTACGGCGTTTCTTGCGGAGGAAATACAAGAAAGCAAAAGAGGAGAAGGAGAAGGAAGAAAAGAAGCAAGGGCTGCTGCTGCATTATTCTGCCCTGCTTGATCGATCGATCGATGTTTTTGATCGATCGATCGACCTTCCAGGATTGTCAAAATTTTCCCTTGATCGATCGATCGACCAAAGGGGTCGATTGATCGATCCCCTATTTTTCTGCAGATATTTTCTTTTCTTTTCTTTCTTCTTTTCTTTTATTCTAACTTACTATATAAGCCAAATTTTGGTTTGTATTATAGGGACCAGCCCAAATACGATTTTTGCTTAGTTTTTAGTTAGGGTTTGGGGTTTTGATTGGTTTTTCTTCTTCCCCTCTTGGATTGTCACAGAAATTGGTTGTAAGATTGGCTTTTCATCTTCCCTCTCCTTTAATCTATTTGTATTTCATTCTTTCCTTGCTTTCTAGATAGATTTACATGCTTTCTAATTAGGTTTTCTTGCTTTAATTTATTGCTTTTCTAGTTTAATTAGTTTAATATAGTTAATTTACCATGCGTCCCTAGATAAATAGGGTCGGGATTTCATTTCCGCCATTTTCGGGTTCGGACCTCGAAAGTTAGGGTTTCGTGTAAAATTGCGTTTAATTGAAACCGCGCGTATCAAAGTTGGATTGCTAAGCATTTATCTTTCTTTGTCATGCAACGTTAGTGTTTATAGCGATTATCCAAATTTAATCCGCGTGTGACCATTTTTCAGTTAAATGTTTTATCTCGCAACTTTGGGTTAAATTCCTTCTTGCGTGATGTTTTATGCTTAATTGTAAATGCTCGATTAAATTGCTTTCGAGCCTCAATTCTAATTAGTAGTTGTTTCGATCCGTTTGGTTGGATGCGATCCCGATCCTCGCTTTACTTTATTTAGCGTTAACTTCTTCTTTTCTTTATTCACGATAACCACCCTTTCACCTTTTCATTTATTTATTTTACACTTTTATTCTTGAAGTAATCAAAATAATTAAAGTCTAAAATTCAATCACTCCCTGTGGATTCTCGATACCCGACTTACCGCTCTACTTGCTTGTCAAGTGTAGCTATAGTTTAGGTTTTCTTTTGTATGTCGAGCGGGAGCCGAAATCAACGATAGTGTCCCTACACGAACACTCGGTTTTCCTCGCATAAAAAATGGCGCTGTTGTCGGGGAGTGTGTTTTAGATAGTAATTGTTTTATTATTTCGTAGTATTTTTCCTTTTGTAGTTGTATTCTTTGTTTTAACCTTTTTTGCAGGATTGCATACTTTGAGCGCTAAGAAACTTTGATTCGCGGTTGCTCACTTTATTTCTTGGATTCTCCATCTTTCAAACAACGAGGTAATCATGTCCTACTGTTATAGTTATTACGGTGATTCTAATGATTCATACTTTGGGGATAGTTTTCAAGTTTTCCATTTTCAAGATTTTCTTGAAAATGAAAGACTTGAAAACATTTATCGGAATGAAAATCGTTATTGGGAGCTTGAGTTAGATTCATTATTCGAATCCAATGACGATTCTTATTTCATTACTTTCGAAGATGAGTTTCAACCAAATGAGGAGTCCGAGGCTCTTGAGCCGAGGAAGCCTACTTTGGAAGAGACTTTGCTTCTTTACTCCCAACGTTTGGAAAGCCTAAATGATGCTGGAATGAGACTTGGTTCACTTTGCGATGAGATGAATTCTTATGCACAAAACAACAAGGAGGTGGAAACTTGTGTTTCACCTCAATTTTTCAGAGAATTTCTCATCGAATGTGAATCTTTCTCCCCCGAAATTCAATCTCCTTACGACGATGAGTCGATTAAGATTGAATTTGTTTCATCACCATATACGTTTTCCGTCATTGAACCATTAGAATTACCGGTTGATTCCTATGAGTCGGTAGAAACTATTAAAACTTCTACACTGTTTGCCGACGAGGACTCCTTGCCGGACTTATTTTCGATGGATGTTATCCCCACGTGTGCACCATCTCCCATTCCATTTGAAAAACCTTTGGGAGATGAGTCGACTTTTCTTGGATCTCTAGTGTACCTTTCCCCCTTACTATCCAAATCCCCCATCGTCCCCCAAAAATTTCAAATTGACGATGGTTCAGTTTTTTCACCACGCACATGCCTTCCGTTTTTCAAACGGAATTATTATTTTTCGGGAGGCATGTTCGCTTTGGAGGGTCCACGGTTGATATTTCAAAGTCAAATCCCTTTTTGGGTGAACCCTCAACTATTTAGACTTCTAGTGTATAGTTAGTGTGAAGCCTAAATAGTAGGTTGTAAATAGTTAGCTTTTTAATTTTCTTTGTTTCCTATTTTTCTTTCTTTTTAATTTAGTCTAGTGTAATTAGTTAACTTTTTGTTATTTGTTTTTTCTATGCTCGGTACTAACTTGTTTTGTAGATTCCTTTGGACTCGCGCTTAGGGAGATCGCTCCAATTTTGGGTAATATCGTTCTTTTCCTCTCTTTGTGTTGTGTTCTTAATGCGCATTGAGGACAGTGCAACATTTAAGTTAGGGGGTGTAGGATATTCTATCCATTTCATGTGTAGTCCATGGATTTTCTCACATTTAGTTACTGAGTATGCCTTTTTGTGAAAAATTTCAAAAATTTCAAAAATATTTTCTTTCTTTTTTCTCCTTTGTTGGGCATTTTGCCTTGTTTTCGATGATAAATTTTAATAATTGCCCGATCCAATAGACAACTCAATGATGCATGTTCTCGATTTTATAAGTTATTAGACTTTAGTCCTCAAATCATTGATATTGTGAATAACTTCATGAATTAAACTTTATCCCATGAGCATATGCACTTTCCTTGTTCTATTGATTTGGTTTAAGATTTTTATAACTCGGTAATCTTTTGTTGCATTGTATATACTTACACCGAGTAAGCTTCGTACCTTTCATCATTTGTGAGTGTTATACAGTATTCATTTCTCATTGAAAACGTTGAATTCGTTGGTAATCTCACTAATCTTTCACTTGACCGTTCATTAATTGAGTTCATACTTAAAATGTGTTACTTGAGCATGATTTTCATATGTTGTTTTGACTCGAGAATTGCGTATACTTTGTGAAATGATCATAGGCCCTCTTTGGTATATCACCCATATGACCTTGACCTCACCTTTTATATGTTCCCTAGTCAACCCACTTGAGCCTAAATACTAGCCTTTCTTTTCATTACCCAAAATCTCATAACCAACTCCGCATTGGAGTTTTAGCCCATATATACACTTTCCATACCTTTGTTTGGAATGATACTTGGGATTGAATCATGTTATTGTAGTGCGGTTGCAATTTAGGCATATGAGAGTTTGATAAGTAAAGAAAAGAATGTAGTGAAAAAGTGAAGAAAAAGAGAAAGCAAAAAGCAAAAGAAAACAAAAGAGAAAGTGAGAAAAAGAAAAAAAGAAAAGAAAGAGAAAGTTGTAAATGTTGTATATAGTTCAATAAGCTTTGATTACTCTCCTATTGATATATCTAATGCTTGTTTGGAACTTGTTTTCCGATTTTTGATATTGCTCGCATTATTCCATTATTCCAAGTTTTCATCTCCGAACACTTTGAATCCGTACATATACCTTTCATTTCGTACCTTAACCCCAAACCTACATTACAACCCTATTAAAGTCCTATGTGATCTTAGGGTGCATTTAATTTAAAAGTCATAATAGTTTTGATAATCTGTGAAAATGCATTTCGCCTCTTTTTAGTGAGCGGTATCCTTTCATTGAGATTACAGTTTTTCAGCTTATATATAGCGTTCTTCATTTGTTACATGTGTGCGGCCTAGTTTCCATTTACATTTACTCTTTAGCCCGCATGTCCCGTGTGTTACCTCCCTGTTTTGAGTGAATTCTCTTGATGAGCGTAATGCCCGTGAGGATTGAATATATGCATGCCTTTATGTTTATCCGGTTTATTTAAGTTTTTACCAAATCGTAATTTGCATGTGCTCTTCCCCCCTCCCACTTTTAAAGTTTCAATTCATTGAGGTGCATTCTATAATATGAATGATTTGGACTTTTGTGTGAATTCATTCACTTTGCTAATAATGCTTATGAAATCCTTTTCACCATTATTGGGCTTGTCGCATGTTTGATTGGGAATATTTTGAGGAAACGTTATGATGTTTGTGGGTCCCATCACTGAAAACCCTCACGAGATGACACTCGTCCACTAGGGTAACCTAGGGGTTTAACGACTTATTGCATAAGCTAAATGCAATCGAATCGCCCGCGAAAGTGGCCTTATCTTTTTATTGCTTTTCTACCATACTTTTGTATTTCTCCTGCTTTTGGTTTTCTTGTAGTTCTTGTTGTTTCCTATTTCATTGCTAGGGACTAGCAATGTGTAAGTTAGGGGGTGTGATGCGACGCAAATATTGCATTTTTTCACCCGTTAACATACGCGCTATTAGCCCCCTCGGGTATCTTAATCCCTATATTTATGCTCGTTAACCAGACAACCCTCGGATTTCTATGCTAACATGTTTTGCAGGGGTTAATTGAGCTTTTGTAGGTGTTTGGATGATTAGTATGAAGTTCGGTTTCATTTCGGCGAAGTTCCATACACAACCGCACATTCAGGGGCATTTTAGTCTTTTCACAGACTGGGTACCTGGCCCGACATCTCACGGAAGTTGTAGCACTCCTTGCTAGCTTCGCGTGGCCGTGAACGGTGTGTGATTCCGATACATAACGAAGAAGTTACGGCGTTTCTTGCGGAGGAAATACAAGAAAGCAAAAGAGGAGAAGGAGAAGGAAGAAAAGAAGCAGGGGCTGCTGCTGCATTATTCTGCCCAGCTTGATGGATCGATCGATGTTTATGATCGATCGATCGACCTTCCAGGATTGTCGAAATTTTCCCTTGATTGATCGATCGACCAAAGGGGTCGATCGATCGATCCCCTGTTTTTCTGCAGATATTTTCTTTTCTTTTCTTTCTTCTTTTCTTTTATTCTAACTTACTATATAAGCCAAATTTTGGTTTGTATTATAGGGACCAGCCCAAATACGATTTTTGCTTAGTTTTTAGTTAGGGTTTGGGGTTTTGATTGATTTTTCTTCTTCCCCTCTTGGATTGACACACAAATTGGTTGTAAGATTGGCTTTTCATCTTCCCTCTCCTTTAATCTATTTGTATTTCATTCTTTCCTTGCTTTCTAGATAGATTTATATGCTTTCTAATTAGGTTTTCTTGCTTTAATTTATTTCTTTTCTAGTTTAATTAGTTTAATTTAGTTAATTTACCATGCGTCCCTAGATAAATAGGGTCGGGATTTCATTTCCGCCATTTTCGGGTTCGGACCTCGAAAGTTAGGGTTTCGTGTAAAATTGCGTTTAATTGAAGCCGCGTGTATCAAAGTTGGATTGCTAACCGTTTATCTTTCTTTGTCATGCAACGTTAGTGTTTATAGCGATTATCCGAATTTAATCCGCGTGTGACCATTTTTCAGGTAAATGTTTTATCTCGCAACTTTGGGTTAAATTCCTTCTTTCGTGATGTTTATGCTTAATTGTAAATGCTCAATTAAATTGCTTTCGAGCCTCAATTCTAATTAGTAGTTGTTTCGATCCGTTTGGTTGGATGCGATCCCGATCCTCGCTTTACTTTATTTAGCGTTAACTTCTTATTTTCTTTATTCACGATAACCACCCTTTCACCTTTTCATTTATTTATTTTACACTTTTATTCTTGAAGTAATTAAAACAATTAAAGTCTAAAATTCAATCACACCCTGTGGATTCTCGATACCCGACTTACCGCTCTACTTGCTTGTCAAGTGTAGCTGTAGTTTAGGTTTTCTTTTGTATGTCGAGTAGGAGTCGAAATCAACGATAGTGTCCCTACACGAACACTCGGTTTTCCTCGCATCAAAATCACATCACACTACACGCTGATGTACGAGGAAAACCCAAATGGGAAAAACCTTGGACGACCTTGGCCTAAAAATCCACTAAGTATAGAATTACAATTACAGGAAAAAAAGTCTTACACCAATAACTTGACTCCGTCCAAGCCTGTATGCTCCTTCTTCTAAACACCTCTTCCTAGTATATAACCATGGACTCCTCCATGGTCTCGAAATCCACCGATGGGGCTCTTGGTCACCGTCACCGTCACCGTCATGGGAAGCCTTTCTTCGAATGTGAACACCGTAACAAACAAATCTTCTTCTTTATGGGATACAGAAGCAAACCCAAAAAAACTCTTCAATTCGTAGAGATGAACCCGGTGCCAAACACTCCAAGAAATGATATATATATATATATATATATATATATATATATATATATATATATATATATATATATATATATATATATATATATATATGAAGAACTTGGAATTCAAACTGAAAAACGTATAGGTGTAAATGTTTAAGAAAAATTATTCCATGAAAAATTAAACACACAACACATGAACTTTTGATAGAAGGATTTTTCCCTCAATGTGTCTCGCTCTAAAAGTCTGAAAAGTTATCTTCAAAAGACTAGTTCCCGCACTATATAGAGGTGGTAAAAGTTAGTGGGGAAAAAGTAGTGGGAAAGTGGTTACAAAATATAATTGTCATATTTTTATCTTTTCCGCCAAAGTTTTTCAAACAACTTTCCCAGGTTATTCGAACGACATCGTTTGAACGAAATTGCAAAGGAAAAATACGCCAAAATCTTGTTGGAAAAACTCATTCGAACGAGGTTGTTAGAATGAAACTTCTAACGAAAAAATAGAGAATTGTGGGAAACTCGGTGGCAAACTCGTTTGAATTCTCGTTCGAACGACACTTCGAACGAAAATTCAAAAATTCCAGTTTTTCAATTCTAAGCCAAAAACTTTTATCCAAAGTTATAAAACAATTTCTGGAAAAAAGGTCATTTTAGACAAAATGACACCCACAAAAGTATTCTAAGTCTCTTAAATATATAAAAAGTGCATTCATACCTTTTGGAGACAATGGAATCATCAACTTGACGACGTAGAAAGGAGGAACTAGAAAGTCGGAATGATGAAGCTTTTAAAACTTGGACGCTACGTCTTCAACAAACTCGTCTTATGACTCAACAATGATGGATAAACTTTACACTCTATCCTATGACTCAAATTGTTTAGTCCGGAATTAAGCCAATACTACAAATTGACTCGATTGGAAATTTTTCCTTACAAATCTCCGCCTTTGGCTATTTCGGGACAAAACCAAACCAAAAATCCTAAAGGGCCGTCATGCTCGTCTAGACACATATCCCACCCCAAAAAAATACAGATGTTGACTCGACCCAAGGGTGCTTTGCCATTTTAAATAATTGTCGCTAAAAGAATAAATCCTACACACTTAAGCAATCCATTTAACCCATAGGGAAAATCAAAATATTTCATGAAATTTAAATAAATACTCCACCTAACTTAATTCCCCCCCTTTATATTGACCTACTTAAAAGGTGACGTCTCCTCCTAAGTTAGATCTCCTAAATGAAAGGTTTAGATACCATTTCTCCCCCTTTTTGTTCAGGAATAGGCAAAGGTCAAAGAATTAAAACATTACTTATGTCTCCCCAAATTAAAGCATATACTATTCCCCCCCCCCCCCCCCTAAAACTACACAAGGGAATATCAAGTATGGGAAAACAAAATGGTGAATAAAGTGATAAGAGCATTAAAGAATATGGGCAACAATAAATCACAACTAATCCATACTCTAGAGAAAATAGATACCAACATATGATGCGATAAAAAATTGATACCAACTAAAACATATTCAACGTAGGCATGGGATATCAACCAAATTCGCAACATGATATATGCCAATTATGAATTAAAAGGCATAGGAGGACTAGTTAATCTGTTCACACTCGTATGACAAAAATGTGTCCAAATACATCTGGTAAATGGAAATGTATGGGTGTGTACTAGTAATAATTAAATTTCACCCAATCACTTAAAATATTTTCACGGAGTTCTCATTTGATTGCAAAACTTCATCACATTTAGATATAGCCTCATGTGACAATATAAATTGAGCTCAATGAACAAACATATACAATGCACAGAAGCCTATAATTTTGATGATTCTACAAACCAATTGATTCATCGTAGAAGAGGCTTATCTAGGATACAAAGTCATTCTACAAACCCGTTAATACATCCAACCAAACTCCTCATAAATTCCTTTTTATTTTTCTTTTGAACATATTAACTAAATTATTTTTGGCCTTGATAAATATTCTTTTTAATGCCACATTTTTAAGGCCTAATATTCAATGGTGGCTTTTCACGCAAAGTAATTTTGACTTTCGCAGCTTGATTCCATTGATAAACAATTCTAAAATCGGATAAATATTTTTCCATTTTTTACATCCGAGAAACAGTTATTACATGCACAAATCCTCCATAGTCATAGCCAAATATTGATAACTAAATTGATAGGAGAACATGTCACTTAGCTCAACTATACACGTGAAATTTAAATTTCAAATGAGCTCTTGCATGTGTTAATCGAGGCATATAAAAATATAATCCATTAAGCAACACAAAATCCAACTACTCCATGTAGCCATGGCAAAGAACATTTTAAGGATTGACAATCTTGACCAAAAGTTCTAACCACATGGAATCAGAAAAGGAAAGGATTCAAAAACAAGTAGATGCCACAAAGAGTGTGTCGAACTAAAACAAACAAAAAAAAATCTTTTTGAGTTTTTGAAAATTTTAACCAAACAAACAAAAATTTACTTAAAAGACAAACATAAATCATTTTGTATTTTTCAGCAAACCGAAATTACTAATAAAGATAAAATACAAATGATAAACAAAATATTTTTATATTTTTCATTTAATGCAAACTAAAATGAAAATAGTAAAGTACAAAAGATAAACAAGTCATAAATCTAGCAACACATATATAATAAGACGTAGGCTAGAAAATGACAAACAAGCATACAACTAGCATGAAAATATAGAATGAAGACCAAAAGATAGATTATGAAAAAAAAAGCTAACGCATTTAACCTTTTGATTTAGCATGGGTGGTTTCACGTGCAAGAAAATGAGAATCATAAACCTTATTTTGTAAAGAAAACAAGTTGGATCTCCTAACCCATACAAGTGGAGTGACAATCTCGAGATTTGGGATTCTTGGCTACCTAGATTACCTTACTTTTGGATTTCCTAGAAATTCTTTTAAGATCAAAACAAAATTTTCTAAGATGACCTTTTTGACCACAATGTGAGCAAGTAAAGACACGTCGAAAAGTAGTACTTAAGGATTGAACTCTTGAAATGTTCCTACGTGATTCTCTCAAAATATTTGTTTTGGCTTTATTAGTTGAAGCATTTCAAGAACCGAAGCCTAAACCACAAGTGTCATTTTTTACTTGGATGGTTCCTAATATTTTATCTACTTTAGCGGACCTACATTCCAAATCAATTTTTACTTCACTAGAGCCTCTCAATTTTTCTTCGAATTCAAAAATTCTGGACTCTAGCAAAATAATACCCTATTTAAACATAAGAAGCTCCTTTTTCATTTATTCCATCAAACCTCTAAGGCTATCTCTCTCACCTTCTACATATTCAAGATTCTCTCGAAGAGCTATCTCACCTATCCTAAGGTCTTCTAAAAAAGCACTCTCATCAACGACCTTGGAACGCTCCCTCAAAAAATCTTCCAACTTCAAATTAACCCTTTTTAATTTAATAGATTTTTCATACAATTCTGTAAATGAAATTTGAAGTTCATTCTCATCAACCTCTTCATCACTTTCACACACACTCTCTCTCTTGTCCACTCTCACAACCATTATGTAAATGTATATCTTCATGGGAAGATTCATTATTGGTGCTCCCATGACTTTCCATGAACATGGTAAACTTGCGCTCAATAGGGGAATCTGGTCCCTCTTCTTATCGCTATCACAATGGGTGTCATTGTATAAAATTGGTTGCTTACCCTCTCTCCTTAGTTTAGTGGGGCACTCTCTTGCCCTATGGCCATAACCCTACAACCACAGCACATATTTGACTCGTCCCTATTTAGATTTTCATTATATGATTGAGGGATCTTTTCGGCTTCGTCATGCTTAGATTTTTCAAATTTCTTATAATCATTTTTAAACTTATCTTTATTAAATTTTAAAAAAAATTGGAACTTCTTAGTAAACATAGACATATCCTCCGAGTCACTATCACTCTCATTGCCCACAACTTGTTTTTCCTCCTTAGGGGCTTTCAAAGAGATGACCTTATCTATTTTCTTTAATTTTTTGGAAGGAAACATACCTAGTTCATAGGTTTGAAAATCACCTACTAAGTCCTCAAGTTTTGTAGAGTGCAAGGTGGGTAAAGAATTTAGAACGGTCACTTTAAGGATAAATGTCTCTGGTAGGGACCTTAAGATTTTATTTACTACACGATCATAGGGTATTTTCTCTCCCAAATTGAATGATGAATTGGCTATAACTGAAATTCTAAGCATAAAATTCATCAAAGGTTTATTTTTCAAGCATTTTCATGGTTTCGAATTGAGTGGTGAGATTTTGGAGTTTTGAAGCCTTAACGACACTAGTTCCCTCGTGAGTGAGTTGTAATATATCCCAAGGTTCTTTTGAAATTTCATAAGTCATGATACGAAGAAATTCATCCGATGTAATCGCACTAAATAAAGCATCCAAGCCTCGAGAATTAAAGTTAAATAGTTTTAGTTCATTCGTACTCCAACGCTCGATGGGTTTGGGGACATGCTCATTTTCTACCAAATATGCGGGTGGGGTCCACCGATTAACAACTGATAGCCAAACCCTCTCGTTGATGGACTTAAGTGTTGATTTCATACGCGTTTTACAATATGCGTAATTTGAACCATCGAAAATAGGAAATTTTGAAAATGGGAAAAATTCCATTTTAACCCAAAAAATTTTCTAAAAGGACCTTAGTGCAATAAATTAGCGCTCCGGCTCTGATACCACTTGTTAATGTACAGAAACCCAAAAATTTTAAAATACTTCTTTTAAAATATTAATTTCCTTTATGTGCATAATAGGATGGTTCAAATTCAAAAACTCCACACACATGTGACACCTCGCCTAATTAAACATCGGGTGATCAAGCCTTCATTAAATTAAAGCAGGTTTCTCAAATGGTTCATTCTTAGCATCATTGTCGAAAACTTTTAAATTACTAATACCCTAAGTAAAAATTAGACCGGTGCCAAATTTTATCTATCTTAAAAAAGATAAATCAAACATGCAGAACAAAGTATAAAAATAACCATGTACCATAACCCAATCAACAAAGTGTGAGTACAAAAGAATAAGAGTAATACCGAATAAACCATCGGATAAAATCCCAAAATAATAGTAAACAACCACTACTCTGAAACTAAACATCTCAGACTGATATCGGACCACGAGTCCATACAAACAATAGTGTTAGATCCTGCACTAGATCTGAATGAGAGATATCGTCTAATCAAAATCTTGTAAGCATCCACTGTGCTACAGCTTCGAGTCCCTGGAATGAAATCATCATACATGGCCTCCCTGTGGCTGGACACCTAAAAGGTTTTGAAAATATTTTATAGCAAGATTTAGTCCTCAAAACATTTTAAAAACATTTAGCAAGCGTTTATCACAATATAAAATGCGGTTATTGATTACACATGTTAGGTTCTCGTACAGTCTCTTGAGTTTACTCACCGCTCATCTTTTGTGCACACCTAACGTTCTACACTTAGCCTACCTGGCCATATCTTCCAAGCTAACTAGGACTAAGTATTCATCTGAACTTATGTATACTCAAGTTCTCGTATCGCCCACACAGTACATCCATTTCATTAACATCTCGCGAAGGTTAATTAATACTCAAGTAACATTTCACCTATGTTATGTTTCAAAACTTCTCATTTAGTTTCACTACTAAATTCCTACAATTATCACAATTTCTATCTTCCCACTTTTATAATTAGTTTCACTACTTAAATTACTAAATAGATATTCTCTATCTAACATTACTTTTAGTAATTATGTTTCACTACTTAATTTACCAGTTCGGTATGTATCTTTAGATACATAATATATATCAATCTACTAATACACAGAAGTAGAATATAATCAAATATATATTTCACGCTCAATGTATATTAAATATCAGTCATTACTATTTTGTACTTTTCACACATGTAAAGGACTCTTGGTTCGGAATGATTCATCGACCCCAAGTAAGAATTGGTTCGGTATGATACATTGACCCCAATTATTTATATACACAAATTCTATCTCGGACTCTTTCATCACGCCACCAGTTCAAAGATTTTGTTGGGCATTTTACATCGACGCCAAACATATAATAACCCTATGTTAGTTCGGAATATCTCATCGCCCCTAACATAGTTAATTTAGGTATATCTCTCTCGACCTAAAAGATCATATAATTCAGTAGGTACACGCCCGACCTATTAATTATGTTCGTACGTAATATTTTAATCTCTTATCTCTACCGTACAATATTCACTTTACTATTTATCTCATTAATCGCATTTATTTGAGTATTCACACAACTCTAAGGGTTCAAGTTACCCCTCACATATAATTTCAGTAGTTATTACTAACCCAACTGGTCTATTACTTGAATTGACTTTACCACGCCTCGTAACTCAATTCTGAGTTCCCCTTATACTCTACTAAATTGAATTATTCTCGTCGGTCCATAATCTAAGTCCTACACCCAATGGCCTTATCAGATTTCGACAATATACCTATTAGTCTTATTATCACTCCCATATAAGTATAATATAAATCCTAGGATACTAATTCATTCCGGAAAACAAAGAAACCTTAAACAAAAAAAATTTGGGGAAAATAGCTTACGTCGATCGATCGACTACTAGGTTCGATTGATCAACCTAGTCGATCGATCGACATTTGAGATCGATCGACATTCAAGATCGATCGATCGATCGAGCAGGGACAGACGCAGTTCATCTTCTTCGTTAACCACTTCCTCCATTAACAAATCTCCAAACTTCATTATAGTTCACCAAACATTGACCCAATGATCCTAACATGTTTCCACGTATACTAGGACAATTTATAATGTGTAAAATACATCGAAACCCCAATTCCTTTAAAAAAATAGTGAATTAAACCCAGAATTTCTTAAACCCTATATGGTGTTCTTCCCATATAAGCATTCAAAACCCAAATTTTATTCCGAAATAATCATCAAGTGTACGCTGAATATTAATCCTCTACATATGTTGAATCATTCTACATGTGATTCCTATCCCAACATGTATAAATATCATTATTCTCCTATCAAGTTATTGATTTAACAAAACTACTCAAAAACCCTACACATAGGTATTATAACTTTATAATTTTTGCAATAAACAACTTGCCTTGACCGAGGGAATCTGATTTCGTGGAGTTGATGATGGATTGATGCTTCTCTTCTTCAATCCTTCCTCCTAAGGCTCCTAGGCTGCAAGATCCAAACCCAACCTTCTCAAAAGCATCTTCTAGGCCTTTAGGATGGTTTTCTCCTTCTCTTTAATGGTATTTGTGTTTTCATGGGTTTTATAACCGTAACCCCTCTATTATATGGCTGATAAAAGGCTCTCAAATTCGTAGGTCTCCATACCCTCTCATGTTAAAAGACCAAAACACCCCCGAACGGTCTCGGTTTAGTCCAAAATTACCCCTAGACTCAACTCGTACCCCCAGGTATACTATTTTGACTAATTTGACCCTTCCGGACTCATCTGTGACATCTAAATTATCATTTGAGTCATTTAAAAATATTACGCGTTCTCACCCCAACACAGTCTACACGCGTTAAGTAACTATTTACCACTCGCACTAAGTAAATATAATGAGGCAATATAAATCGATATCTATCTCTCGATTAATATTCCATAATTACAATTTTTTTAATTAAACTCATTAAATTACTCCTCTTACGTAATTTAAATTAAGCCGTATTTTCTCATTTAATTCTCCAATTTAACTAAATAGAATATTCAGAAATACGGGGTATTACATACTTCCCCCTTTACAAAGGAATTTTGTCCTCGAAATTAGGAGGCTGGTATTGAGACTAAGGACCTTAAACAACCAAATCATATCATCCTAACGGTCGCCCCAAGTACATGCCTTGCTTCATTATAAACTCTTATCGCATGTTACCCATGCCGCATATATCATAATTAAGTCTCATTACTTAATTTCTCCATAGTTTTTTCCCAATCTAGCGTTAACTCTTGAAATTAAGTTTCTCCTTACTTAATTTACCCTTTTGATGTATATCTCTATATATAACATCTATGTGTCTACTATCACTCATAAGTAGAATATTATAAGGTATATATTTCATACACAATATATACTATAAGGGAAATTGGTCTGGCAAAATCATCGGTCCCAATAATCCTATCATTTACATTGGTCCGAAAATCCCTCGACCCCAAGGTAAAGGTAATGCATATGTTGGTTCAGACCTGCTGTCGATACCAAATTTATCATCGATTTGGTTCGAAAAATCATCGACCCCAAATCGATCCTTCATGTATTGATCTGGAACATCATCGACTCCAATACAGAATTTAAGCATACTTATTATCGTACATAAGTAGGAAATCATAAGGTATATATATCTTACACATAACATATACTATCGACAGTTATTTTATAATCACACCCCTTTTATAACACTTTTGGGGTTATTGGCTCGGAATCCCACCTCGATCACCAATAGTGATTGTCTATATTGTCTCGGAATCACACTTCGAGCACAATATAAGTATATATATCTCATCGCACATGAGTAGACAATTTGTGAGCCATATATTTCACACTTGATATATTATAAAATGTCATACCCAAATAGAATATCCTCATATCACGCGTTAAGAACTAAGAGTTTGGAATTTCTCCTTGAACCACACCTCAAAGTATATGTATTGTTCGTAATAGGTACCCCCAAACCTAATCCTTATGTACAGTCCATATAGGAACTCACACTACCAATAAATATGCTCATATAGGTATGCATTCAACCTATGAATTGATCAGTGGGCTTCTCCAAAATCCCACTATCGTAAGCGCGTATTGTGATCCTTTCTCACTAACATTGAGTCGTAGGCGACACAACATACTAAAAATAAAACTTTATCTCTATTCCTCCCTAAGCATCTCTCACGGCGTGGAATTTTAGGATTTTATCCTGATTCCCAACCATGTAGAGCGGCACCGTGCACTTGTGCACTCTTCCTTTTCAACTAAATACTAATCCATCCTGGTCACCCCATTCCACTACCCCAACGAAATGTTGGCTTAATTATGATGTTGACAGTCCATCAATAATTTATAAGTCTATCTCCTCATTCCATCATTGGAAACGTCGGTTCACTACCACATTCTGGTTGCTCATTTCGATTCCATCTTTCTCTATCAACTAGTGGCGTGTCTGGAGACAATCTCACTATGTCTCTTCCTCAACATCGCTTCCCACTTACGTCATCTTTCCTTAAGTGGTACTCTATTCCCCTCTCTTCGGGTATATTATACTTTACAATCCATCCACTCTTCGTAATTGGTGCATTTTTAGGGTTGGTTACTTTATAAGAATCAACATTTTTGTAACGCATAAGTCACTCTCAACACTCAGTTAAGTAGCACCTTGCATTACTTCTTCACAACAATTAGGCCTCCCAAATCAAGAGTTAACTTTTGAACGGCTTCCCACCGACTTTTATCCCATAGGGTGTGCTGGCTCTCTCAGCACATATAAGTTCGGATCATCGTCTATCTCCCATGACGTTCAATCCATTTCATTAATACGACTTGCCTCATAACTTCCCCACCAGCGCACTTATCAAACATAATTTTTCTGCATCCCTCTATCTCGGATGACTAAGAAAGCCAATTGACTAGGGCGCCCATACATCCTTTTCTCCATGCACATTTGCAAAAACATTTCAAACGTCGCACTCGTAAAATGCTTTTCCTCAACTCTATCCTTGTCTTCATGGCGTGACTACAATTTTGCTGGTATTCTCAATCCCCTATAGACCAAGAATCAAATTCTCGCCCACAAAGTCCCACATATCCCTTCGTGGTGAAATAAGACTTTCACTGTTTCTCCACAACACTACCAGTTCCACTGATGCCCTAGTATCTAACAACGTCTCTTCTCCTGACGTGCATAAAAATTTAGTCGCATCCCCTTTCACAATCGAACTTAAACAAGGGACTTCTCTCCATTCATTCTTACTGGGCATTATTGGAACAAATTATAGTCGAGATACTCAAATTCCATTCCTCGTCAATATGTGCGACCATACTCCAATATCTCTAAAGGAGTCAAGTGGTACTGCACTTATACTATCACTAAGTCCTTAGCACTAATCATAACAATGAGCTCAATCTCTCCGCTCACCGGTCATACGATATACCTTGAATCACATCATTAAAGTCCCTCTACACTGAGATCAATCACTATGAGACATCCATAATCTCTTAAGTCTCCAATATACTAATGAATAATGTGAGCTCGACTCTCTTTCAGGTGAGGCATCATCAAGTACCTCATTCACTTGAGGCTAAAACTCATGTACTTTCTTTCCCATCGCACTAGTGGTTCAAATAGTTCCCGGACATGATACGCTTGTCCTTACAGAAATGAAAAACTTATCGGAGTTATTATTTCCTTAAATAACTTTGGGTAAGATCAACACGCGTGTTCTTACATCCCACATAAGACATCTTTTCATAAATACCCTTATTACAGGCCACACCCACTAGTTTAGGGTATTCCTCCTCTCGGACTTGGTAGCCTTGATTTTTAACACTATCATCATGGTTCCCTTAGTTTCGGTGACCAAGGAATGCACTATTAGACTTAACTGTCCCGACATAGGATCAAATCAATGAATCCCGTAGTGGATTTCCACTTATGGCTTGCACTTGCCCCATTACATTCAGTCTTACTCTTTGACTAAATTCTTAAACTCTTTTAGCTCTGCCCACCTAGGAACACTTACCTCAACCTTGTAAGAAGCACCATACTGCCTTCATACACATAAGGCATCCAATAAGAGTTTTACCAAAATTGTGAACGATAACTCGAGAGTCCATTCTTTCAAGAGCTCTTTTTCCCTTGTACCTATCTCATCGGGTACAAGTTCACTTCAACAGATAAGTTTTTTTCTCACAGTTGGCTTCTACCAGGCTTTCACATGATGGGTTCACAAATTTCCATTCACTTTGCTTATGAACCATCATTGGAGAAATTTGATGTTAAACTATACGTAAGATCCCTCTATTTGTATACTGACCTTCGGTCCGGATGTGGTGACTGGTTTCCCCACCACGTTGCCTCTAAAAAAAATTTACTCAAATTTTCACTTCTGAGTATTTCTACTCTGTCCTAAATGCCAAAACCTCTGACATTCTACTTCCATTGGTTAATATGCACAGTCGCCATTTTATCAAATTTTTCACCGGTCGTTCTCTTCCAAGATCTTTCAGACCTTCTCCCATTATCAATGCGTTGGGCGGGTTTAGATTAGCCTCACCATTTGCCTTCGGGATACTTAGAAAAATGTCTGATATGCCCCAACATTTCTTCCAGCATCTACTTCAATTACACACTAGGAGTGACCTCGGCAACGGTCATCTCTCCTATGATTACCATCCTCGAACACCCCATGCTTCATGCCGAGCTCCTCCCTCCTGCAGTCCTTCCAAAACCAATGTTGGTCTTACCACCATGTTCGACGTACCATGCCCAATCGAACTCGTATATATAACACTACATCTTCTAAATATCAAGAGAACGTAAACTACGTACGTAGAGGAGTACAACAATCCTAAGATAGTGCTCTATATCAATCAAACGATACGATAAAAATGTAGTAAGCCGTACAGATGCTATGGACACTAGAACCTGATGCTCTAATACCATATGTGACACCCCACCTAATTAAACATCGGTTGATCAGGCCTTTATTAAATAAAAACAGGCTTCTCAAATGGTTCAATCTTAACATCACTGTCAAAAACATTTTAATTACTAATCCCCTAAGTAAAAATTAGACCGGTGCCAAATTTTATCTATCTTAAAACATATAAATCAACCATACGGAACAAAGTATAAAAATAACCATGTACTATAACCCAATCAACAAAGTATGAGTACAAAAGAATAAGAGTAATACTGAATAAACCATCAACTAAAATCCCAAAATAATAGTAGAACAACCACTAGTCTGAAACTAAACATCTGAGACTGATACCGGACCACAAGTCCATAGAAAGAATAGTGTGAGATCCTGCACTAGATCTGAATTAGAGATATCGTCTAATCAATATCTTGTAAGCATCCACTGTGCTACAGCTTCGATTCTCTAGAATGAAATCATCATACATGGCGTCCCTGTGGTTGGACACCTAAAAGGTTTTGAAAATATTTTATAGCAAGAGTTAGTACTCAAAGCATTTTAAAAATATTTAATAGGCGTTTATCACAATATAAAATGCAGTTATTGATTACACATGTTAGGTTATCGTATACTCTCTTTAGTTTACTCACCTCTCATCTTTTGTGCACACCTAACGTTCTACACTTAGCCTACCTAGACATATCTCCCAAGCTAACTAGGACTAAGTATTCATCTGAACTTATGTATACTCAAGTTCTCGTATCGCCCACACAGTACATCCATTTCATTAACATCTCGCGAAGGTTAATTAATACTCAAGTAACATTTCACCTATGTTATGTTTCAAAACTTCTCATTTAGTTTCACTACTAAATTCCTACAATTATCACAATTTCTATCTTCCCACTTTTATAATTAAATTACTAAATAGATATTCTCTATCTAACGTTACGTTTAGTAATTATGTTTCACTACTTAATTTACTAGTTCGGTATGTATCTTTAGATACATAATATATATCAATCCACTAATACACAGAAGTAGAATATCATAAAATATATATTTCACACTCAATGTATATTAAATATCAGTCATTACTATTTTGTCCTTTTCACACATGTAAAGGACTCTTGGTTCGGAATGATTCATCGACCCCAAGTAAGAATTGGTTCGGTATGATACATCGACCCCAATTATTTATATACACAAATTCTGGCTCGGACTCTTTCCTCACACCACGAGTTCAAAGGTTTGGTTCAGCATTTTACATCGACCCCAAACATATAATAACCCTATGTTAGTTCGAAATATCTCATCGACCCTAACATAGTTAATTTAGGTATACTTCTCTCGACCTAAAAGATCATAAAATTCATTAGGTACATGCCCGGCCTATTAATTATGTTCATACGTAATATTTTAATCTCTTATCTCTACCGTGCAATATTCGCTTTACTATTTATCGCATTAATAACATTTATTTGAGTTTTCACACAACTCTATGGCTCCTAGTTACCTATCACATATAATTTCAGTAGTTATTACTTACCCTAATGGTCTATTACTTGAATTGACTTTACCTCGCCTCATAACTCAGTTCTGAGTTCCCCCGATAGTCTACTAAATCGGATTATTCTCGTCGGTCCATAATCCAAGTCCTACACCCAATGGCGCTTATCGGACCTCAACAATATACCTATTGGTCTTATTCTCACTCCCACATAAGTATAATATAAATCCTAGGATACTCATTCATTCCCAAAAATCAAAGAAACCTTAAACATGGGAAATTCTGGAAAAATAGCTTATGTCGATCGATCGACCTAGTCGATCGATCGATAGAGCAGGGACAGACTCAGTTCATCTTCTTCGTTAACCTCTTCCTCCATTAACAAATCTAAAAACTTCATTATAGTCCACCAAACTTCGACCCAATGATCCCAACATATTTCCACATATACAAGGATAATTTCGAACATGTCAAATACATCAAAACCCCAATTCCTTTACAAAAATAGTGAATTAAACCCAGAATTTCTTAAACCCTATTTATGGTGTTCTTCCCATATATGCATTCAAAACTCAGATTTTATTCCGAAATAATCACCAAGTCTACTCTGAATATTAATCCTCTACATATGTTAAATCATTCTACATGCGATTCTTATCCCAACATGTATAAATATCATTATTCTCCTATCAAGATATTTATTTAACAAAACTACTCAAATACCCTACACATGGGTATTATAACTTTATAATTTCTTTCAATAAACAACTTGCCTTGACAGAGGGAATCTGATTTCGTGGAGTTGATAATGTATTGATGCTTCTCTTCTTCAATCCTTCATCCTAAGGCTCCTAGGGTGCAAGATCCAAACCCAACCTTCTCAAAAGCATCTTGTAGGCCTTCGAATGGTTTTTTCCTTCTCTGTAATGGTATTGGTGTTTACATGGGTTTTCTAACCCTAACCCGTCTTTCATATGGATGATAAAAGGCTCTTAAATTCGTAGGTCTCCATACCTTCTCATGTTAAAAGACAAAAACACCCCTGAACGATCTCAGTTTAGTCCAAAATTACCCCGAGACTCAACTAGTACCCTCGGGTATACTATTTTGACTAATTTGACCCTTCCAAACTCATCTGTGACCTCTAAATTATCATTTGAGTCACTTAAAAATATTACTCGTTCTCTCCCCAACACGGTCTACACGCGTTAAGAAACTATTTACCACTCGCACTGAGTAAATATAATGAGGCAATATAAATCGGTATCTATCTCTCGATTAATATTCCATAATTGCAATATTTTAATAAAACTCATTAAATTACTCCTCTTACGTAATTTAAATTAAGTCGTATTTTTTCATTTAATTCTCCAATTTAATTAAATAGAATATTCAGAAATACGGGGTATTACAACATAATAAATTTTAATTTCTTTCAAATTAAAATTAAACTAAACTAAAAGTGACATTAAATTAATCCAGCAAAAAATTTCACTTAAACATATTTAATTTAATCCAAGTCCTAAAATTTTCCTAACAATAGATATTCAATTTCCTTTTTAGGCCAAACCCAATTTTACCAAATTACAACAAGTGACTGAATTAAATTAACATAAACATTTCCCAAATTTAATTAGCACCAAATTGAGAAAAAATGTGATTAATCCAAATTTAACTTACATAAGCCTAATCATGCATTCTAAGGTGATTTGCAAGATAAAATTAAATCACATCACACTACACGTCGATGTACTAGGAAAACCCAAATAGGAAAAAACTCGGACGACCCTAGCCTAACAAATCCACTAAGTATGGAATTACAATTACAAGACAAAAAGACTTACCCCAACAACTTGACTCCATCCAAGCCTTGATGCTCACTATTGTAAACACCTCCACCTAGTAGATAACCATGGACTCCTCCAACGTCTCATATTCCACCAATGGGGCTCTTGGTCACCGTCACCCTCACGCGAAGCCTTTCCTCTAGTGGGAACACCGCAGTAAACAAATCTTCTTCTTTATGGGATATAGAACCAAACCTAAACAAACTCTTCAAATGTAAGAGATTAATCGGTGCTAAACACTCCAGGAAACGATATGTATGACGAACTTATAATTGAAAATAAATAAACATATAGGTGTAAGTGTTCTACAAAAATCATTCCATGAAAAATTAAACACCAAAACATTAACTTTTGATAGAAGGATTTTTCTCTCAATATGTATCACTCTAAAAGTCTCAAATGATATCTTCAAAAGACTAGTTCCCATACTACGTAAAGGTGGTAAAAGGAAATGGGGAAAAATTAGTGGGAAAGTGGTTAAAAAAGGGAACTGTCAGATTTTTTGCTTTCCCACAAGAGTCTTTCGATCGACTTTCCCAGGTTGTTCGAATGACATCGTTCGAAAGAAATTTCAATGGGAAAATAGGCCAAAATTTTGTTGGAAAAACTCGTTCGAGTGAGGTCGTTAGAATGAAATTTTTAAAAAAATAGAGAATTTTGGGAAACTCGTTGGCAAACTCGTTCGAATTCTTGTTCGACCAACACTTTGAACGAAAATTCAGAAGTTACAGTTTTTCAATTTTAAGGCCAAAAACTTGTATCCAAAGTTCTAAAATAGTTTCTGAAAATAAAAAGGTCATTTTAGACAAAATTACACCCATAAAAATATTCAAAGTCTCCTACATGTATAAAAGTGCATTCATACCTTTCAAAAACTATAGAATCCTCAACTCGATGATGTAGAATTGAGGCACTAGAAAATCGACAATGATGAAACTTTTAAAACTTGGCCGCTACATCTTCAACAAACTCGTCCTATGACTCAACAAAGATGGATACACTTTACACTCTATCCTACGACTCAAATTGTTTTGTCCGAAATTAAGCCAATACTACAAATTGACTCGAGGGGAAATTTGTCCTTATAGGAAAAGGGGGTCGTTCAAACGATATATGTGGGTTGTTTGAAAAGAGAACCAATGTCGCGCAAAATAGGGTTCAAACAACCTTCGAGTGATATTTCACTACATTACACTCCCAGGTCGCACGAGGCCATACATCAAATGATATAATAAAGTCATTCGAACGAGTCTCTTATCGTTAGAATGACGTGCCTCAAAATATTTTTAATCCGATGGCCTTTGTATTTTGTCACATTTCTAGCCATTGGATCGTTGTGTTGTCAAGATCTGGTGAGCCCGGATTGGGCAAAATGAGATTTTTTATCTTTAAAGAGTTTTATCAGGCTTTTTTGGGTCATTTGTTGGGTAAAAATGAAAGAAAAGATAGAGAGGGAGAAGGGTGTCCTTCCACCATTTTGGGGTGTTCTTCCACCATTATTTGTCTTCCACCACCATAAACCACCGCTTTCTTCCAGTATTTCATCATATTCAAGCCTATCACACCCATTTCCACCATTGTTAAAGTGGAGATTCAACTTTTGGAGAAGTGGAATGGGATTTGTGGAGAAAATTATTGTAACAACCCAGGCTTTTGAGCGACTATTTTATTTTATTTTGCCAGATGGGATAATTTTATAAAATCGGGGAAGTTGGAGTAAATATTATTTCCCGTGATCTTAAGGGATAATATTTACTATGTTTTGTCTATTTACCATTATGAGAAGGTAAATAGCATTATATTGTGTCTTATTGCGTCGTTATATGTTATGCGATGGTTATGACTCACATTTAAATTGGAGCCTAATTAATGAAATAAAATGAATTTGGAACACAATAATAGTTAACATTTTTTCGAATGCCAAAATAGGCGGTGCGATTGTTTTTAGAATATAGTCGAAATAAGTGCCAAGTTTTATTTTTGAGTTTTGGGCACTTTGGGCGTGTTATGACTCAATTATGTTGTTGCGAGTCATTTTAATGGTATGTTAGCAATTAAAAGAGGGGCATTTATGTTTTAGCACACGTATAAGTCCCCCACCCCACCTTTTTATTTCTCATTTGTGGCATAAGCCAAGAGAGAGAGAGAGAGAGAAGGAATAGAGAGTTGGGAGAAATGGAGAGAAAGAGAGAAAAATAGAGATTTGAGGCTGAAATTCGTTGCTACCGGGAGGGAATCTGAGACTATGAACTCGAGGAATGTTTCTTACTTGCTAGATATTGATTTAATGTGATAAATTGGAGGTATAGTTAGGTTTTTGGAGACTTAAATCATTTTTGGGTTTTGGGGTTTTTTGGTGTTTAATCCCTTGATCTTTGATTTAATTTGGTTTGGAGGAGATTATGTTAGTTAATAATGGTGTGGAAATGATTGGATCAATTCTTGTTGTTGTATTTGGGTGGATTAACGAATAAAATCTTGGAGGTTTCGTTAATGGCCGAAACAGCTTCTCGGAGAAGAAGCTACCCGCCATGATCGATCGAGCCTTCGATCGATCGATGGCCAAGGGTCGATCGATCGACGCCTACTAATAGCTAGGGAAACTTTTTGAGTGAAATAGATTCGGCTCCCAGGCAAATCGATTCGGCTTGGGGGTAGGCTACAGGTCTGGGAGATCAAATCGATTCGGATTAAGGACGAATCGATTCGAATAGATGAAGAAAGTTTGTTTTGCTCACCGAATCGATTCTATTTTGGGCGAATCGATTTGCAACCAGGGGTGAACCGATTCGGCACTAGGGGGAATCGATTCGGCTGCTTATTTTTGTGAGATTTTGCTAGTTTTGTTTTAGCCCTTTTTCCTTTAGGTTCAAAGTTTAGGAAACTTCCTTTGGTAAGTAATGGGGAGTCCTAGAGGGTTGTTTTGGGTAGAATAATGTCCTAGGAAAAAATGGGATAATTGGGCTTATAGCGAGAACTAGTTTATGTAGGTTAATGTCCGTATGATGTAGGAAGTTAACCTAAAAATAAATTGGAGATAAAATGTTAATGTTGGGACTTTTGGGAGTCAATTATTGAAGGAGAATCATTTTTATGATCTATGGTTTTGTGTTGATATCTTGGAGGCTAGTTTGAGGATATTGGCACTTCGGATCTTAGGTCATTAATAAAATATGACTCAATGAGAATGAAATGAATATGCTAAAATGTGGTACTAAATGAATAAGTACAAATGAGTTTTGAGAATGTAAAAATGGATGTTTTCAAATGGAAAAAGTAATGATTTTCATAAATGTTAATTTATGGATACACACATCTCTAAATCGCTATCATAAGGGAAGTTGCGTGCATATAATGAAGCCCCCTGGCTAATGAATGCATGGTGGATATAGCCCTAGGTCATATGAGCATTTATTGTATATTTTCTGCACTGGTGAGGTGATTCTGGGTGTGGTCATGACTCTCCCACAGGCATATGGCCGCTTCCCGGCGTTTCATTAGGATCCCAGGTTGTCTTGGTGATAGGCCCTCACAGAGTGGGGAAACTCGGACGGGCGGTCTTAGAGAACGTTATATGATATGATATAAAACTATGGTTAATAATGTTGGACATTATTGTTATTAAAGCATTTTATGATAATGAAATGGCTTTAATTTACATTTGCTGGATGGAAGAAGGGAAATGGGACGTTAAATACATTTCCGGATGGAAGAAGGAAAATGGATGATATGATATGAAAAGGTTAAAGCATTTTTTATGATAATAAAACTTGTTTTAAATTATATATATTTTTTGGATGGAAGAAGGAAAATGAAAAGTTATGAAAAGAAAAGGTAAAGCATTTTTATGTTAATAAAACTTGCTTTAATATGTATTTTTCCTGGATGGAAGAAAGGAAATAAAATTGGTAAAGAAAGTTTTGAAATGAGACTAATTGGTAAACATTTGATAAAATGATTTGCCATATATGTATTGCCTAAAGAAATAGGAACCGTGCCTTTAGATGGTGAATGGATTCATTTGTGTCTCTTTGAGTAGCTGTAGACGAGACCCCCCCCCCCCCACATATATATATATATATATATATATATATATATATATATATATATATATATATATATATATTGATTTCGTGTTGAGGGTCTAATGGATCTCGACGATCAACCTTGCCTAGTAGTAGTGTATCGGGGGGTTCCTTGTTTAGATTTCGCTTCGCGAGACACCCTACGCACGAATAGGGCATAGTGTTAAGACTCGGGAGAAGTTATTCCTTAGTACTTGGGTTAACTAGAGCATTTCATTGATATTGCACTAGGTTGTTCTTTTAGAATGAGAGTTGAGAATCTTTATATTATATTGCGATAGAATTAGGCACTTAACTGTCATGCATTTTAGTCACATGGTAATTATATCAAATCGGGCCCTGGCCCGACTATAATTCTCTATTTTTGCATTTACTCCTTGTCGTACAGGTGCTCTACCGCATGGACACCCATATTTATATTTCCATTCCAGTTGTCTTGGAGCTATCGCATTTTGCGAATGTTGTAGGTTATTTGTCATAGACGCTTCTTTCCATTGTACTCTAGTTATGTTCAGTTATATATTCGGGCGTGTTGCCCATGCTTTGTATTCATTTATTATATTGTAATAATTGAATTGTAATACTCGGTGTAACTATTTGTATTGGTCTGTTCACCGACAACTTATTTGGTGATTATTTATTATATTGTCATTCTTTATTCGTTGATTTTTGATATCCCCCATTTTTGCAAATGGGATTGTCTAGTGCTTTCTTTTATTTACGAAATTTTAAATTTGACAGCCATTTCCTAAAATAATTGGTGGTTATCTCATAAAATTATTTTAATCGACAGTGATGCTGAGAATGGACCATCTATGATTCCTGTGATTATTAGAGTATTGGGCTGGCCACCTATTATTTTAGTAGGTGGCTTGTCACAGATGGTATCAGAGCATCTGGTTCTAGAGTCCTTAGGAATCTGTGCGGATGTATTACACCTTATGCGTTTCTTTTGATTTGATAAAGAGCCTTAAGATTAATATCGTTGATTTCTGTTATGATATTTTGTTCTCCTTCTATGATATGAGAACCCCGATTATCTTTTGCGCATTCGTGTGAAACTCATAAGTTGTTAGATGAAGGGCGTCAAGGAAGGCCATTGTGAAGGCGTCATGAGACGGTAATACTAAGAGCTGTGAGTTGTAGTCGGGGATGAAGGTCGCTTAAGAGGTCGCTCCCTTTGTAGCATTATCCCATATTGCTACCGTGACTACTAAGTACAGTAGATATAGTTTTCCAAGTACTGCTGCCAGTAGAGAGTGGTACTAAGCTTGGGATTCCAAGCGATGTTAATCTAAATATTGAGAAGTGATTGAAAAGGACTACATGTTGAAGTTTGGTCGGATGGAGGAAGTATATCTCATTCGGTGAGAACATAAGGCCCGAGGGCTTTTATCTATAAAGGGGTATAGAAGTGCCAAGGTGTGAAGATTGGAGGAAAATCTTTCACCTATTGGAATAAGGTCAGAGTGGAGAAAATGGTAGTCGCAATATTTCAGTGGAGCCTAAAGTTTAGACCATAGGGAAACCCATTAGATGTTTTCAACAGCGAGTTTCTCTCGGATGTCAGGAATGATGAGAAAGTAGATTCTCAAGTACTCACGCGAGGTTCGATCAGAGGCAACAAAGAGTTACAGAGTTAAGGAAACCTTGAATCGAAGTGGGTTGATACAAGGAAGAGTTACGTATAAGTGTTGCTAACACTTCCAGAGAAGTAGTGTTAATGAGAGCCCATTGGTGTACATCCACCTAGGGAAGACTCATTAAACTAAGGCCGTAGAGGCTAGTAGAATGTTCTCTTTGTTGAAGAAGTTAAGGGAACTATACGAGTAATCGCTAGAGTAGATAGAGATGGAAGTAGTTTGGTTCGGTTAAGACTAGAATATATGTCAAGGAACCATTAGTAGTGGCCAAAGAGATTGGCAAGTATGTTGGTGGGAATTTCCACCTTTGCAGAGGAGGGTGGAGCATTCCTTATGATAAGTTGGAGTAGTATTTCATTTACCCTAGATTCGGGTGTGTAAATTGCGCTTGTGGTATTATTGATATTATTATAGTGAGTACACCTATATGACTTCCGTGGAAGGGAGGTTCTATATTTTTCCTCACTCGTTATAAATCGAGTATTGATATTTTAGAAGTATATGTGTGCTATGTGCTACTCGTATTATATGTATTATATGGGTGGAATTATTATTTGTTTGGTTGCGGTGATAGCAAGCGAATAAATCGCGAGGCTATCCTATGTTTAGTTTCAAAGTGGAACTAGTGGTTCTATAATATCTCTCCTGGATACAGGTTGAGACTTTATAGAGGTGGTTTATGGTATGCGAGGATTTTCTTTTCATTTTGCATGCATGATTGTTGCATTTTTTTCTTTCTTTCTTTTCCTTTCTTTCTTTCTTTTTGTTGTTGAGATGCTGGGTTGGAAGGTTTAGCTGAGAATCACGTGATTGAGTGATTAAGGGATAAGTTGATGTGCGATATATGAGCACTGTAATAGTCCTTCCGTCTGATCGATGTGGGGGAGACTAAGATATGAAAATCAGATTGAGACTTATGGTTATGCCTTAATGAGAAGGCCATTTATAAAGATATGTGTGTGTATATTGGGATAAGGCATTTGCGGCATCTTACAGAAAGTAAATTCCAGATTAGTTAAATTTTTAGTTAATTAAGATGGTAAGACGTAAAAGCAGAAGTGCATTTGAAGGGTTACGAGTTAGGATTTTAGCAGTCCAGATCATGTGTCTAAGACCATTACATCTCGACCACCGATGATGCGAGGTAGTAGTGTAACGGTAGGGTTCCTTGTTTGGATTTCTCTTCGGTGAGACGTCCCACACATGAAACCGAGCGAATGTCGAAAGTTGAGAAACGTCTCGGACACTAGGGATATAATTAGTATAATATTTACACAACTTGATTAGGATATATATCGACTTTAGTATTATTAGGATGTAAGACCCTTAAGGCATGTGACCTTGCTTTAGGAAGGCGATTGGGAGTTGACCACAATAGGTTTGTGGATTAACTCTAAGTAGGATTGGGTTCTCACAACGAAGAAGTATGGGATCTCGAGTGATTTAGAACAGTAGGCCATAAATGGTGGGGCCTCTATTAGATAGAGTGGTACGTCGATAACCTATCTTTTGGGGAGTTAAAAGGATGAGTTAACTTTTACTCCTGCACTCGTGTTGTTAAAATTGAGAGTGGATTTAACGAACTAGTCTCTGCTAGGAACGGGAAGTATTAATACTGGAGAATGGACCCATTGTTTATGCGTCTCACAGACTTAAACCACGTGAGAAGTATTATCCCCCGCTTGATGTAGAGTTCATAGTGGTAGTATTCGCCTTAAATAAACTGAGGCACTACTTCCTGGGTAGCAAACTGGTTTTTTCATGAGCAACAAGTTAGAGTTCGTAAAGGACTATCAATTGGATATTCCCTTTTGCTAAGGAAATGCGAATGGGAGTAGTAGATGCGCCGAGTAGAAAACCGTTAGAGAGATTAGTTGAGGCAAGGAATGCCAAGTGGAACGAGCTTAATCGAGGGGATGCTATAGCAAGAGCGTTCATGTCCATGATTGACCCTTTCACCTATTAGTGTGAAGAGACTAGTGGTGGAATGAGGAAGGAAGGGAGTAGTAGATTTTATGGGTCGAATTTCTGTAGAATAGTTCGGATCGTTTCTTAAAAGTATGGTGCCATATGTGTGGCCTAGTGTAGTCGGTTGAGCAATTCCCCTGTTCGTGGTAATTGAACCAGCGGACGATATATATTTCTTAGGATTGGAGAGGTCCGAGAATATTTCTTTAACGATTGGGGCTCCTTGAGCCGCATAGTTTTAAGGGATACACCAATGCGAATAGATGTTAGTAGTGTTTGGGTAGAGCGATTATATGTTATTGTAGTTATTCCCTGGCAAGGGTATAACGTGATTTGAGAAAAAAGGCAATTTGTGCCGAGATATATAGGTATCTCCTTCCGTAGAAGAAAAGTAGGATCGATAGTTCATGAGGAACAATTTGGTGCTATGTTAGAGCACGAAGAAGGTAGACTGAGATCGAATAGTGATGACCTTAGTCCGAGTCCGATGGGGACGCCTTCCTGCCGAGGGATTTGCTAGGAATGATAAAATGATAGTTTGGTATAGTATACCCTTTGTATGATTATGGGGTACGCCTGAATTTTGGGGGCAAAATTCCCTTTTAAGGTGGGGAGTATGTAACAACCCAGGCTTTTGAGCGACTATTTTATATTATTTTGTCAGATCGGCTAATTTTATAAAATAGGGGAAGTTGGAGTAAATATTATTTCCCGTGATATTAAGGGATAATATTTACTATATTTTGTCTATTTACCATTATGAGAAGGTAAATAGCATTATATTGTGTTTTATTGCGTCGTTATATGTTATGCGACGGTTATGACTCATATTTAAATTGGAGCCTAATTAATGAAATAAAATGAATTTGGAACACAAAAATAGTGCACATTTTTTCGAATGCCAAAATAGGGGGTACGGTTATTTTTAGAGTAGTCGAGATAGTCGAAATAAGTGCCAAGTTGTATTTTTGAGTTTTGGGCACTTTCGGCGTGTTATGACTCAATTATGTGGCTGCGAGTCATTTTAATGGTGTATTAGCAATTAAAAGAGGGGATTTTATGTTTTAGAACTCGTATAAGTCCCACACCCCCCTTTTTATTTCTCATTTGTGGTATAAGCCAAAGAGAGAGAGGGAGAAGATAGAGTTGGGAGAAATGGTGAGAAAGAGATACAAATGGAGATTTGAGGCCGAAATCCATTGCTACCGGAAGGGAATCCAAGACTACGAACTTAAGGCAAGTTTTTTACTTGCTAGATATTGATTTAATGTGATAAATTGCATGTATAGTTAGGTTTTTGGAGATTTAAATCAATTTTGGGTTTGGGGGGTTTTTGGTGTTTAATCCCTTGATCTTTTATTTAATTTGGTTTGGAGGAGATTATGTTAGTTAATAATGGTGTAGAAATTATTGCGTAGCAATTTTTGTTGTTGTATTTGGGTGGATTAATGAATAAAATCTTGGGGTTTCGTTAATGGCCGAAACAGCTTCTCGGAGAAAAAGCTGCCTGCCATGATCGATCGATCGATCATGGGGGATCGATCGATCCATCCATCGATCGATCAAAGGCCAAGGGTCAATCGATCGACCCCTGCTCATAGCAAGGAAAATTTTTAGCGTCAAATCGATTCAGCTCCCAGGCGAATCGAATCGATTTGGTGGTAGGCTATAGGTCTGGGAGAACGAATTGATTCGGGTTAAGGCCGAATCGATTCGGATAGATACAGAAAGTTAGTTTTGCTCACTGAATTTATTCCCTTTTGGGCAAATTGATTCGCAACCAGGGGGGAACTGATTCGGTCCTAGGGCGAATCGATTTGGCTGCCAATTTTTGTTAGATTTTCCTAGTTTTATTTTAGCCCTTTTTCCTTTAGGTTCAAGGTTTAGGAACCTTTCTTTGGGAAGTAATGGGGAGTCCTAGAGGGTTTTTTTTGGTAGACTAATGTCCTAGGATAAAATGGGGTAATTGGGCTTACCCCGAGGACTAGTTTATGTAGGTTAATGTCCATATGATGTAGGAAGTTAACCTAAAAATAAATTGGAGATAAAATGTTAATGTTGGGACTTTGGGGAGTCAATTATTGAGGGAGAACCATTTTGATGATTTATTGTTTTCTGTTGAACTCTTGGAGGAATGTTTGATAATATTGGCACTTTGGATCTTAGGTCTTTAATAAAATATGACTTAATGAGAATGAAATGCATATGCTAAAATGTGGTACTAAATAAATAAGTATAAATGATTTTTGAGAATGTAAAAATGGATGTTTTCAAATTGAAAAAGTAATGATTTTCATAAATGTTAATTTATGGATACACACCTCTATAAATCCCTATCATAATGGAAGTTATGTGCGTATGGTGAAGCCCCCTGGCTAATGAATGCAGGGTGGATATAACCCTAGGCCATCTGAGCGTTTACTGTATGTTTTCTGCGCTGGTGAGGTGATTATGGGTGTGGTCATGACCCTCCCGCAGGCATATGGCCGCTTCCCGATGTTTCGTTAGGATCCTAAGTTAGCTTGGTGATAGGCCCTAGAAGATGATAACCATTTAGGGGCGCGCACAGTGGGGAAACTCGGACGGGCAGTCTTAGAGAATGTTATATGATATGATATATAACTATGGTTAATAATGTGGGACATTATTGTTATTAAAGCATCTTATGATAATGAAATGGCTTTAATTTACATTTCCCGAATGGAAGAAGGGAAATGGGACGTTAAATACAATTTTCGGATGGAAGAAGGAAAATGGATGATATGATATGAAAAGGTTAAAGCATTTTTTATGATAATAGAACTTACTTTAAATTATATATATTTTCCGGATGGAAGAAGGAAAATGAAAAGTTATGAAAAGAAAAGGTAAAGCATTTTTATGTAAATAAAACTTGCTTTAAATATGTATTTTTCTTGGATGGAAGAAAGGAAATAAAATTGGTAAAGAAAGTTTTGAAATGAGACTAATTGGTAAACATTTGATAAAATGATTTGCCATATATGTTTTTCCTAAAGAAATAGGAACTGTGCCTTTAGATGGTGAATGGATTCATTTGTGTCTCCTTGAGTAGCTGTAGATGAGACCTCCCATATATATATATATATATATATATATATATATATATTGTATTCGTGCTGAGGGTCTAATGGATCTCGACGATCAACCTTGCCTAGTAGTAGTGTATCAGGGGGGTTCCTTGTGTTGGATTTTTCTTTGCGAGACACCCCACACACGAATGTGGCATAGTGTTGAGACTGGGAGAAGTAAGCCCTTAGTACTTGGGTTAACTAGAGCATTTCATTGATATTGTGCTAGATTGGGCTTTTAGAATGAGAGGTGAGAATCTTTTTATTATATTGCGAGAGAATTACGCACATAACTGTCATGCATTTTAGTCACATGGTAATAATATCAAACCAGGCCTCGATCCGTCTATATTTCTCTATTTTTCATATACTCCTTGCCATCTAGGTGATCTACCGCATGGACATCCATATTTACATTTCCATTTGGGTTGTCTTGGAGCTATTGCATTTTGCGGATGTTGTAGGTTATTTGTCATAGACGCTTCTTTCCATTGTATTCTAGTTATGTTCAGTTATATATTTGGGCGTGTTGACCACGCTTTGTATTCATTGATTATATTGTAATAATTAAATAGTAATAGTCCGTGTAACTATTTGTATTGGTCTGTTCACCGACAGCTTATTCGGTGATTATTTATTATATTGGCATTCTTTATCCGTTGATTTTTTTATATCCACCATTTTTGCAAATGGGATTGTCCAAGTGTTTTCTTTTATTTTCGAAATGTTAAATTTGACAGTCCATTTCCTAAAATAATTGGTGGTTATCTCGTACAATTATTTTAATCGACAGTGATGCTGAGAATGGACCATCTATGATTCCTATGATTATTAGAGTATTGGGGTGGCCACCTATTATTTTAGTAGGTGGGTTGTCACAATTATGGAAGGTTTCATGGAGTTTTAGGGGTTTTTTGGCTTGGGAGCTTAAATGGAGCACATATGGATCATTTTTGGAGTATGCATTTGGTAACCCCTTGAAGACACTTTTGGAGGTGGGGGTTGATCCTCCTACACGAACCTTCTTACCAACATTTTGAGCTTTTAAAGGTGTCAAATATTACTCTCAGTATTAAGACTCAATTTCATGTATTTTTAGTATTGTTATTAGATTACATGAGTACAGTGCATTTTATTAAATGATGAAAATAATGTGTAGTAAATAATAAACATTTTATGGAATAAAAATGTTGAAAAATATTATTTTGATGAAAATAAATGATGAACTAAATATTTCAAAGTTTCTGTAAATGAAGATTTAGGATTTTTATGAAACTGGTGTATTTTCTAGAAAATATATGTTATACATTTTCTGAAAAAAAAATGTTTGGAAATGAAGATTGATTTTGCTAAAACATTGGTGAAATAATGTTTTCAAGTCTCTTGCAAAAAATGTAGATTTTGTAAAAGATGGATATTTGTTAAATTTGAAAGAACTAAAAAATATATTTTCTGACTTGAAAGTGCATTTTTTAAAGTATTTTGAATTTCTAGAAAGAACTGTATGTTTAACCCATTTAATAGGATTTTGAAATCCGTCTCCTAATATGTATAGACTTGTAGTATTTGGATAATGAAAACTTAAGAAAGTTTAAAAAAGGTGTGAGTGTGTTAAAACGAGAAAGAAGAAAAGTTGATACTCTACTATTCAATGTGTGTAAAAGGGCTTAAAAGTGTGATAAGTATAAAGTTGTAAGACTACATGTGTTAAAAAAAGGAAATGGTATTTTCTTATAAATGTAGTCTTTAAGTGTAATTAAATTTCTTAAATAAAGAAGTAAATAAATGTCTAATTTGGAAATATTGTTAGTAAAGGTGTTGGATAAGTTTTAATGGTAAACATTAGAAAGTTGGTGTGTGTAACTTAATAATGTATAAGGTAATAACACTTGTGAAATTGAAAAGGGAATAATGAAAGAAAGATGTTTCAAATAATAAGGCATATTACTCCAAGGTTAAGAAGGTGTTAAGAATACCTAAGAAGTTAGCATGGGTAACTTAATAGTGTTTTGGAAAAATTTACACTTGTTATATTGGAGTAAAAGATGAGTTAGGGAAAAATGGGCACTATGGAAATTTAACATAAAGTGGAACATTTCTTTGAGAAAAAACTGTTAGAAAGGGTGTTACAAATGAGAGTCCCAATGAACATGATTTTAGGAATCAAACTAAGGTTAAAATCTAAAGGACATGAAACGTTAGTTTTCAAAGTGGAACACAACTTGGGGTGTAAACTCGGGTTTGGCTTTGGCCTGGTAAAAAGGGAAAGAAGGAATAATGTGGACATTTGTAAAATGATAAAAAACATAAATGGAACTCATATGACACCGAGATAATTAAGGAGGGCTCAGAGCCCTGGGCTAAAAGACCTAAAACATTTGGCCATAAAATATGGTGGCATCGCCGACAGTCTGTAGCTCATTAAAGTATGCATTAAATTGGAAGATTCTGAGAATAAGGTAATGGAATAAGAAACATGTTATGAAATGGGTGGTGTGGTAAAGTGTATTAATATAACATAACTTGACAAAATTAATAAATGTTCCCATAAATGATCTTGTGGACAAAAAATGTGTAAAATTATTAATGACCATAAGGTATATGAAAGGTAAAGTGAGTGGGTAAATGGGTGGTTAAACAACTTAAGTGGTTAAAGTCATAATTAATATATGAGTGTGTTGTAAAAGTCTTCAAAGACAAAATAAGTATTTTCTAACACGGTAAATGTGTGTGTTGAAAGGGTGATTTTTAGCAAAAATACGAATGTGGATCATTTAAAATGAAAACGATTATTTCGGTAAAAAAATGACTTCCGATAAATTTAAGTGGAGTTGTTTCAAATATTTAACTGTGTGTGTTAAATAATGGGATGAATTTCAAAAGGAAAAAAAAAAGTCATTTATAACATTAAGGTCAATTAATCTGGTTAAATAAGGTTTTCAGAGGTAAAATAATTTCATCCATAAGTATGTGTATGTGTATGTATATACATATAAGGTAGTTGCATGTGCATGTAGGAATAACGTTTTAGAGTTTTCTTTCGACCATTCAATTCTCTACTATATCTGTATATAGCCCTTAGGTGTGGTGCTTAGGGGTAGTTAACACCGGTAATTCAATTTGGAAAATTCGATCCTTGGGGATTATATCATGATGGATGGTAGTGCAGTTAACATTTGAATTTTTTAAGGCCAATAGAGACAACACCGACATCCTTCGCGTGATATGTATTGTGTGGTAACTTTAATAGTAAGAGTAGACTTAGTAGTGGCAACAATGAGTAGTGTTCGTTGAGACCTAGCCTTAAAGGTTGTGTATTCCATATATGGAGGTTAGATGACGGAGTGGCATTCATAAATATTAACTATGTGGTAAGAACAAATTGGGTCCCTTGATTGAGGACTTGGGTTTAGTTTATCTTGATTACAATATGGTATTGCTGAATAGGATCTCACGTGGCATCTGTGGTGAAGGTATTTAAAGGCAATACCCGACGTCCCATATCCTACAAAGATCTAGATAGTTGTGTTAACATGTAGATTAGCACATGGTATGATGTTTACATAGTGAGGCAATTTATTTCTCATGGTTGAAAATTCATTGAGGATTAAATGAGGCTGATGTTGAGGTTTATAGGTTTTAGGCGACGTCTTGTACCCTTCCATAATCCTTAGTAGCATGAGTCATTGTTTGTCTGTAGCATGTGGTCACAACTGTTTGGAAGATTGATAATAATATTATTTAAGTGTAGAGACTCATTTTAGCCGCCCAAGTAATGGCTAGGTACGAGGTAATTATGTGTGGGGTCATAGGGATAGAGATCGAATGTTATGACGCCTTAAGGTGTTTAATGGTTAAGGTGCACTCTTGGTAGAAGATCGTAGGCTAATGTATTTTCAAGAACCAAGTGATAACGATGTGGGTATTTAAAGGTCTATAGAGAACACCTACAATGGTAAAAGATGCGGGTGACGACATCTTGTCGGGTTTGGGACATTTACATGAAATATGTTTAGTGTCCTTAGGAGACAAATTAAGTTCGGTATGAAGGAGCATTAATATCCTAGTAATGATTATGTTGAGGGATAGGTGATGATCCCAGATTGCTGGTCATATAGTTTACAAGACGGCTGTGCCTTCACAAATCGGCACATATGGGTAGTGTAATCCCAAAGGTAGGGTGACATCTTATGTCATTATAGAAATGATGCTCACATGAATGGAATGACTAGTATTTGTGTTGTGATACTCAGTTTTCAGAGGTACTAGGAAATGTAATCGAGACTTGGGGTGATGACGCCATGTGGAGACTTGAAGATGGAAACCGAGGTGGGGTAACATCGATACATAATTATAATGTCGACGTGTGTTGAGCATATAAGATAGGGTATGCTTATAAATGTAAGTACCAGTTCTAGTCATGTATTGTTAAGACATTCGGATTAAAAGATTTAGTCTCATGTGATATTTACTACCCTTAGAATGGCAATGATGGTGAGTGTGGTCGTCATGTGTGTTCAGTTTTCGTTGAGCCCAAAAATAAGCTTTGTACAACCTCTTATAGTCAAAGGATATAATAAGGTTGATGTATCTCTTGAACGGAGTACTACCAAGGGGAGTTTTGGATTTCGATCACGATATGATAAGGTAAACAATAACCTAGGTGTAATAAGTTAGTGACGTCGTCACCAATAAATGGACAAGGTCAGTGTAGACAAGGGTGTGAGGCATCTACCAATCGGAATGGTTCATGTATTCTATGTTTGTGAAGGGTAGGGCCTTACTCCCAATGAGGGAACTTGGGCGTTGAGTTCCTTGAGGACTACTAATTTTTTTATTTCTTTCTTGTTACAAGAATGAATGCTTGTGATTCGATTCTTCATGGCTAGTGACCAAAGCCACAGTATATGGCTAGGATTAGTGCTCAGTGAGAACTTTAGGAATGAGTAACATAACTTCAAGCATATGGCGTAGCTTCACTTTCATAAATCATAATTGGATGCATATGGGTGCAATACCTTGAGACGATTATTTGTTCCATCTGACTTTTGTGTGTCCCTTTTGGTTTTAGTAATTGAAGATTAGTATTCTCGTATATGTGGTGACTCAGATTGCTTCTATGTCATGGTACATCGCGGTTTGGACTAGTAGAGCACGATGGGCCATGTATGATCAATGGAACTCCGTAATTAGGTGCTCCCCATACGAGGTATTCTACCATTTCATAAAGTTCTATTTTTGGGTTTTTGCGCTTTCAGTCGCACGGGTTTCTCGTAGTATTGACCTTTATTAGGAATAAAAACCTTTTCAATTGGCCAACATAGCAGTTCCTGAATCTTATTGTTAAGAACGAAATCATAGCTTGAGGATATTGTATAGTGTTACAATTCGAGGAAGACTGAGCATGGTGATGATTCTCCACAGTGTGTGGATAGGTACAGGGCACAAGTGAGATCTATTAAGGTGAGACACCTAAGGTTGTACAAAGGTCTTCTTAGTGACGCGACGGAAGGCGTAAGCCGAACGCACAGTCATGACTTGGTAAGAATATTACTTCTTGGATTGAAAAAATAGCATAGTATGGTTATTGGAAAACTCATGCAAGTGGTGTAGTCAAGATAGACTGAAAATTTATGGGACACACAATGTGGAGTCCTATAATGTAATTGACTTGGGTGAAGAATGAGATGATTGGTTGTGTAACGACTAACGCTGGGTGAATATTGATCATGAGAGAGGGTGACCCATGAAGGTGTCGGCATGCCAAGGGTAGTATCATAAGTAGTACTTGACATTGTTTGGACATGATCATCAAATCAATGGAGACTCGGAGTCGATTATGTAACTTTCATGATTAGCGAGATGAAGAGCATTTGAACATATCGCATGTTGATTATTTGTTGACAAACCCTATATGGAGGCATGTAGTGTGAACTTAGTATTGAGAAATTCAATGATTTTGTCTTGGAGAATTTTCGTGGATTAAATAAATGTTCGTGAACCCCATAAGCTTAAGGATTGACCAACCGAGAATTTTGGGGACAAAATTCCCCAAGGAGGGAAGTTTGTTATATCTTTCCCTAATAATTCATTTAAATTTTATATAAATTGTACTGAAGTGACGGTTGATGATAATTATTTCAAGTCGTGGGTCAAATTTGAAATAAATAAATGAATAGGAAAATGGGGTCATTCAAATGACATAAGGGAGTTGTTAGAATTGAGAACCAATGTCACGCGAAGCAGAGTTCAAACGAACTTTGAACGAGATTTCACTGCATTATAATCCCAGGTCATGCGAAGGTCATACAAAGCCATACATCGAATGAGATGGACAAGTCATTTGAATGAGGCTCATGTGGTTCGAATGATGTGCCTCAAAAATGTTTTAATCTTATTGTTCTTGAGTGTTATCAAATTTTTTACCATTATATTGTTGAGCAGTCAAGCTCTGTTGAGCCCATATTGGGAAAAACATGATTTTTTATATTTAAGGGTTTTTTATAAGGCTTATTTGGTTCATTTTTTAGGGGAAAATGCAAGAAAAGAGAGAGAGAGGGATAAGGGTGGTCTTCCACCATTTTGGGTTTTCTTCCACTATTGATGGCATTTCACCACCATAAACCACAACTTTCTTCTTGTATTTCATCATATTGAAGCCTAAAACACCCATTTTCACCATTATTGAAGTGGAGCTACGAATTTTGAGTAGTGTTCGGGGATTTTTGGAGAAGATGATGGAAGCTTTCATGGAGTTTGAAGGGATTTTAAGCTTGGGAGCTTAAATGGAGCACATATGGAGTATTTTTGGAGGATGCATTTAGTAACCCCTTGAGGCCAACTTTAGAGGTTGGGGTTGCTCGTCCTACATCAACTTATCATCATTTGGATCTTTTAAAGGTGGGAAATCTTACTCTTATTATATAAGACTCCATTTTTGTGTATTTTTCATCTTGTTGTTAGGTTAGATGAGTGGGGTGCATTTGATTAAATGAAGAAAATAACATGTAGTTGCAGGTGCCCATTTCGTATGTGTTCTTTAGGTGAAAACAATATTTATCCAAAAAAAATCCAATTTTAATATGCATCAATCTTGTGAACCATTTTTAATTAAACCAATTTTATCTTCTTAATCCTAAACATGCATCTAGGTGAGATTAAGAAACATAAAGTAAATAAAGGTTGCAGAAACACACAATGCCGATGTACGAGGAATCTACTAAGGAAAGAAACCTCGGATGACCCAACCAGACAATCACTACGATATGGTTTTACAAAGTACAAAGAGTGGACTTACTCAATGACTCGATACCCCACAAGTCTTGATGCTATTTTATGTTTCAACCGCTCCTCCATAGTGAAACACGTGAGTCCACCAATGCAAGGTCCCCGACAAATGACCCCACATATGTCTCGGTATCCACTGAATAACTTTGACAATCACCTACAGTTCAGAACACGGAGTCTTCATCTTCTTCATCGCAAACTCGATGAAACAATTTTGTTCAACAAAGATGAACAAACTCCAGTTGGTGCAAAACATAATATCTCTAAAGCTTATGTATATGAGAGATCAAATCTTAACACACGAAGGATGGTTTTTACTTTGAAAATCTTTGTAAACAAGTGCAAAAAATGCAAGGGTTCTTGTCACGACCCCAACCCAAATTAGTAGTAGGGAACGAATGTCATAACATGCCACCAGGGCAACATATATTTTGACTTAAATTGCTTCCTTAAATTAGTGCAATGAAAATACAATCCCATGGTTATGAATCGTAAAATACTAAAAGTAAAGGAATTACATCATCATAGATTTTTAAAGGAAACTTCATTTATATAAAAAGTAATGGTGAATTAAAACTTAAGACAAAATTAAAAACCTTATTATAAGAGAGCCAAATATGCTCTATATGATAAAACAAACATAATAAAAAAAAGCTCTCTTAAACATAGTTCGCATATGTTCTCTCCACGGGTCTACTTATTTCATTCAAAATGGTTATTTATACAACATCATCTAAAAGCTGAATGAGATTCAACCTCCAGACATTCCAGGGTTTTTCAAAAAATTGATACCTATTCAATTTAGAACATAAGGCATGTATATAGAGACATGAGTTTGCAGAAATATATATAAAAAGCAATTGACAGTAAATATTTTCAGAATAAATAGTTCAGAACATAATAGATAAAACAATTGAGCAATATGTCAATTATTCAATTTTATTTTGATGGCCATGAAAGCTCTAATACCAATATAAAGAGATAGTGTTACCAACTGTTTCCACCCGACAACAATATAGACAAAAAATCATGATATCTGGAACAACACCTTATTTAGGGCACCCCAGCAATAAACCAGCTGGGAAGGTACCACCCAAATATTTCCACCCGGTAGTAAAGGCTAACAAAGTAAGAGAGTTTCCATAGGCCGAATCGATAATCTCAGAATATACACATATAACAAATGACAGAATCATCGGTATCAGATGAATTTGAGAATAAAATAATTTCAAAAAATCTATGTAGTTTGAATAATATCAAATAATTAAGAGACACAAGGAATGCCATAGAGTACTCACCTAGAACAGAAGTTCGAAATTACAGATACCGAGTCTTGGATCACTTGTTAATTATTAAGACGAAACTTCTTCTTAAACTTTCCCGTATTTTCTCTCAATATTTCTTTTTGATCTTTGGAAATAATTTCATGTAACAACTGAGCCTAAGGCCTCTATTTATAATTTCCCCGATGATAAAGTGTTCATTTCGGTGAGTCAGCATTAGCGTGTCGCGTAACGTGGTTGTCTTGCAGTCTTAATTCATCAGATGGTGACACGTATTTTAACTTTTTCTAATTGCATTACATGTGTTTTGTCCCTTCCTTTAAAGATGACACGTGTACGGTGGAGGTGTCAAAACCGAGAACGAGGTGTAAAGTTATTAATGATATGTGGGTCATTTTACACATGAAGGGTATTTTAGTAATTTTACACCATATATTTTCAATATTTCGTAGAGATCCTTGAAAATATTTTATTTAAAAAATGGTCCTTCTTATATTTTCATTTTAGTCCCTAAAATTTTCTTTATTTAAAATCAACTCCCTAAAGTTTCATAAAACTACATTTTCTACCCCGAAACTTATCATTTTGCTTAGGATATGCTATAAGACTTTGATTTAATCCATTTTGATGAAAAAGGAGGTTGTTTCAAAGTGATTAAGTCGGCCAAACTAGCCTCACCTTCCAGCCAATCAAAATATAACACATGGTGTGGTAATAAGATAAAATACGACTTAAAGGATGTACATATTTTCCCTTATTTCGTAATTTAGGTATAACTTCTTGCTCGGACCTCTGTTTAACACGTCGTTTGTTGTGTTACAAACCAAATTAATATATCTACAACTTTGTAGTTTTTTTACCTCAATTAAATTGCTATATTATAATGGTCAAAATTAGTCTCTAATATGAACATTCCTACCGAAAACTTTAAAATTTTATGTTTGTAACTAATTTGATATTTCAGGATTATGAAGGGAGGATTAGACTAAAAACAATAAATTAACATTATCCATATCACATATGAAATAATACAACATTTAAAACTATATATGAACACATAAAAGTCGAGTCATTACGTCCTACCCTCTTTATAAAAAGTTTAAACGTTACTTACATTAATTTTCAAACAGGTATATATATCTCTCCTTTATTTCATCTTCTCGCTCCCATGTTGGTTCTTCAACACTATGATTATACCATAATACTTTGACCAGTGGAATTTCCTTGGTTCATAATATTTTCTCTTTATGGTCCAAAATTTCTACTAGATGCTCAATGTAGGTTTAATCTTCTCTAATTTTAAAGGGATTCATGACTTAACATACACGTTGGATCTGGGACGTATTTCTTCATCATTGACATGTGAAACACATTATATGAACTAGAGAGTTCAGGGGGTATGTCTATTCTATACTCAATAGTTCATAATCCTGGGCCGTATACCTAAGCTCTGATACCATTTGTAACACCCCGCCCGCCTGGGGAGGGCGAACGGAGCGCTAATGCGATCAAATAAATCCAAATCCACAAGTGACAAGGTATAGAGCATATAAGTCCCACAACAACAAAAGAGAAACTACAAATCTCAATCTCTTCAAATTAAATACCAAATCTCTCGAATTACATACAACAACTAACTCAAAAATAAAATACAAATCTCCAAAGCTCTATACATCAAAATAAATAAATACAAATCTTTCCCAAACAATCCTCTCTAAAATCAATCTCCATAGCGCCCCAAAATTCGCGCTAACCTGCCACTAAAAGAAAATATGGGGAAGTACACAATACGACAGGAAAGATGCTCAACAAATATATGTTAGCGATGAATAAAACGTAATAACACGAGTACGAATATTCAAATCAAAATGCAAATATCTTTTAGTGGCAGGTTAGCGCGAATTTTGGGGCGCTATGGAGATTGATTTTAGAGAGGATTGTTTGGGAAAGATTTGTATTTATTTATTTTGATGTATAGAGCTTTGGAGATTTGTATTTTATTTTGGAGTTAGTTGTTGTATGTAATTCGAGAGATTTGGTATTTAATTTGAAGAGATTGAGATTTGTAGTTTCTCTTTTGTTGTTGTGGGACTTATATGCTTTATACCTTGTCACTTGTGGATTTGGATTTATTTTATCGCATTAGCGCTCCGTTCGCCCTCCCCAGGCGGGCGGGGTGTTACAAATGGTATCAGAGCTTAGGTATACGACCCAGGATTATGAACTATTGAGTATAGAATAGACATACCCCCTGAACTCTCTAGTTCATATAATGTGTTTCACATGTCAATGATGAAGAAATACGTCCCAGATCCAACGCGTATGTTAAGTCATGAATCCCTTTAAAATTAGAGAAGATTAAACCTACATTGAGCATCTAGTAGAAATTTTGGACCATAAAGAGCAAATATTATGACTTAATGAATTTAACAATTCAAATATGAGTTCAATTAACAAGAATTCAAAGAGAATGACACTCGCAAGATTTAAGAGCATATTGTGTAAAACCCCATACCTCAAACCATGATGAGAAACCAACGATCACATCCTCAAGACTAACACAAAAGATCTACAGAAGCTCCTCCAAGAACCTCCAACAAAATATCCCCAAGAACACCTCTAATCTAAGGTTGGAACTCACAAATCTCAAGGGACAATGTGTATATAAAAAGAAGAGGAATATAAAATATATTTGCTGCCAAAATTTGTGCCAAAAGTATGTTAAAAGGGTTGCCCACGCCTTCCTTTTATAATGCAAAGAAATGAAGAGTTGGAATCCAAAAGACTCCTTTAAATAAGGCAAAGAAATGAAGAGTTGGAAGCAAAAACAACTCCAAGAGTTAAAAATATTTAAAAATCATTTTAAAATCCGTTTTAACTCCGATTTCGAAATCGTTTGAAATTCTCGTCTTTAAAATAATAACCAACATATTTGAGCAATAAAAATAATTTTATCAAAAACTTTATTTTCCTCCATTTTCCTAAATTAATTAAAATAGCCCAAAAATTACGCGGGTTGTTACACTTCCCCACTAACAATGGAATTTCGCCCTCGAAATTCGTCGAATGCCTAACTCTCAAAAATCAGGCTCACCATCTCCAAAAATAATTTCGTCTCCAAAAATAAATTCCTCACATCTAATCTCGAAACCTATCAGGAATATCACCTAAATTTTCTATCTCCAAAAATTGCTAACCACGCAATGAACCCAAAACTCAAGCCCCGAGGGTTGCCGTATACCAAAGCTCTGATACCATTTATAACACCCCGCCCACCTGGGGAGAGCGGACGGAGCGCTAATGCGATAAAAGAAATCCAAATCCACAAGTGACAAGGTATAGAGCATCTAAGTCCCACAACAACAAAAGAGAAACTACAAATCTCAATCTCTTCAAATTAAATACCAAATCTCTCGAATTACATACAACAACTAACTCGAAAATAAAATACAAATCTCCAAAGCTCTATACATCAAAATAAATAAATATAAATCTTTCCCAAACAATCCTCACCAAAATCAATCTCCATAGCGCCCCAAAATTTGCGCTAACCTGCCACTAAAAGAAAATATGGGGAAGTACACAATACGACAGGAAAGATGCTCAACAAATATATGTTAGCGATGAATAAAAGGTAACAACACGAGTACGAATATTCAAATCAAAATGCAAATATCAATAGCATTTCATCATTATAATTTCTCAACAACACTTTAATCGGTCACCAGGCCTCACCACATCCGTATATGCTTTATCAAGCCATAGCCCGGAAAACAGGAATTTTGGCGGGTGCCCAACATCCGTTCCATATTAAAATCTCATGACAACGTGCTCATCAACAATATAATGATACCACATGAATCAAAATAATTTCAACAATTATTTTCCAGATTTCAATGAATTTAACAATTCAAATATGAGTTCAATTAACAAGAATTCAAAGAGAATGACACTCGCGAGATTTAAGAGCATATTGTGTAAAACCCCATACCTCAAACCATGATGAGAAACCAACAATCACATCCTCAAGATCAACACAAAAGATCTACAGAAGCTCCTCCAAGAACCTCCAACAAAATATACCCAAGAACACCTCTAATCTAAGGTTGGAACTCACAAATCTCAAGGGACAATGTGTATATAAAAAGAAGAGGAATATAAAATATATTTGCTGCCAAAATTTGTGCCAAAAGTATGTTAAAAGGGTTGCCCACGCCTTCCTTTTATAATGCAAAGAAATGAAGAGTTGGAATCCAAAAGACTCCTTTAAATAAGGCAAAGAAATGAAGAGTTGGAAGTAAAAACAACTCCAAGAGTTAAAAATCATTTTAAAATCCGTTTTAACTCCGATTTCGAAATCGTTTGAAATTCTCGTCTTTAAAATAATAACCAACATATTTGAGAAATAAAAATAATTTTATAAAAAACTTTATTTTCCTCCATTTTCCTAAATTAATTAAAATAGCCCAAAAATTACGCGGGTTGTTACACTTCCCCACTAACAATGGAATTTCGTCCTCGAAATTCGCCGAAAGCCTAACTCTCAAAAATCAGGCTCACCATCTCCAAAAATAATTTCGTCTCCAAAAATAAATTCCTCACATCTAATCTCGAAACCTATCAGGAATATCACCTAAATTTTCTATCTCCAAAATTGCTAACCACGCAATGAACCCAAAACTCAAGCCCCGAGGGTTGCCGTATACCTAAGCTCTGATACCATTTGTAACACCCCGCCCGCATGGGGAGAGCGAACGGAGCGCTAATGCGATAAAATAAATCCAAATCCACAAGTGACAAGGTATAGAGCATCTAAGTCCCACAACAACAAAAGAGAAACTACAAATCTCAATCTCTTCAAATTAAATACCAAATCTCTCGAATTACATACAACAACTAACTCGAAAATAAAATACAAATCTCCAAAGCTCTATACATCAAAATAAATAAATACAAATCTTTCCCAAACAATCCTCTCTAAAATCAATCTCCATAGCGCCCCAAAATTCGCGCTAACCTTCCACTAAAAGAAAATATGGGGAAGTACACAATACGACAGGAAAGATGCTCAACAAATATATGTTAGCGATGAATAAAACGTAACAACACGAGTACGAATATTCAAATCAAAATACAAATATCAATAGCATTTCATCATTATAATTTCTCAACAACACTTTAATCGGTCACCAGGCCTCACCACATCCGTATATGCTTTATCAAGCAATAGCCCGAAAAACATGAATTTTGGCGGGTGCCCAACATCCGTGCCATATTAAAATCTCATGACAACGTGCTCATCAACAATATAATGATACCACATGAATCAAAATAATTTCAACAATTATTTTCCAGATTTCAATGAATTTAACAATTCAAATATGAGTTCAATTAACAAGAATTCAAAGAGAATGACACTCGCAAGATTTAAGAGCATATTGTGTAAAACCCCATACCTCAAACCATGATGAGAAACCAATGATAACATCCTCAAGATCAACAAAAAAGATCTACAGAAGCTCCTCCAAGAACCTCCAACAAAATATCCCCAAGAATACCTCTAATCTAAGGTTGGAACTCACAAATCTCAAGGGACAATGTGTATATAAAAAGAAGAGGAATATAAAATATATTTGTTGCCAAAATTTGTGCCAAAAGTATGTTAAAAGGGTTGCCCACGCCTTCCTTTTATAATGCAAAGAAATGAAGAGTTGGAATCCAAAAGACTCCTTTAAATAAGGCAAAGAAATAAAGAGTTGGAAGCAAAAACAACTCCAAGAGTTAAAAATCATTTTAAAATCCGTTTTAACTCCGATTTCGAAATCGTTTGAAATTCTCGTCTTTAAAATAATAACCAACATATTTGAGAAATAAAAATAATTTTATCAAAAACTTTATTTTCCTCCATTTTCCTAAATTAATTAAAATAGCCCAAAAATTACGCGGGTTGTTACACTTCCCCACTAACAATGGAATTTCGTCCTCGAAATTCGCCGAATGCCTAACTCTCAAAAATCAGGCTCACCATCTCCAAAAATAATTTCGTCTCCAAAAATAAATTCCTCACATCTAATCTCGAAACCTATCAGGAATATCACCTAAATTTTCTATCTCCAAAAATTGCTAACCACGCAATGAACCCAAAACTCAAGTCCCGAGGGTTGCCGTATACCTAAGCTCTGATACCATTTGTAACACCCCGCCCGCATAGGGAGAGCGAACGGAGCGCTAATGCGATAAAATAAATCCAAATCCACAAGTGACAAGGTATAGAGCATCTAAGTCCCACAACAACAAAAGAGAAACTACAAATCTCAATCTCTTCAAATTAAATACCAAATCTCTCGAATTACATACAACAACTAACTCGAAAATAAAATACAAATCTCCAAAGCTCTATACATCAAAATAAATAAATACAAATATTTCCCAAACAATCCTCTCCAAATTCAATCTCCATAGCGCCCCAAAATTCGCGCTAACCTGCCACTAAAAGAAAATATTGGGAAGTACACAATATGACAGGAAAGATACTCTACAAATATATGTTAACGATGAATAAAACGTAACAACACGAGTACGAATATTCAAATCAAAATGCAAATATCAATAGCATTTCATCTTTATAATTTCTCAACAACACTTTAATCGGTCACCAGGCCTCACCACATCCGTATATGCTTTATCAAGCCATAGCCCGGAAAACAGGAATTTTGGCGGGTGCCCAACATCCGTGCCATATTAAAATCTCATGACAACGTGCTCATCAACAATATAATGATACCACATGAATCAAAATAATTTCAACAATTATTTTCCAGATTTCAATGAATTTAACAATTCAAATATGAGTTCAATTAACAAGAATTCAAAAAGAATTACACTCGCAAGATTTAAGAGCATATTGTGTAAAATCCCATACCTTAAACCATGATGAGAAACCAATGATCACATCCTCAAGATCAACACAAAAGATCTACAGAAGCTCCTCCAAGAACCTCCAACAAAATATCCCCAAGAACACCTCTAATCTAAGGTTGTAACTCACAAATCTCAAGGGACAATGTGTATATAAAAAGAAGAGGAATAAAATATATATTTGCTTCCAAAATTTGTGCCAAAAGTATGTTAAAAGGGTTGCCCACGCCTTCCTTTTATAATGCAAAGAAATGAAGAGTTGGAATCCAAAAGACTCCTTTAAAAAAGGCAAAGAAATGAAGAGTTGGAAGCAAAAACAACTCCAAGAGTTAAAAATATTTAAAAATCATTTTAAAATCCGTTTTAACTCCGATTTCGAAATCGTTTGAAATTCTCGTCTTTAAAATAATAACCAACATATTTGAGCAATAAAAATAATTTTATCAAAAACTTTATTTTCCTCCATTTTCCTAAATTAATTAAAATAGCCCAAAAATTATGCGGGTTGTTACAGTATCCCAAATTCAATCCTATTACCTTTAATAACTTCTTCTTTAATCTTCTTCAGTTGTGGATCATTTACTTGTGAAATTTTGATCCTTTCCATCAACATGGGTTGTACTTGTAAGTTTTCAATTATTCCTCCTTTATATAAATACGTACATCTATTTACATCGCAAATACTTTAATAAGGATTCTTGGCTGGTAATAAGATATGCTAAATTTGGTGTAGACTTCCTACTTAAAGCATTAACTACTATATTTGTTTTCCCTGGGTGACAATGAATATTTAAATCATAATCCTTAATCAGTTCTAACCACCTCCTTTGTCTCATGCTTAACTATTTCTTACTAAAGATATATTTCAAACTCTTATGATTGGTATAAATCTCAAATGTCTCACCATATAAATAATGCCACAAAATCTTAAGAGCAAAAATTATAGCTGTTAATTCTAGGTCATGGGTTGGATAATTTTGATCATGTGGTTTTAACTGTCTCAAGGCATAAACTACTCATTTTCCATTTTGGATTATCACACATACAAATCATTTTTAGAAGCATCACTATAAATCTCAAATCCTCCTGTCCCGGAAGGAATAGTCAAAATTGGGGTAGTTACTAATCAAATCTTAAGTTCTCGAAAACTATTCTTAACTTCCTCAGACCATTCATATTTCACCTTCTTTTGGGTTAATCTAGATAATGTTTTGGTAATACAAGAAAATCCTTCAATAAATTTTCGATAATAAGATACTAATCCAAGAAAACTACAAATCTCCATCACATTAGTTAGTCTAGGCCAACCTAGTATAGACTCGATCTTCTGAGGGTCAACTGACAGTCCCTCTTTGTAACTGACATGTCCTAGAAAAGAGACGCTAGTAAACCATAACTCACACTTCTTTAATTTGGATATAATTTCTCCTTCGTAAGGGTTTGTAACACCGTCTCTAAATTCTTTCTGTGTTCTTTAATACTTTTGGAATAAATAAGGATGTCATTAATGACAACAACCACACACTGACCAAAATATTTTCTCAACAACCTATTCATCATATCCATAAAAGCGACTGCTGCATTAGTTAGTCCAAATGGCATCACAAGAAATTCATAGTGACCACATATACTACGAAAAGATGATTTTGAAATATCGTCTTCCTTAATCTTCAATTGGTGATAGCCTTGAAGTTGGAGGTGTCAAAACCAAGAATGAAGTGTCAAGCACGAGGTGTAAAGTTATTAAGGGTATAAGGGTCATTTTACACATGAAGGGTATTTTAGTAATTTTACACCATATATTTTCAATATTTCTTAGTGGACCTTGAAAATATTTTATTTACAAAATGGTCCTTTTTATATTTTCATTTTAGTCCCTGAAACTTTTTTTTAAATCAAGTCCCTAAAGTTTCTTAAAATTACATTTTCTACCCTACAATGATTAGGCATAAATTCTTCTTAATTTATCCCTTAATTTAGTTACTTTTAGCCCCTCAAACAACGTAATTGAGTTCACTTTATCTCATAATCTTGCTACTGACCGATCCTAATGAGTACACTGAGTTTCTGGTATTTCGTAGTGATTTTACAGGTATTTGATGTCAAGAAACGGAAGAAGGAAACCGGAAGAATCAAGAAAGAAAAGAAGGAAAGTCAAAAGGGCAAAAGCATAATTTCCACCCAGAACTCGGATGAGGTACCTAAAGAGAAGTTGAAGATATCACATTCAAGAGCACATAGGAAGAAACGACACCTCAATCGGAGTCCCAAAACAAAAGATATGAGCAGTCAAAGTGGATCAAAAAAGTCAAATAGGCCGACCGATCTGCCCCTTCCCCGGACCGGTCCGCTGTGCAAACTCCAGAAAACCCTGGATCACAAGCAAACCGAAGAAGGAAAAAATAAAAAGAACCGGTCCACCCCCGGACCGGTCCTCCCTAAAATAAAAAGAACTGATCCGCTTTAGAGGTAGACCGATCGGCCTAAGGCCCGGACCGGTCCGGGTATTGAGATTTGCAAATCTAATCTTTTTCCAAAGAATCCTAGTGCAGCTGAAATTCCTCAATTCACGTAGGGTATATAAACCCATTTTATTATCATTCTTAGGACGGACATTTTAGGGAGAATAATAGATTTTTCCTTTCTTTTCAAGCAAACCCTAGTTTAGATACAATTTCCAATTTTAATTCCAAGATTGAAGCTTTGTTGAGATTTTATTTGATTACCAGTTTTATTCAGTGTTGTTGTTACGATTTGGTAGAAATTAGTGAGTAATTCTGTCTTTTCAACTCTATTCTACATCAATTTACAAGTTTTCTTTAGATTAATCATGAATTTCTGCATATCAAACATTTTTTTCATTAACTTCAGCATGTTAGGCTAGATTTTCAAAGGTCGGTATACAAGAACCCAGCCTGATGTGCTAATTGCACGTGTATAACATTAATCCTCTGAATTTAGTGATTGATTACGATCGTATTGCATAGGAACATAACAATTATAGGTCTTTATATCTCGTTTGCCTCTGGGTAACCGTGATGATTTAGAATGCAATTCGAGTGTTATTATCGCGATACCGATTTACTCGTCCTCATATTAAGTATGACGCGGGCTTGAACCTCGTATACGTAATGCTTGGGAGTACTAAATTATGGGTCAAATTAATCAGATAAATTTACGATTAGTATTATAACTGCTATACACTAGGGTTGGGGAATTGTATTTCCATCCTATTTTTCCCATCACATAGTTCAAAAGGTTTGAATCATCTTTCAATCATATTTTAGGTAGTTTAGTGTATTTGCACATTCTCATAATTTCATATTTGCATTTAGTCGTAATTTATTCGGAAAAGCAAATTATTTTTTCTTTCTTTTTAGAGTCAAGGTTAGGATTCCTCCGTCTTTTCCCGTCGTCACAACTCCGTTGTCCTTGTTCCCTGAGGATCGATACCCGACTTGTCGAATTATTACTTGAGCGACAGGCTTGCACTTGGGCCTGAAGTGAAGGCATTTCTGAGACACATTTTCAGTCGCATCAATTTTTTTTCGCCGTTGTCAGGGAACTAGGTAGACTTAGGATTAGATCGAGTCAATCCAAAGCTTTGACCAATAATTTCCAAAAATCCAAAAAAAAAATCATAAAAAAAAATTCAAAAAGCACAAAAAGCTTCACAATCATAATCTCTATTAAGCTTTAATGAAAAATTCTGAACTCACTCCCACACCCCATAATACTCCAACCAACATTCACGAAAATCAAATTGTTGAGTATAATCCCGATAGTCCCCACACTCCAAACACCCCACAATTCTGGATCCCGCCTCGCACACCGTCGCACTCAATCTCCAATAACACTTCGTTTTCCTTCTTAGGACACACTCCAAGAACCCCAAGTGAGAGCACCGAAGTGAGGAAGAGATATTGCAACACGGCATCACCCGCAGGTGAGGAAGAGCCCCCATACCGCCCGCTAAGAGAATTCTTATATCCCGAGCGCACTGTCACTCCGGGATGCATTATACTCCTGTATAATGTCGGGCAATTATGTTTCAAAAATGGGATGATCCAGATGTTACCGCATTACCACGGTATGGATTCTGAAGAGCCATACCTCCATATTAGGGAATTTGAGGATGTGTTCAATACTCTCAATGATCAAACTTGCACCCAAGAGGTGATCCGCCTCAAGCTCTTCCCTTTTCTCGCTGAAAGATAAAGATAAGACCTAGCTATGGTGTTTACCTCTGAGCTCCATTCCATCATGGAACGAGTTGCAGTCGAGATTTCTCAACAATTTCTTCCCAACACATCGAAAAATCTCCATAAAGGCTCAAATTCAAGCGTTCAAACAAGCTGAAAATGAGCCATTTCATCGATGTTATGAGCGTTTAAATGAATTAGTTACTTCATGCCCCCATCATGGATTTGATTCAGCGCAAATCATCTCTTTTATCTATAATGGGTTTAATCTTAACTCCAAACAACTTATTGAAACTATGGGAAGTGGTCCGTTTATCGATTTAGATGCCCACGATGTTTAGCTTCACCTGAGGTATGTCGCCGAGACTACCCAATCCTGGGATACATCCGACCCTAACGCTCAAAATCGAAATCGTCAGGTGACCACTACTCCGTCGGCATCCGGACTATTCCACACAGACAAGAACTCTATGACGGATAGTCGATTGGAGACTCTTGAGAAAGGGTTTCGAGACCTATGCGAGATATATGGAAAAGGACAAGCGGGATCCATACTAACCCCCGTCAAGAAGGTGTGGACAATTTTTGAGGCAGGACATTCAACTGAGGAATGCCCGACTACACCCGCCTAAAAAGTAATGCTTCAGGAGCAAGTTAGTGGTATAGGAGGCTTTAAGGGAAATTTCGATGCCCAGCATGGGAATTCATATGACCCTTCATGGAAAAACCATCCTGGTTTTATCTATGGGAAACAACATGCCGCAATGAACCCTCCTTCACATGTTGCCCCCTCCACCACAACACTTCCAACAAGCTCCACACATGCAAGGACATGTGCAAGCACTACCACCTCAAGGAGGGTATATTCCGCCACCGCAGAGAACTCTCGAGGATACCATGAACCAATTCATCGCAAGCCAAATTGCAACCAATGCCAAATATGATCGTCTGATTGGCAACATAAATGTAAGTCTGTCAAAGGTAAAATCCTCATTGAGTGTCCAAGAGAAGGGCAAGTTTCCTTCCCAAGGCCAAAGACCTCCCAAAGGTCAAACTAGTGTTAGCTCCACCTCCACTAAACATCAGGAGCAATGTCAAGCTGTGACCACTCTTCGCAGTGAGAGAGTCGTTGATTTATCACCTCCCCCACACAAAATGACGAAAGACAAGGAGATTTTTGCCCGACACGAAAGAGGCCAAAGATGTTCCCTTGAATGAGAGTGATAAGAAGATGCTAGTGAGCCAGAGGTAGTAGTGAAACCACCCTCCGCGACCCCATTTCCTCAAAGGTTCATTACCTCCCATAAAGGAAACCCATGTGAGGACGTGCTAGAAGTGCTGAAACAAGTAAAGCTGAATTTACCTTTTCCTTGATGCCATTAAGCAAATTCCAGCTTATGCAAAAGTCATTAAGGACTTGTTCGTGGTAAAGAGAAAGATGAAGGTGAAGAAGAACGTCTTTCTAGCACAAAACGTGAGCTCCATTCTACTAAACGAGCTCCCGCCTAAATTCAAAGATCCCGGTGCACCCACCATATCATGCATCATTGGAGAGAATAAAATCAAAAAAGCCTTACTTGACTTGGGGGCAAGTGTAAACATACTCCCTTACTCCATTTCTAGGAAACTTGATTTGGGCGACCTCAATCCCACAAAGGTCACTCTCCAATTAGCGGATCGAACAGTGAAGATCCTATGAGGCATAGTCGAGGACGTGATCGTCCAAGTTGACACTTTCTACTTCCCGATAGATTTTGTCATTTGGGACATGGAGCCCTCCTTCAACTCGAGCAACCATGTTCCCATCATCCTTGGGCGCCCATTTTTAGCTACGTCTATCGCAATCATCAATACTCGGAATGGGCGAATGGAGCTAACCTTTGGGAACATGACATTGGAAACCAACATCTTCCACATAGCCAACATACAGGGGAGGAAGATGATCTTCACGTGGTGAGCCTCATAGATGAGCTAGTAGAGGAGTAGTTTGAGGAGAATTACTGTTGCGATGCCTTAGAGTCCTGTTTAGCGGTGAGACACAAGAGTGAGGGGACGTACACCGACTTAGAGAGGGAGGTTAGGGAGTTAAGTGAGTTACTCGATGAGAGTGCATCAGACGAGGATGCGAGAGATATTAATTGGGTTTCTTGATTCGAGGAGTTACCTCTGAGGGATACATGCATGGTTCCCTCTAGTGACAAATTTCCAACCCTCGAGTTGAAGAAAATCCCCTCCCATATTAAATATGCATACCTAGGAGAGGATGATACATTTCCTATTGTTGTCTCCTCTAGACTAGACGAAGAGCAGGAGGGTAAATTGTTAAAAATTCTGAGTAAGCACCAAAGTGCTTTTGGTTGGTGCATTGATGATATGAAGGGGAAAAGTCCGTTGATTTTCACTCACAAAATCCATCTCTAAGACGATGTAAAGACCTCTAGAGAAATGCAAAGAAGACTAAACGCCAACATGAAAGAAGTTGTGAGAACCGAAATTATCAAACTCTTGGATGACAGGATTATCTACCCAATCTCAGATAGCAAGTGGGTGAGCCGTATTCAAGTAGTCTCGAAGAAGTCGGGAATGACAGTGATTGAAAATTATAAGGGAGAGCTAGTTCCCCAACGTACCACCACCGGGTGGCGCGTTCGCATTGATTACCGGAAACTCAATGCGGGAACTAGGAAAGACCATTTACCCTTGCCATTTATTGATCAAATGCTTGAGAGAGTAGTGGTCCATCCTTACTATTATTTCCTTGATGGTTATTTCGAATATAACCAAATTGAGGTGGATGTACTTGACCAAGAGAAGACGACCTTCACTTGCCCTTTTGGTACATTTGCCTACAAATATATGCCATTTGGCTTGTGTAATGCACCCGCGACCTTTCAAAGGTGCATGTTGAGCTTATTCAGCGACATGTTCGAGAGAGTACTCGAAGTGTTCATGGACGATTTCAGTATTTTTGGCACCTCTTTCCATCATTATTTAGGAACGATGGAAAAAGTACTTGCTCAATGTGTGGAATAGAACTTAGTGGTGAATTGGGAGAAATGCCATTTCATGGTCACCGAGGGAATAGTTCTTGGCCACATAGCATCATCCAAGGTAATAGAGGTTGATAGGGCAAAGATAAATGTCATAGCTGATCTACCCCCACCTAAATCGATTAAGGACGTGCGCTCATTCATAGGCCACGCGGGGTTTTATCGAAGGTTCATTAAGGACTTTAGCGCCATTGCTAGACCCTTAAGAAACATACTTATGAAGGATACCCCATTCGAGTGGACGAAAGCATGCAAAAGCTCTTTTGAAAAATTAAAAAACATGATTGTGTCCTCTCCCATCATGCAAGTTTCGAATTGGACCTTACCATTCGAACTTATGTGTGATGCAAGCGATTATGCGATAGGGATTATTTTGGGCCAACACAAAGATAAGTAAGATCATGTCATCTACTACGCTAGCCGGACCCTTACCGGACCTCAACTCAACTACTCTACCACGGAGAAGGATTTGCTAGCGGTAGTCTTTGCCCTTGATAAATTCCGGTCATATATCATTGGTTCTCATATTACTTGCTTCACCGACCACGCGGCTTTGAAATACCCACTTGCAATGAAAGATGACAAGTTGCACCTCATAAGGTGGATCCCACTCCTAGAATAGTTCAATATCTCCATCAAAGATAAAAAAATGAGTAGGAAACGTCATTGCTGACCACTTATCACAGCTTTCGTCCAACGTACCTAATGATCCCGTACCCATAGATGAATACTTTCTCGATGAGAAACTTTTTGCCACCTCACCTTTACCTTGGTTTGCGGATATAGTGAACTACCTTGTCACGGGAGCCGTCCCTCCCGATTGGACACCACAAGATAAGAAGAGGTTTATTACTTGGTTGCGCATGTTCTTTATAATGATCCCTGCCTTTTTAAATATTGCGCTGACCAAATCATCCGACGATGTGTACCGGATGATGAAATCCCGAAAGTCATCCAATTTTGTCATTCGGAAGCTTGTGGAGGCCACTTTTCAACGAAAAAGATGGCCACAAAAATTCTGCAAAGCGGCCTCTATTGGCCCACAATATTATGGGATATAAACGATGCTTGCAAATCTTGCAATAGGTGCCAACGGATGGGAGCCATTACTCGACGAGACATGATGCCTCTTACCCCCATACTTATCATTGAGATCTTCGACTGTTGGGGTATCGACTTCATGGGTCCCTTCCGCCCGTCCTTTGGTTTCCTATACATCCTTGTCGCGGTAGACTACGTTTCTAAATGGGTGGAACCTATAGCTACCAAGACGAATGACAACAAAGTGGTGATAAAGTTCCTATAGGAACACATACTTTCCCGCTTCGGTGCTCCGAAGGCGATAATTAGTGATAATGTCACGCACTTTTGCAACAGGCCATTCGGGAAGCTCATGAGAAAGTATGGCATCATTCACAAGGTTGGAACGACTTATCACCCCCAAACGAATGGGCAGGCCGAACTAGCGAATCAGGAAATCAAGAACATCCTTGAAAAGACCGTCAATCCTACCCGGAAACATTGGTCACTTAGATCGTACGATTCGCTATGGGCCTATCGTACCGCATACAAGAATCAACTTGGCATATCCCCTTTTCGATTTGTATATGGAAAACCTTTCCATCTTCCCGTTGAGCTAGAACACAAAGCGTATTGGGCGATTAAGCGATTGAATTATGCCATGGATAAGGCCGGTGAAGGCCACAAGCTTCAATTGAATGAGTTAGAAGAACTACGCAATGATGCGTATGAGAATGCCAAAAATTCCAAAGAAAGGATGAAACTCGCTCATGATAGCATCATTCGACAAAAAGAGTTTCTTCCCGGGCAAAAATTTCTTCTCTACAACTCTCGGTTCATCTCTTTTTGGGCAAGTTGCGGTCACGATGGTCTGGCTCGTTCGTCGTGAAGAATGTTTTCCCCCATGGTGCTATTGAATTAGATGATTTAAAAGGGGGAAATACATTCAAAGTGAATTGACAATGCATAAAGACATATCTAGAGGCGTGTGAGGAAGAAGTCGACACCATATAGTTATCGAACCCCGTTTACGGGGTTGAGTGAGCAATTACAACGAGGTCGTCGCACCCTCGATGCGTGTGTTATGAGAGTCGTGTGCGTTGTGAGAGTCGTTAGGCCTAGGTTCATTCGGGAAAAGCATTCGTGTGTTTCGGGAATTTTGAGTCAAAGGAGGTTGACCAGTGAAATCGAGAGGGTTTTAGTCCAGATTGATAGGGAGTATGTTGTGAAACTGAAAATTTTCAGAGAAGAGAGATTGAAACCTAGTTCTGGGAAAATCCAGCCCAAAAGCCCTGGGCCAGACCGGTTCTTTTAACTTAAGTCCGGATCAGTCCGCCCCTGGACCGATTCCTTTAATTTTAAAAAGGACCGGTCCGCCTGTTGAATTTCTGAATATTTAAATACCTAGATTGGTCCGCCCCTACCCCGAACCTGTCCGCCTTCTGCAGATTTGACTTATCCCCTTCCCAAGATTCACCCCCTTCTCCCCAATCCCATTCATTCGCTCCAATCCGTTTTCCCTCCTCCCAACTCCAACCTTTCCCTCCCAAATCCACCCCTTTTTCCCTCCAAACCCTTTCCCTCCAATTCCAACCCCTTCCCTCCCCCCTTCCACTATAAATACACCCCAATCCCTCCCTTCCTCTTCACACCTCCAACACAAATCCTCTATTCTCCCTCTCTAGATTTCCTAGAAAAAATCCCTTCTGTTTCCATGGCTCCTCGTGTTGCCCCCACCAAGTACGACTCAACCGCTATCCAACCCTCTGGTCACGGCGAGTTCCGCTCCTGCCAAGAGGAACGATGGTGCAATCAGTTTTTCGGTTTGGTTAGCAAACTCCATATGGAGCACGCTATCCAATGGGAAGGGCTGGCGAACTCTGTCACCGACGTATTCATGGCTCGGGGCTGGTGCCGATTCCTCAACAAACCCTACGAAGCGGTTTGGGCAACCGAAGTCCGCTCATTTTATGTCACTCTAGTTTGGAAGGCCCAATTCGAGGCCGAAGCTTATGTGGATGGGAATGTCATCCCATTTTCCTTGGCCCGTCTCATGGCCAAATTGGCTGAGTACGATGTCTCGGACATTCATGAATTTATCTATCCCCGAAACATCCCCCCCGGTGGACAAGGATATCATCATGGCCCGAATTACGCCGAATGTGGCTTGGGCGGGGCAAACTGTAGCCGTTGGACGCCTTAACTAGAAGGCGCGCCTCATAATTCATAATTTGTGCGCCAACATTTTGCAAACGTCCAACGATTTCGCCATGCGGCCTCGGCAAGCTACTTTGACCGATCACCTCTTTGACCCCCACACTTCTATCCATTTGGGCCGCACTTTATACGCGGATATCATTAACGCGTCCTTGGATGAGAAGGGTACCACCCCACTTCCCTATGCCCGTTTGATTACTTCCATCCTTAAGGATGCTGGCATAGTGGTGCCGATCGATCATACTCGCATTCCCGGTCCTTTTGGACAAGGGACCCTCACCAAGGGTGCCAAACACCTAGCTTTCCTATGGGCTAGGCGGGGCGGTGATAGTGAAGAGGAGGCTGCCTCGAGCGAGAGCGAGGAAGAAGAAGCGGCCGCCAGTGAGGACGTCGAGATGGGAGATATCGGTCCAGACGAGGAGTCGACGGACGAGGAGGATGACCTCGATTTTGAGTGAGCGGGAAGCGACCTATCCGACCGTATGTCAGCATTTGAAACGAACTTCGGCACCTTTATGACCGACTACCGGCGCGACATGAACTTAATTCTCCGCTTCCAAGAGGACATCTATCGACGCCAAGGGGATCCTAATGAGACACTTCCATCCTACTACCATAACCCCTATGACCCAAACGCGCCCGGTTTTTCCCATCCCCCACCCCGGTGAAGCTTGATATGGTGTTGGCATATTTTTATTTGTTTTCCCTCTTCACAGTTGCATGCTTTTCCTTGTACTTGTAGCACAGTCATGTTTGTAATAAAAACTTCATTTTTCTCCATTTGTTTGTTTTATTTATCGCACTTATTATTTTGCCTTATTTAGATTTTAGTCCTTTTTACTTGAGGACAATGCAAAAGTCTAAGTTAGGGGGGCTCACAAGTGCGTATTTTTAAAACTTCACAAATTTTCAAAAATGTCCAGAAATTTCCACAAAAAAAATCATAAAATTTTGAAAAATCCAAAAATATTTTTGTTCAAAATAAATAAAAATTGGAATTTCAAAATTTTCAAAAATATCATTAAAAGTCAAAATTGAAGTCTCAAGTTGTAAAATCCAACATACACAAAGCCGAAATTGACCAAAGATGTAAATTGAGCGAAAATTGATGACTTAACGAATAAGTGTGGAAATTAACAAACCCGGTGAGATTCGAACCTATCACTTTTTGTGAGTTTTTAAATCAATCCGAGTTAATTGTTAAATCAAAGTTCTTTTCAGTGCCTAAAAAGTCATCGAGGATCTCAACCCTTTCATTTTGATCGGTTATGAAAAAGGCGTGTGTGATATTGCTTTGAAAAACATGCCAAAATTGATCTCTAAACTTAAATTCATCTCGAAACGCATATGGGAATGCAATTGGTATTTTGGACAATGAAGTAGGCCCTTGTTTATCACCCAAAAGTATTGGCCATAAAAAGTCTTCAAAATTCACCCCTTCTACAACCCAAATTGAGCCGAGTAAATTTGTCCTTTCGTTTGACAGCCCGAAAAATCCAATTATCCCGGAATTGTGAAAAATGGAAAAATTCATAATTAAGTCCGAAAAGTGCAACAGAAAGGGGCAAGAAAAAAATAGAAGAATGCTCAACAAAAAATAGCAAGGAAAGAAAAGTGTGAAAAAAATTGAAAAAAAAAAAGAAGAAGAAAAAACGAGAAAATGAGCAATAGCCCGGAAAAAGCACAAATGGACATCATTTATTAATTTTCCAATTTCAACCTTTCCTACCTCTTTCATTTTACCCAATATACCTTAAAACCTGAAAAAGTCCTAACCGAGTCTAAATTGCAAAATTGGTTACCGCGTGGAGAGCTAATATACCAAAAGATAATAGAAGAGATTGAATGCGCGAAAAAGAGGCAATGTTCCCGTTTTTAAAAATCGTATTCCGTTGATGAGATCCTATCACTCTAAAATTTTTGTCGTTCTACTTGTGTGCATGATTTTGCGTCCATTATATTTACTCTTTATATCACGCATACCGAGAGAATAACCACATTCCGAGTGATTCGTTTGTGAGAGCAATCCATGAGAATTTGAAATCAAAGCGAATTTTCGGATAAGTAACGTAATGATCAATCGGTGGAAATTCGCGGTTATATTGCCGGTTTCGCACACACACACTACGGTTTGAGACTTGTAAATATGACTTGATGATGACTATTTTTTGGAAAAGTTTGAATCGTACAATTTTTGCGTATTTTGAATTTTCCTTGAGTCGAATTTAGTGGGTACATTCTCTGAAACCCTCACGAAACACAAGTAGTCCTACTAGGGTGACCTAGGGGTTTAAAGGCTTATTGCATACGCTAAATGCAACCGCTTGCCCATGAAAAAGGTATTCTATCCCAATAAAATGTTTTCATGAATTGAGACTTGATAGGATTCTTTTTCATTGCTCGGGATGCGCAAAGTTCTAAGTTAGGGGGGTTTGATTAGGTATAAATTCTTCCTAATTTTTCTCTTGATTTAGTTACTTTTAGCTCCTCGAACAACATAATTGAGTTGAATTTATCTCATAATCTTACTACCGACTTATCCTAATGCATACACTGAGTTTCTGGTATTTCGTAGTGATTTTACAGGTATTTGATGTCAACAAACGGAAGAAGGAAACCGGAAGAATCAAGAAAGAAAAGAAGGAAAGTCAAAAGGGCAAAAGCGTAATTTCCACTTGGAACTCAGATGAGGTACCTAAAGAGAAGTTGAAGATATCACATTCACGAGAACATAGGAAGAAACGACACCTCAATCGGAGTCCCAAAACAAAAGATATGAGCAGTCAAAGTGGAGCAAAAAAGTCAAATAGGCAGACCGGTCCGCCCCTACCCCGGACCTGTCCGCTGTGCAAACTCCAGAAGATCCCGGATCACATGAAAACCGAAGAAGGCAAAAATAAAAAGAATCGGTCAACCCCTGGACCGGTCCGGCCAAAAATAAAAAGAACCGATCCGCTTCAGAGGCAGACCGATTCGCCTAAGGCCCGAGTATCGATATTTACATATCTAATCTTTTTCCAAAGAATCCTAGTGCAGCTGAAATTCCTAAATTCACGTAGGGTATTTAAAACCATTTTATTATCATTCTTAGCACAAAGATTTTAGGGAGAATAATAGATTTTTTCTTTCTTTTCTAGCAAACCCTAGTTTTGATACAATTTCCAATTTTAATTCCAAGATTGAAGCTTTGTTCAGATTTTATTTGATTACCAGTTTTATTCAGTGTTGTTGTTACTGCTTTGGTAGAAATTAGTGAGTAATTATGTATTTTCAATTCTATTCTACATCAATTTACATGTTTGCTTTAGATTAATCAGGAATTTATGCATATCAAACATTGTTTTCATTAACTTCAACATGTTAGGCTAGATTTTTAAAGGTCGGGATACATGAACCCAGCCTGATGTGCTAATTGCACGTGTATAGCATTAATCCTCTGAATTTAGTGATTGATTACGATTTTATTGCGTAGGAACATAACAATTGTAGGTCTTTATATCTCATTTGCCTCTGGGTAACCGTGATGATATAGAATGCAATTCGAGTGTTATTATCACGATGTCGATTTACTCGTCCTCAAATTAAGTATGACACGGGCTTGAACCTCGTATACGTAATGCTTGGGAGTACTAAATTCCGGGTCAAATTAATCAGTTAAATTTACGATTAGTATTATAACTGCAATACACTAGGGTCGGGGGATTGTATTCCTGTCCTATTTTTCCCATCACATAGTTCAAAAGTTTGGAATCATCTTTCAATCATATTTTAGGTATTTTAGTGTATTTGCACATTCTCATAATTTCATATTTGCCTTTAGTCGTAATCCATTCTCAAAACCAAATCATTTTTTCTTTCTTTTTAGAGTCAAGGTTAGGATTCCTCCATCTTTTCCCGTCGTCATAACTCCGTTGTCCTTTTTCCCTGAGGATCGATACCCAACTTGTTGGATTATTACTTGAGCGACAGGCTTGCACTTAGGCCTAGAGTGAAGGCATTTCTGAGACACATTTTCAGTCGCGTCACATAACTTATCATTTAGCTTAGAATATGGTATAAGACTTTGATTTAATCCATTTTGATGAATATGGAGGTTATTTCAAAGGGTTTAAGTCAGACAAACTAGCCTCCCCTTCCATCCAATAAAAATATAACACATGGTGTGGTCATAAGAGAAAATACGACTTAAAGGATGACATGTTTGCCCTTATTTTGTAATTTCGGTATAACTTCTTGCTCGGACCTCCGTTTAACACACCATTTATTGTGTTGGAAACATAATTCATATATCTTCAACTCTTTATATTTTTTTCCCTCAAGTGAATTTTTATATTATAATGGTCAAAACTAGTCTCTAATAGGAGCATTCCTATCGAAAACTTTAAAATTATATGTGTGTTACTCATTGGATATTTCATGATTTATGAAGGGAGGATTAGACTAAAAATAATAAAGTAACATTATCCATATCACATATGAAATAATAAAACATTTAAAAATCTATATGAACGTATAAAAGTGGGTTCATTACAATTCTATTCTGTAATTTTGGTTTTGCGCACCTGGAAATTCTGAGCAAAAATCTCCATAAATAAAAAACCATAAGTCGGCGCATCGTTAGAATGATATTTCCCTGTCATTCGAACGATATGGAAATCTCGTTAGAGCGAGAACTTCATGTCGTTTGAACGACTTCCACACATCCTGAGAACGACTGTGGATGCCATTTGATCCATCAAAACACAAGGGACGGATCCATACGACTCTAAAACATCTATGTCTCAGAATAAACAAAGTTAAAACATTTTAAAATCATATTTAAACAAAATAACATCCTTAAGACATTTTTTGAGTCCCATAAACATTTTGTGTTTATACCTCAGAATATCTTCCAATGCAATTGTAATACCCCGTACTTTTGGCTATATTTATTTTTGGGATTAATTAATTAAATGCGTATTAATTGGAAATTAATCCGGGTTATAAATACTAACGAGATGCGAGTTGGTATTTGATTATGTGCATACATGTTTTGATAAATGTATTTGGTATTATAAAATTTGTCGTGAGATTGATATACGACATTTGAGAATTTTGTTAAGACGCGTGTGACCGCCGCGTCATGGTATATTATTTTAATTATAAAAAGTGAATTTAAAATCTATAAACTGTATGGTCGTTTTGAGTGCGCCAACGCGTCCGGAAGGGTCGAGATAGTCAGAAAACACTACCCGGGGGTGTAGTTTGGATTCCGGGGTATTTTTAGGCCATACCGGCAACTTAAAAGGTATTTTTGTAATTTTACATTTTGAGGAATTAAAAGTGACGAAAATTAGGAGTATTAATCTGATTGATTATTGACCCACTAAACCCACTATCCAACCCACTTTAACCCTTTAAGCTACGGAGGTTATCAATTAGGTTTCCAAGTTCCCCAAAACAAACCCTAGCCACCTTAAGCCACCATTGAAGAAGGAGCTTGGAAGAGAGGAAATTCTGCAGAAAAAACTCCATCAAACCTACACCAAAATCAGAAATCGAACCAAGGCAAGTGACTTTATTCCATTTAATTTCAGAGAATGTCTTTTCCATGTTAGAAATTGAAGAATATCAATTGTTCTTGAAAGATAATGAAAACCCATGTTAATTGAACTTAGAACTTGAAATCTTGAGGAGGATTTGCATGTAGAATGATAGGTAGATGTTCCTACTGATGATATTTATGATTGGGTGAAATTTAAAACGGATTTTATTGGGTTAATTCATGATTCAAAAAGTTAGGGTTCGTGTTCTTGAAATAATTGGGGAAAAAGTGTAGAGATTTATATTTTGATTGATGTTAAAGAGATTTCATCCTTGAAAACATGTTAGGAGTTGACTTGAATATGTTTAGGATGAATTAGAGACCCTAAAACGTTGTTGGGATGAACTTTGGAAGAGATTAGGAGTGATAAAATTGGATAAAAACGAGATGGGGAAAAATCAGGGACGAAACTGGCAGCTCGTTAGAAGCCCCTACCCAGGTCGTTCGAACGAGCTTCTAACGAGTTGATCAGTCACTGCTAACGAAAAGGGATTTTGTTCTATATCTCGTTCGAACGAGATATCATTGGAAGGTACAGTTCGTTCGAACGAACTGGAATCTCGTTCGAACAGCCTCGTTCGAACGAGACTTCTAACGAGTTGACAGAGGAATCTCGTTCGAACAGTCTCGTTCGAACGAGACTTCTAACGAGTTGACAGTTTGGTCCTTTTTGGACTGTTTTGATTTTTGGAGTCCCGTAAACTGGTTCGAGGGTAGAGTTAACATTCCTTGATGATGTAAGGATAGATTTGGGACTTTTGGGTTATTACGAGGAGTAAATTTATATACGAGAGATTTAATTCAATGAACCGTTTGGGTTGAGACGTGAGTGTCTACTACGACGTGAGAATAGATTATGGCGCGTATGATGATAAACCGGAATAATATAAGTTGTAGATATTATAAGTTAGTACGAGAAAGCGATATGTACTACGATTAAACTACGGGATTACTAAGATGTGTGTTTACTTAGTATTGGTATATGAATTGTGTGTATGACATACCTACCATACTTGCTATCACGGGAGGTTTGCGTTCGCTTAGGGCCCTCTAATACATGTGTTGCCCGGATTTAGACTGGTTACCTTGATGAACATAGGTCATAGAACGACTTATTGGGATATTAATAAGTCCGCTGATCGTGGGAGCGTAGGTATGTGCGTGACCCATGTGATGTGACTGTGTTCGCCTCCATTATTTGTGATGTTGTTATCTGTGAACTATTCCTGAGAGATTAGGAATATGTAATCCTTATGTACGTGATGTACCGGGATGGATAGCAGAGTATGTGTGCACCGCAGCTTAGTTCTCGGGGTGCTTATACTGTATATTTGGGATGTGAATAATATACACTTAATTAATGAGAACCTTCATGTTAATGATGTGAATATAATTACGGTATTGTTTCGAGAAATATAACGAGTTAAATGATAGTTATATATATTGCATATTGAACATCTGAGTTACGTTAAACCCCTACTTAATTACGAGCGTTATTATGTTAAGAGAACCGAGTAATAAGGGTAGGACCTATGATAGTCTAGCTAGATATGTTGTCACGTAGCTAGTAGTCTGTATCACTCTAGATGGGTACTTACGTTAGGAGTGCACAGTTAGACGAGAGGTGAGAATATCATGTGAGTGCACGTCCTAACATGTACTTTGCATTTAATGTTTTAAATGTTTTTAAAGAACTTGCAGGTTTTTAAAATATAACTCCACATTCGGGCTCTGACCCGTTTGCTTTTCAAATCTTTTTCTTGTAAAACCATTTTAGGTGCCCAGCCACAGGGACACCAAGCATAGGATTCTCATTCAGGTGACGAGCTGTAGCTGTTTGTGGAAGCTACAGGGATTTGCTTGTAGACGCTTCTATCTTTTGGATTCCAGAGTCACTATCTATCAGTTGTAGGGCATGTTGCCCATTTCTATTAGAGACATCTTTTACATTACTGTTTTCAGACTTTGATTTGTATTGTTTTAGCATTCGGTTATTTATTTCAGTATGGGATTGTAGTGAGGAGTTTTCCTCCAGACATTATTTACACTATGTGATGGTTATTCGTTTTACTTCAGTATGGCGAATGGTGTTACTTATTTCTTCTTTACACATGTTGCATGTTAATCAGACTTTAATTAATATTTGGCAACATACTTTTTAAATACTAGGTGGTTAGTAAAATTAAAATGTTTTCGACAGTGATGCTATTAACTGATCCAACTTGGCATTTTGAATTAATTTAATAAAGGAGTAGCTACCCGCTATTTAATTAGTCGGGGTGTCATAGCAATATGATATGAAGACGTGAAACATTCAACAATAAACATAACATGATATATCTTTGAATCTTGGCCTCTATGTCTTCAAAATAACATAATAAACTATATGAGAATCATGACAAGATAAAATCTATCTACGACTCAAATTTGTTTTGTTCTTGAATAATTCTAATACACACATATTGACACTATTTGAAAATTTATCCTTAGAAATCTCCCCCTTTGGCTATTCCCTGACAAAACAAAAATAGTAAAATGCCTAAGCCGGGCCATCAAGTCTAATGACCTAAATCCCATGCCATAAACCTAAAAAGAAAATACAACACATGATCTAGTAAACAAATGTCAGACCGACAACATAAAAAGTCTCAATGTGATGTAGTTACAAAATCTCCAATCTCTGAATAATCACTACACACACGAAAAAAAACAAATACCATGGGAAATATGGAGATACAAATGATATAAAACCTTATGATATTAATTTTTATAGCAGACCAATTGTTAAACATGTGAGCAAAACATATGATACCCATTGGTATACACATTTTCATTATAGCTCAAATCAATGATACCAATACGTAAACAATACAATCAAAACATGATATCAATATATAAGCATGTAAAAAACATATGTGCTCACCAAACAAAACCCCCCCTACATCACATACTATCTCTCCCCCTTTTTGTCTCGAATAGAAAACTAGGGTAAAATATAAACAAATAGCATCATATCTAGAATGAGAATAATCATATAAATCATATATAGGTAAACATGGAATCCATCTAATAATAATAATAAGATGCCAAATCGTATCTAGCAAACAGTCACAAATATGAATCATAAATATCAAGAATGATGTGACTAAGAAAGTCAATGCAGTATAAAAATAAGCATGAATAATCAGTATCGACTGCAACTAAATTGTCCAAAACAATTTAGATGTACCAAAATAGCGCAAAATCAACATACATACAAAGCAGTATAAAATCAGAATGAAGAGTCAAAAAGTCAACTCAGATTGTTCAAACGACAAAGAAATGTTGTTTCAATGATACAAATATATTTTTCGATCCATCCAAGAAACGACCCAAAACAGAATGGCATAACGCGAACAATATAAGAAATGACCTATCTAGCAACCATACCTGACACTTTTAACACCTCATTACTAGGATTTCTAGTTCCACTCTTCGAACGACATGGATATGTCGTTTGAACGACATCCAAAAGTCATTTGAACGACTTGAAAAACTTCATAATCCAATTTTAAAAATGTGCAGGATTTGCGTAGTGAATTGTTTTTTCTCAAAACAACCACTAGAAATATGAAACAGTAGTAAAATAAACTCAAAATAAAAAATATGATTTACATGCTAACATAGTATCAACATGCACAAACATGGATACGAAATGAATGGTCATGAACTATAACAAATGAATCACAACTTAAACACATCGCATTTTCTCAATTGGTTTGTTTTATTTTCCACACTTCTTGCTTTGCCTGTTTTAGATTTTAGTCCTTTTGATTGAGGACAATGCAAAAGTCTAAGTTAGGGGGGTTACGAGCGCGTATATTCTAAAACTTGACAAATTTCAAAATGCTAAAAAATTAGAAAACATCAAAATTTCCAAAAAAATTGAAAAACTAAAAAAAACCACAAATATTTTTCTTCAAAATAAATAAAAATTGGAATTTAAAATTTTCAAAAATATAATTAAAATTCGGCTTAATGTCTCAAATTGTAAAAACATAATGCACAAAGTCGAAATTGACCAAAGATGGATATTGAGCCAATATGGACGACTTAACGAATAAGTGTGGAGATTAACCAACTTGGTGAGATTTGAGCCTTTCCTTTTCGTGAGTTTATAAATCAATTTGAGTTAATAGTTAACTCAAACTCTATTTAGCTTTTACAAAAGTCGTTGATGATCTCTATACCTTTGTTTTGATCGGTTCCGGGAAATGTGTGAGATGTTGTCATGAAAAATGCGCTAAATGAATCTCTAAACTAAAATATACCTCGAGACGCCTATGGTAACGCAATTAATAATTTAGACAATGAAGTACGCTCTCATTTGTCACAAAAAAATATTGTCCAGAAAAAGTCGTGAAAAATCATCTTTTTGCTAACCAATTTGAGCTAAATAATATTTTCTCTTTTCGTTTGACTACCCGAAAAAACCTAAATGGCTAGGAATTGAGAAAAGTGAAACTCCATAATTTTAGTCCAATTAGTGCAAATAAAAAGGAGCGAGAAAAATAGAAAATGCTCAACAAAAATAGCAAGAAAATAAAAATATGAAAAAAATAAATAAAAAAAATAGAAAAAGACAAGAAAACATGCAAAATCCTGGAAAAGCCTACTGTACATTTCAAGAAAATTCTCCAATTCCAAAGTTCCCAACCATTTCCTTTTACCCATTACGCCTTAAAACTTGAAATAGTCCTAACTAAGTCCAAATTGCAAAAATTGGTTACTGCGTGGAGAGTTAAGGTTTAAAAGAGATGAAAAGTGTGAAGTAGAGGTAGTATTTCCCATTTCCTATTAACTATAATCCTATGAAGAGATCTTTTTTCCCACAAATACTAGTCTTTTGAATTTCGTGTGCGTGAACTTGTGTTCCATTGCATTTACTCTTATAAATCACGCACACCGAGAGAACTTGCCACATTTTTGACTGAGACCACCCAGTGATAATTTGAATCAAAATGAATTTGTGGATAAGTAACGTAATGGTCAACTAGTGGAAATTCGCGATTAAATTTCTGGCTTCGCACGCACACACTGTGATTTGAGACTCTTAAATTGAATTGTTGATGAGTATTTTCTGGAAGAGTTTGAATTATAAAATTTTTGATTATTTTGAGTTTTCTTTGAGTCGAATTTTGTTGGTATGTCCCCTTAATTTAGAGTCTTTTATTATCTCGAGTAATGTAAAATGAGTGTAATTATCGCTTTTCTTTGATACAAACTCCTTCTAACAAGTACATCTAGTTTCGTGTATTTCACCGAGGTTTTGTAAGTATTTAAAGCATTCAGGAAGAAAGAAACTAGAAAAGTAATGACCAAAGTCAAAGAAGTAAAGCCAAAGGGCAATTTTTTAAATTTATTATAGCCTTCATTGGAAGTTAAAGCTAACTAGAAAGTTGAAGAGAATTTAATTTCAAGAACTTCGGAAGAAACAACAAGTCAATTCGAGTAGGGTGAAAAGTTACAAAGATTTGAAGTTGAGAAGGAACAAGAAAAAGATCCGTGAATGAATAGGAAAGGGCCCGGACCGCCCAAAAAAGGGTCTAAACCGATTCCTAAAAGTTCTGTATGAAAAAGCTAGGCGATTCACACCTTTTTCTAGAAAGGTATCTGGACCTCCCTAGGAAAAAATTATCTGTCAAGAAATAGGGGCGAAGCGGACCTTTTTCCTAAAAAGGATCCGGACCGTCTTAACCTGAGGAACCCTGTTTAAAATAAGGGGGCGATCCGGACCGCCTCCCCTGATGGGTCCCAACCGTATTGGACTTCCACAAATATTTCTATTCTCTCTCAAAGTTTTATATGGGTCAATCTCTTGTAAAATTCGGAGCTATTTATTCAAATTAGTTACAAAATTGGAGGGGTTCAGTTTTTTTAGGTTTCTAATTATGAGTAAAAGGTTTTGGGAGTAGCCAAAAACCCTAGATTTCAATAAGAGTTTTGTTGTAAGGATTTCAAGTTTGATTCTTCAATACAAGTAATTTCTTTCCATTCCTTCTGTCATTATTTCCTTAGTTTGTTAATTATTAATCCTGCATCTCTTTATTTCTAAGTTTCTATTAGTTATGATGTTTTCTTCTTTTTAATCCATGTTTTCTTTTAATTTAACAATGTTCAGCTAATTTTTTAAGGGTTGGGATGCATCTAATCCAACCTGATGTTCTTTATAAATGGGTAAAATTTAATTTCAAATGAAATAATTAAGTTAATCATGTTGTGTGGTGATCAAAATCATTGTAGGACTTTTGACCCCATTTCCCTAAGTAATCGAGATGCTTAAGAGTGCAACGCGAGTGTAGCTACAATGACATCGCTATGTTCTTACTCTTGATTATGTATGGTGTGAGCTTGAGCCTCATATATGTAATTCTTGAGATTAATAAAGACTGAGTTTTCTCAATTATTTCAATTCAGAATTTGATTTAAACACTGGTAAATGAACTAGGGTTGGAAGAGTGTACCCTAACTCGCTTTTCTCGCTGGCAAACTTTCTACTAAAATTTAAATTTCATAAGTAGTTTAAAAAGCTTTTCATTTATTTCTTGATTCAGTATATAAATTTTCTTCCTACTTTTAAGTGTAGTTAATCCATCTCCCTAAATCATCTTTTCGTTTCTTTTAGAGTCAAAGGTCAGATTCCTTCATCTTTCCAATGTCATTAAGAATTCATTCGTCATTTTTCCCTGAGGATCGATACTCAACTTATCGGTATATTACTTGAGCGACATGCTTGCACTTGAGCCTATATAGCACGCACACTAGACACATTTTTGGTTGCGTCACTTGCTAGTTCCACTCTTCGAACGACATTGATATGCCATTTGAACGATATCCAGAAGTCATTTGAACGACTTCAAAAACTTCATAATCCAATTCTAAAAATGTGCAGGATTTTCCTAGGGAATTTTTTTTCCTCAAAACAACAACTACAAATATGAAACAGTAGCAAAATAAACTCAAAATAGAAAATGTGAATTACATGCTAACATAGTATCAATGTGCTCAAATATGGATACATAATGAATGGGCATGAACTATAACAAATGAATCACAACTTAAGCACATCAAAACGATCAATAAGATCTAATTAATAGTTAAATGTCATCAAACCAAGTTTTAGCCATATGTGACAATTAATATATTAAGGTAGATGAACTAAAAAAATAACATGCACACAAACTTGGAATTTTGATGATTCTTCAAACAATAGCGTCATGACACGATTTTTGAACATAAGTATTCATGGTGCAAACCCGTTGATATTTCCATCCGAACTCCATCAAATATTATTATTTCTTTTTCTAGTTCTTTTGACGTTTCTACTTTCTCACCGTAGAGAAATCCTATTGGCCCCATTTTTGGCATTTGTTTATTTTTATTGCCTTAATTTTTTCTCGAGCACTTAGTAAACAGTGGCTTTCACGATGAGTTTGTTATTCTCTCACACCCCTTTCCCATGAACACTCATCATTTTTCAATATGAGAAATATTTATCCTCACGCCAACAGTTCATACATGCACACCTCCTCCTAAGTCTAATTATTCATAGTTGATAAAATTGAGAGGAGAACGTCTCACCAAACTCAAATATGCATGATAAGTCAAAGATTCATAGAACCTATTGCATGTGTTTGCGATGGAATATATATATAGTCAAATCCAAATGAAAATCATCTTCTAAACAACCACATTAATCAATGCTTAAGATCATTCTATGATTATGACCAAATGTCCTATCCACATGGATAATGAAATGATGGTGGTCCGAGCACACCAATATGACACATCAAACATGTAAACTCGTGATAAAAAATAATAAAAAATGTTTTGGTGTTTGAAAAAAATATTTTTGACTCAAACAACAAAATCTTTTTGTATTTTCTCAAAAATATATGAAACCAACAATCTTGTTGTATTTTCAAATATTATGTCAAGATAAAATATTTTTGTATTTTTAAAATAAGACTTAATAAAAGGAAAATGTAATACAAAGATATACACATGCCATAACACTAGAAAGATATATATCATGAAGCAAAGACTAGAGTATGTCAAAAATGGCTAACACAATCATTCTTTAAGAAATATCATGAGAAGTATCATATTAAAGCAAATGAGAGTCATGGAGTTTAATTCCTAAAGCCACTAAATCCTATTTTCTAACCCAAGTAGGGGTGCAACGAGGGATGGGGGTTTGGGGAACCAAAACAGCTTTATTCCTAAACTTTCGAGGAGCATTTTCATGGTCATAACAATAACGTCTAAGGTGATCCTTCCTACTGCAATCAGTGCAAATGTAAATACAATGAGGAATGTGACCTAAATGTGTACCTCTCATAATGTTCCTAGTAGGCTCTCTTACACGATTGGTATTGGATTTTGGAATGGGAGAAGAATGATCCTCGAAGTCTATACCACACCTACCATCCTTGATTTGGACGGTGCCTAAAATCCTATCCAACTTTTCTGACCTTGCCTCCAAATTAAACTTCACCTTACTCTATTCACTAAATTTATCCTCAAGCTCATTAATCCTAGACTCAAGAAAATGCCTAGACTCGTCAAACTCTAGAATCTATTTCTTAAAACCTTCCAAAAAACCCGTAAGAATATCTCTTTCACCCTCAACATATTCTAGTTTCTCCCGAAGAATCTTCTCCCATGTCCTAAGATCCTAAATCAATGCATCATTATTTTCTACAACATACTCTTTCAACATAGCTTACAACTTCAATTTTGTCTTTTTCACCTTTACCTCTTCCTCATACAAATCATTAAGGGAAACTTGAAACTCTTTAACATATATCTCATCTTCCTCAAATGCTTCACCCTCACTCACTTGGGATTCACATAAAATGGCCTTCAAAATGTCATTCACATGAGTATCTTTATGAGAATATTTATCATCGTCACTCGCATGACATACCATAATTGCTTTAAAGTTACGCTCAATTAGTGGGAACTCTCTCCCTGTTTTGGTCAATTGTCACTTAAGGTTGGAATATATGCTATCAGTTTCTTATCCTACTTCTTAATTCTAGTGGGTAAATCAATTATCTTATGTCTATAACCCTCACAACCAAAAAATCCGAATCATCCCTCTTATCATTCTCACTTCAATTCTTAGGGAGGTGATCATCCTTGTTGTTCTAGAATTTCTCAAGTCTTTTGGCATCTTTCGATTGTTTATTAACTCAAGAAAATTTTTGAACTTATTTTCCATCAAGACTACTGTATACCCCCTAAGACTCTTCTTAGGTCCGTAGCACCTCCCCATTTCAATACAAACCCTAGGTCATACTCTGAGTACTGATATAGAGGCCATCGGGCACACCGAGGATGCATTTGACTCTGATCAACTACATTGTTACGGAAAAAGATCAATGGATATTTGACGGGATCCAAATACCCTTTCCAACGGTCCACCCCATACTTGAATCGGCATAAGAGTTCTGATGAATGGACAATTTTACCATCGAAAATCGATCTGGAGGCCGTTAGGTGCTCCCGGGCCCTGATTTGACCCCAATCCACTTCATCATCGGAGAAAAATCTCTTTGAGTCTTCAAAGGGTATTGCAACCCCATTCCAATGGTGTGCCCCATGCAAAACAATGGCCTAAACATTCGGACGAATGATCTATTTTCACCTAAAAATTTATCTAAAGGACACCAGCTGCTCTCGAGCTCCGTTTGACCAAGGTGAACTATTCAGATCAAATGATACTGAATAAATCTTTGAAAGGCAGTAAATAACATTTCCAATGGTCCACCCCATGCACGAATCAACCTTACGATATGGATGATTGATCCATTTTACTCTGAAAGGTCATCGACAGATTCCAGGCTCCGGTTGATAAAAATCAACTCTCCAAACCTAGAAAAGCTCTTTAGAATGTTAATGTACCTCTCATAACCTTTCCAATGGTCTGACCCATGAGTGATTCTGACTTATCCTTTGGGAGAACGATCAATTTTCGTCCAACGATCCCCCATACAAAGGATCGACAAGTGCTTTCGAGCCACGTTTGACACAAAGTAAACGTTAGACCTGGGAATAGCCTAAAGGAATCTAAAAGGTCTATGAATTACCTTCCTAACGTTAGGCCCCATGCGTAATTTGGATCAACGGATTATGTTACACGCCCATTTTTTCAAAAACATATGCACGAGACTGCCAATTGGCAGGCCAATTTCTCTGCCTATCAGTAGTGTGCCTACTAGGGTTACCTACCGATTAACGGAGATATGGCTATGAAAATTGGCACCCCCTTATGCTATTAATAGACAGCGTGAACTCACTCCCAAGGACACCTCAGATCCATCAATATCAATGATCGCATCAACATTCGCTTGCAATTAGCGAAGTTTCCTTATGTGTAATTCCTTTGCATCTTTCATTCCCATCCTTTTCATACCCAATTTGGAAAAATTTCATTCTCTCACATCCAAAATGCATCTCAACATTCAATGGAGCTCATCAAAGATGAAGATCAAGCTTCGATTCTCCAAAGAAGGTCAAAAATCCTTCTCTCTCTCTCTCTCTCTCTTTAAATTTCTTATTTTGGCATTAATTACAGAAATTCATAATCAAGATTTTACTTTAGTTCATACACATTAACATCTCACCTATTTATTAGTTATATTGAACATACTTTATTGTTTGTAAAAAACCCAAACAATCAAAAAGAGGGTTACACCTATAATTTCCAACGAGATTATCCATCATTACTTCTCAAAACTAAAAGACATTTTCTACACACACACATATAATAAATTCCCGTTCGAATATATGGGATAAATACCACCCTTATATCGCATGGGAACTACGTGTTCTTTGATGCCTTTATAGGCTACATAGGCGTTTCGTGTTAAAACTTGAGACTCGAGTCCAATTTTTCGATTTTCCCAATTTTCCTATTTTAGAATTTTCATCCTTTCATCTATACTTTATTTTAATATATATTATATTTGTGATCATTCTTAGAGTTTTATCCCACGCATATTATTGTTTCATTATAATGATCAATATCTCGATAAATGCATAAATCATACTTTCGATATATTATTTTGGGAACAATCCTATGGATGACCTCACTCTATCTTTTCCATGGAATGAGTTCAGTGATTCTGATCTCTATTATATATACACGCACACACACTTAATGAAGAAATGAAGGAAAACAGTAACACAAGTCCATGAGAGATCGATAGGGAGGGATGGGTTCCTGACACTTCCCATTTCGTAACTTAGCCCCCGAACCTTTGAACTATTAGTTTCATAAGCATCAGTTTGTCTTTGATGCCACTCTCTTGAATATATAGCTTGTTCTATTGCGTGTTTTATGCAAATTAGGCTAGCGACTCCATCTCTTTACATTCACCCAACACCTACGACAGTCGAATCTCTCCTAGAGAGCAAGAGGGCATGAGAACTTCTCCCCCCTTTCCCCACTCGGGGAGAGAGGAGATCCGGGATGACCACTGTGGAGACTCCATTGGGGACTTTCATTCACAAGAGGGATAGACTCTATTTTCATGGGTGTTTTTTTTCTCTACTTGTGTGCATATGCAGTTACGTATATGTTACCTTTTTCTCCTCTATTATTTGTTATACATATCTACCTCATGCTTATATCCCTACTCACTCACACACTTGTAGACACTTATCATGTACATTTCACACTACTTACACATATGTTCACTTATAACCACATGCACCACTTAGAATATCCATGCTTAGGTGTCACTAACACACACCTCCACTATCAAACTTGTATATATCCATTCTCACTTACACTGGTCACACACCACTTGTAATTGATCCATGCATAGGTTTACAACAACACCCTCATTTTTAGATATTCACACATCACTCTCCTAGCCATGATTAATAAAATCTTCATAATCGATGTTAGATTTACTTTTTATACTTGTACATTATTCCCTATTAGTATAGTCCTCATCATGATAAATAGATACTCTCTCAATAATATACTAATTAACAATCATACATTTTTCACGCTACATCACCAAAGAGAATGGACAGTGACCAAATTTTGTCCCATAATTGGGGGCCACTTCATGATGAGCACTGATTCGGCAGGTCGTTAGCGTAAGAGATATGACTTTCACCTTCCATTGGCCATGTACCTTGGACGTATATCAAACGTGATGCTTGACAAAATTCATGATAGGAGGTATATAGTAGGGAACTCGTTCACATACTCGAGTATATCGAATTCTCTGTCACACGTACTATCCCCACAAGGTATATAATGAGGCAATTCACGTACACTCATGGTATATAAAATGGCTTGTCCACACGTACCGATTTCCCTCAAAAGCAATAATTATATCTGGAAAGTAATGCCAAAGGGGTGAACCCGTCCAATTAACCCAACAACTTCATACCCTCACATTCGTGTCAAGCCTAGGACACTCATATTTAGTTTGCCGACTTCTCCACGAAACTCTGTAAAAATGATGGGTCGGCATGCCGCCTAAAATTTTGAGAGATTTCTTTTTTTTTTCAAACACAATTTTCCCTACCTCGGGTCCCGTCCGACATATCTCTTTGCATTTAGGTAAACCTAATACAAATGAGAACATATTAAACAAAAAAGTAATCATGTTGAGACACTTCTCTTATTTTTCCTCTTTCTTTACCAAAAGTGTCGAACACATTTTCCCCTCTTTTATCAAAATACCAAAAGAATTTTTCCTTCCTTATAGCAAGATTATTTTTTCCTCCTCTTTACCCGAAAACATTTTGTCCTCATCATTTCGAAACATGTCAAAAATATTTCCCTCCTATAATAAATGTTTCCACCCTCTTTTTCATGAATAAATTTTAATTTTTTTCTCCTTCTTAGGTGAAGTGCATACCTGACCCTTGGTCTGGCTCCCTATTGGCTTTGGTCTTCCTTCAAACTATCCCGAGGCTTCATCAGTTCCCTCGACACTTCCTCTGAGTTTGAAATTCACCTTCGTCCACTTTCCATGGAGATAGTCGACTAATTACCGAATGTGTAGCCGTTTGTGGTAATAATTCTAGCCTAACTCACTTCTAATATTGACAACCATAAAACTGAGGTTCATAAGATTCAACAAAACCAGATCCCTGTTATTGAGGAACCTGAGGTCCTCAATAATAGTAGGGGCACATGTAGTCACAGGTCCCTATTATGGGTCTGCCCGTATCGGAGTCTATTTGGGTCCCTGAGGGATATCAACACACTACATGTGCCCCTACTACTAAATAACCGCCGCCAGCTCAGTTCCCTATGCCGAATTTTACCCATCTAGGGGCTAACCAACCTGTGACTATTGATGCGAAGTAAGAAGAGTTGAATAAGGTCAAAGAGGAGCTGAATATGTTGACAAAGTTAGAATCTCCGAGAACTACATGGATTACACCCATATGTATCCCAATCCTAAAGCAAGGCTATCGAAAAAGTTTAAGATGCCTAACATTGAGATGTTCGAGAGTAGTCCTAATTATTCATCTCCAAAGTTTCCACCGAGCCATGACTCTCCTAGTTTCCTCCCAGGATATAGTGGCCCAAATCTTCCAACATACTTTGAAGGATAACGCTTTTCATTAGTTCTGATCTCTCAAAGAATCGAGGATCCGTAGTTGGGAGGATGTTGCCCATGAATTCGTGTAATAATATAAGTATAATAAAGAGTTGGATGTTACCCACCATGATTTAGAACTCTTTAAAAATAAATATGGGGAATCTATTAGTAACCTCATAGAAAAATGGAGAGAGAAGGTAGCCACCATGACCAATCGGCCTTTTGAAGAAGAGCTAGATAGTATCGTGAAGAAGAACTTATTGGCCCATGTATGAAGGGCGATGGGAGGACAGTACTATCCTCATTTCTGAACCCTCCGAGAAGTAGGAGTAGAGATCGAAGAAAGTCTTGCCAACGAAAAATATGAGCCAAAGAAATTATACTTACAGGTCACTCCCATAATATATGAGAAACTTGCTAACAACGCAGTTTCAACCATCAACAACATCTCTCAGCTTACCAATTTATGGGCACTAGAAAGCTGCCCTAATTCAGTAAAACAGAAATACATCGAGCTTCGTGCTCCCCTATCCAATGTTTACTATGCCCTTTTAAGTCAAAATCTTATCAAAACATTGGTCCCTCATCCCTTACCAAACCCACTTCCCAAAAGTTCCAATAAACTAAATGCCCATTGTGATTTTTACGAAAGTGATGGCCACACCACTGATCAATGTTTCCACCTAAAAAATGAAATTGAAGGTCTGATTGACCAGGGTATCATTACCCTACCAGCCAATCCCAAGAAAAACATTACCCACAATCCACTCCAAAATCATGCAAATGCCAACTTCCTAGAAGAAGACCTAGAATTTGATCAATGAACCCAGAAGACCTAGAATTTGATCAATCATACCCATTATCTTATTGTGCCTTACATTAATTATCTTGATTCTAATCAAAATCTTGATGATGATGATTTTGCAAATGAACAATTATTAACTAATCTTAATAAGGTTAATAACAAATAACACAAATTGCATTCAAGTTAATGAAAATGAAACTATTATTTTTAATCTCTGTTCTAGTAGCCAACTATGCAAGATCATGATAGGGTCTACCCTTGACGATCATAAGCGCATGAAACTCAAGGAATTATTGAAGGAATTTGTTGACGTCTTCACATGGTCCTACTACAACATGACCGATATTGGTCCCGAGATAGTTCAACATGAGATTCTGACTCTCCCAGAATGCAGACCATTCAAACAGAAACTATGAAATCTCCCCACCGAATGGTCACTCAAGGTTAAGGAAGAGGTGATCAAATAGTTGAAAGTGGGTTTAATTCTTGTGCTCAAATATCCCACATGGATAGCCAACATTGTATTCACATCAAAATTCAAAGGAAAAGTTTGCATGTGTGTTGACTACCGAGACATGAACAAAGCCTCTCCAAAGGATGATTACCCGCTACCTAATATCAACACAATTGTGGACAATACATCTAGTGATGCTCTAAAGTCATTCATTGATGGGTTTGTCACAAACAATCAGATTAAGATGCACTAGGATCATCAAGAGAAAACTACATTTATCACCCCTTGGGGAACCTTCTATTACACTATTATGCCATTTGGTCTAACACTCATAGGGGCTACCTACCAGAGGGATATCACAACCATCTTGCATGACCTAATACACAAAGAAGTCTAGGTATACATGGATGATATGATTATCAAGTCTAAGACTTAGGAAGATCATGTTCTCGCTCTCCGAAAGTTCTTCGAGCGACTACAACAATACTAGATGTGACCTAACCCACCTTCTCTCCCGATGGAACTGCTGGAACCAAAGAAGGGAAGATTCCCCATTTCTTCTTTAATCGATTCCTTAAAATGCTACGGTTAGCTCTTGCCCCGCACATTTTTAGAGTTACTAAAGGACAAGCTTTGGGATTCATGATTAGTAAGAAAGGTATTGAAGCATATCCTTCCAAGTTAAAATCCATACTCAAAATTCCACCACCCCGAACAGAGAAAGAAGTCCAGGGATTCCTTGAAAAATTATAGCATATCAGTCGATTCATCAGCTAGATGGTTTCTATTTGTGAATCCATCTTTAATATCCTCTGGAAGGATTCAACCCATGTTTGGAACGAAGCTTGCCAAGGGGCCTTCAACCGAATCAAGTAATACCTAACCCAACCTCCAGTACTCATGCCAACACAGTCTGGTCTACCACTACTCTTATACCTGACCAGAACAGATACCTCTATTTGAGATTTTCTAGACTAATACCTTGAAGTGTCCCGCAAAGAAATATCCATCTATTAGGCCAGTTAAAAGTTGGTCGTATACAAAGTTAAATACACTGCGTTAGAAAGAACATGTCTCACCCTTGTCTGGGTCACCCAAAAATTACGGCACTGCATGCTCCCTTTTCTCATCAAACTTGTGTCCCAAATGGATCCCATCAAATACTTGATCGAGAAACCTTCCCTATCTAGACGAATGTCCTGATGCTTAATTCTACTAGCCAAATTTGATATTGTGTATGTCATGTAGAAAGCCATGAAAGGAAGACCCATATGGGACTACCTCACCAATGACCCTATGGAAGAAGCCGGTGTTTAGATTCCTGAGTTCACGAATGAGAATATCCTTTGCACCGCCCAAAAAAGGATATGGCATTGAATACTTATAATTTTTCTTGATGACTCTCACACTCCCATTTCCATCAAACTTGATTTTTCCTGCACCAACAAAATGACTGAATACGAGTCATGCACGGTAGGCCTTAAAGTCACTCTCAAGAAGGGAATCTGATGCCTATATATCTATGGGGATTTATCCCTCATCATCGGTCAAGTATTCAGAATATGGAAATGCAAGGACGAGAAACTCTTACCCTTCCATGACAACCTAGAAGAATTGGACCCCAATTCCAAGATATCATCTTTCACTACTTGCCCCGAGTAAATAACAACCTTTCCAATGCCCTTACGACCGAAGCCTCCATGGTTGACATGCCCGAAGGAATAACGATGGCCCCCTTCCTAGTCCAAAAGCAAGATAAACCTAACCATTTCCACCACATTAATCTAATCACAAAAGAAGATCTTGATATAGCCGATTACTGGTACTATGATATTTTTTACCTCCTCAGGCATGGTAGGTAGCCCTAAGATTCTAACAAGAAAGACCTAGCAACCCTCCACAAACTGGCTACCCAATACATTGTTTGTGATAAAACACTTTTCAAGAGAAATTTTGATGGAACCCATTTACACTGCATCCCAGGGGTAAATTAAGGAGATGATGCAGAAAATCCATAGCGTGGAGTGATGACCCTACATGAATGGCCATATACTCGCCAAGAAAATCATTCGACAGGGTAACTATTGGACTACCATAGTTCAGGATTGCACTGCTTACATTCAGAGATGTCTTAAATGATAGAAATTTTCCAATCACAAGCACTTGCCTCCATGAGTATTGTACAACCTGACTTCTCCCTAGTTGTTTCCCCCATGGGGCATCGATATCATAGGTAACGTTACACCCAAGGCCTCCAACAGGCATCAATTCACCTTAGTTTCCATTGATTACTTCACAAAATGGATCAAAGCTGAGTCATATGCAATTTTGAATGCCAAAAAGGTGGATAAGTTCATCTGAAAAAATTTCATCTTCCGATATCGGGTCCCACATGATCTAGTATCAGACAGAGGGTTACATTTTAAAATAAAAGTCACAGAGTTGGTCGAAGAATATGGTATTCAAAGACACAAATCTTCTCCCTACTGACCTCAAACCAACAATGCAGTCGAAGCCGCTAATAAGAACCTCAAGGCCATCATCAGCAAGATGACAAAGATTTATCGAGATTGGGGTGATCGGATCTCTTACTCCCCCTGGGGATATCACACATCAGTTTGAATATCTATTGGGGCTACCACTTACTTTTTGGTATACGAAATGGAAGCAGTCCTATCCGTTGAGCTAGAAATTCCTTCACTACGAGTCATTCCTGAAAGAAAACTTAGCGAGGAAGACTGGAATCAAATCTAACTCAATGAGTTATCACTCTTGTATGAAAGGAGACTGAAGGCTCTATATCATATAAAAGGATACCATTGCCACATAGCATGTTCATTCAATAACATAGTCAAGGACCGTGGTGTTCGAGAAGGGGACTTAGCCCTGAAAGAAATACTATAACTCATCTCGGACCCTAGAGGGAAATTCAAGACTATTTGGAGTGTTCCTTACTTTGTGAACAAGATCCTATCTGGTGGCACTGCTATGCACACCCACCTCTATGGGGAAGAGATGGCGCATCCAGTAAACTTGGACCGTCACAATAAATTCTACCCTTAGTCGAAAATCTCACCGCGCTACGACTCTTTTCATTCCATTTCTATTCTAAAAAAATATAATTTTTCTTTCATTTCCCTCTGCTCAGAACTACATGGGGCTTGATCCTGTAAAAATCTTTTTACTTAAAAAATTGAAACTCATAAAATTTTCACATGAGCTTGACCGCCTTCTTTTTCACATAATGCTATTCTTTTTTTTTTCTCCAAGAATGACAATTAATTTTGTCATTTACATTAACAAAAGGATTATGTATGCTTAATCGATTGGTAAAGATAATTCAAATGCAAAACTCATCATAGAGGCACAACAATATAATTAAAATTTTACTTATTTCATTAATTCCATTACAATTACATTGACATAGGAAGTCAAACAACTTCCCCGCCAACCTAACCTTATTCTCCTAAAACAAAGCCAAAAATAAGTCGATTTACTCGTAAAAAATCTTCCTAAAGTTATTCCCACTAGAAAACAACTAGATACATCACAAAAACTTCACAAATAAAACTCCCCAGGGATCATAACTATAGCGGTCAGAAGAACTACACCCATCATCATCTACATCTTGTGGTCCCCAAACCTCCCCTGCTTGGATGGAATACCGAAGGAGCTCCATGGAATGGTAGGCCCAAACCAACCAAGAGAAAATAACAACACATCCCTTCATGTGTCAAACATAGAGAATCACCTTTGCCCAGTCTCCTCAGCCAACATCTTGGCAACAACCCTCCTTCATAACAACTTCATGTAATCCCAAGAATCATGCTAGACTTTGCCAAAAGACTAGGAAGGATGGGTTGACGGTTGGAAATTCTCCCACAGAGAGGCCAACCGCTTGTGCAGATACTCTATCAAATTTTCCACATGAAAAAATTCTAGTGTCAGAGGTGGCACAATCAGCTCCCACCCAAATTGACGCAAGAGCTTCCAGGGAAAGTAAAAAGAGGTATGATGGAGGAAAACCAACCGAACATACTGGAACTCCCCCAGTTCTAGAATGGACTGTAACTCCCACCACTAAGGCACTGACAAATGCAAACCTCGAGCCCCATGCTCTACAAACCAGTTCTCCCAGCTCTCGGTATCCTAGCCCATGCCGATAAAGTAGCGAGTAAAGAAGTTTGGCACACTTACCAGGGGATATTCAGGAGGGACCTCCATAAGAAATCTCTCGAACAACCACATGAACAACATAACTGGGCTACCCCTCAGAAATTCAGAACAACCTTCCCTCCAAGCATCTAGACCATTCAAAGTCTCCTCCAGTATCAGCGCCATGGGATTACGATGGTAAAACATCCACGAAGTTATGGCTATAAGTTGTGGGTTCTCCAATAGTTCCTCAGTCACCAACAATAATTTTGAAGTCAAGACAAAATTAACGTCTCCAGTATAACACGCATCACCAACATCCTAGGGATGCCCAAAATGTAGCATATCTAGGAGCGAGATCATTCCTCCCATGTTCAATGAGAGAGCTACCAAGGGTGAGATATGTAAATGTCCTGCTAATACCTCCCTAGGAGACTGAGAAAATTCAGGCATGGCCATTGCAACACTGGGATTTATCCTTAACATGATATAGAACTCTTCATAAGTCGGACGGACTTCATTAAAGCCAAATCGAAAGACAGTCCTAGGGGTACCAGAACTCTATCACCGCTATCGATATGTTCCATTCAATAGACCGGTTATGCCATAATAAAACTTGATGCACGTTGAAAGCATCATAGTCTACATTATATGAGCATAGAGCCTCTAACTTTTTGAGGTAAGAAGCGAATTCAAAACTTTTGGGGAGAGACATATTGCAAAATTATGAGACCAGAAGACAGAAGTATGCAAAAGAAAGGAAATGGGGATGAGTGAATAAAATACTCCACCACTACCCCTTTTTATACTTAGAAACTTTAGCCAAAGACAAAAGTTCTGAAAATCCCGCAAGGACCAAGTTATTGAAATAAGTGCAATCAAAGACTCGAAGTGATTAGACTGGGTTGACATGTCGATAGACAAGTTAAAGGGTATGCCGATCGACAACCCCCTATTTTTGGAAAATTTCCTATTTCCTTCTTTGTCAAAATCTAAAACTCAATAAAAATAATTTTTATTCTAAGGAATTCAGAATTTCCTTCTCCGTATATTTTTACTCATCCTGTTTTAAAATAAATGTTCCCTCGAATTTTGTTTACGGTCTAATCAGAAAAGTAAAAAGTGCACTTGCATTAAGTCGCTAAAGAAAAAATTAACCCAATCTCATTTTATTGCATATATAATTCTTTGATACATTTGTCTAGCAGGAAAAAAAAAACATTGGGACTCAGCTTGAACCCCACCAAAATACTCTTTCTCTCTCTCTCTCTCTCTCTCAAAGACCCTCCGTCCCTGCGGTGTACACATTTTCCCCAGCAACGAAATGATGAGACTTCACTCCTTAACCCAAATCCCTACTTAGACGAGGCAGGTGATACAAAGAAAAAAGTAATCGGGATTGAGTCTCGGATATGAGATGTCACTGAAGCCACCCAATCCTGTATGTCCTTTAACCAAGTTGTCGAGATTCAGACATACTAAAGAAAAATAGAAAATATCAAATCAGTCAATCTGAGGTGAAAGAGATATTAAAAGGACAAAAGTTAGAGAAATTAAAGGTATACCTCCAGTTGAAGGACATCCTTTATTAGCCTCAGCACCTCCAGGTCCACCGCATTGGGGAAATGAAGCATATGCACCGATCCTCCATCAGACCGTCAGATGTTGTAAGAAAGAGGAGCCAACCGCATAAAAGAAACCCTTTGATTTCGCCATCACTACCGATGTCGATGCACCACCAGCACTGTGGGCAAACCCCACTGGCCAACTCGCTCCCCTACTAGAGCCCGCAAGGGGAAGAGGCATAACGTCATATATGCTGGGCAACATCAAGCAACTTGACACAAAATCCATGATAGTATATGATGAATAAGTCTCATCGACAATCACTGCCACCCTCCCCTCCTCCGATAAATCCCTTGCCACCTCATGCACCTCGGGGGCCTCGCATCTGGCACCATCACCTCATCCTCCCCAACCTGTCAGACTAATCTATCCCCCAGGTATGAGCAGTAGCCGAACTCATACGCCAATAGACGACACAACTACGGGTTCCCCCCAATCACCCCATGTGCTGGATGACATATCCCCAATAGAAAAATTAATATCTCAAATGATCATCAAGGAAAAATGGTCTCAAGAGGAAAGAAGAATTTGCTCGATCGTTCATCATGACACTCAAGACCTAATGCACCATTACTAACGAGAGAGACCAACTAGATTGTCAGTTGGACTTATGCCACTGGTACATACGGCAGAAGTCCCCAATAGACTCATTATTCGAAGCAATTAGTTGGGCGTTAAGCCTAATCACCTCATAAAATCACGTCTGTAAAGGACAAATGATCATTAATCAGAAGAAAGAAATCAAGGATAAAAAATAAAATGCATAAAGGAAAAAGAAATTCCTGAAGGAAAATGCATAAAATAATCAATATCTCCAAACGATAGATGGTGCCAATAAAAGTCTACCAGCAGAACCAACTGAATGCATCCAGAGAAGAATAAAGGGTCTCCAAACTCAGGCTCCACCAGTCAAAGAGAGGGATATTCGAAAATACCCTCAAATAAGGCAAAAACCATATATGGATAACGCCACCACTCTTCGCCACCAAAAATCCCCCCAACAACAAAAGAATAAGCAAACGGGCCATATGCCGACTCAACAACACCTCCTTCAAAAGAGAGAGACAGATAGTGTCTCATGAGACTATCCTCTGCCCATCACCTAATGCCTCCTCCACCGCTGTCGACATCACCCATAAATTTTGGTCCAGCTCGATCCGGTCCTCCTCACAATCAAGCCCCAAAAGTTATTGCACATCGATGGGAGTCATTATGATCTCCCCGAAGCCAAAATTCATGGTCTGGGCGATATCCCACCACCACTCCCCTAAACCATAGAGGACAACCATTGAACAAGGCATATCGTCCAGTGTAGATGCCAAACTCCCAAAAGCCAGCTGATGAAACCACCCAATGCACAACTGGTGGATGGTGCTCCCAGACATCCTTCAACCTCGTCGTCCGTCGAGAACGTAAATTCGACGTAGAGATATCTGTCTGTCAAAAGAAAAAAGGAAAAACCCTTGTCAAAATTGAAAAATAAGGAAACATCACCAAGGAAGGAAAAAAGAATACCAAAGGATATTAACACTTACATAGCCACTAGGGTTTACCACCTTAGAAGATCGATGGTGTGTAGGCTAGCGTAAAAAAGTCCGCTCATCCGCAATCGACTCAAATGAGTCAAAAGAATTCTCACTACCCAACACTAGGGGCACCCTAGCCCGCCACTCCAAATATGACCAGTCGTCAACATTCAACCATGCCATGTGGACTTCACTTCTTGCAAAATTTGCCATTTCTTAGTCTTAAAAGAGAAAAGAACGCTAGAGCAGTTCGTAAAAAGATAAGGTAGAAGAGAGAAGATCTGAAAGTTTTGAAAATAAAGAAATATCGCCCCTTTTTATTGGAGCCTAGGGGGCATGTCGATTGTCATTATCCTTTCACCTACCTGAGGTAACCCAAAAGACTGTGATACTACCGTTTGGCATCTCCTACACCCTTCTGGTCGGCACGTCCTTAAAATTTCATAACAAAAACTAAAAACAAATACCAAAAAATCCCCAAAAAAATTATGCAATGAATTTTAAAACTTTTTTCACCAACAGAAACATTTTTTCCAAATATCCCAAATCTCCAACTGGAATAATAACACATTTTTCTAGAGTTATCTCCGCAGAGGAGTTCCCAAAATAAATTGGACATCTCCCCCAACAACATCCCACAGAAATCAGAAAATTCCCAAGCAAGGCTTATCCAATCCTCAGATTAATACCTTTTACCTAGTGGAGTCTCTAAATTCCCCTAAGAAAACTACAACTTAAAGCCCTCAGAATTTTCTTTGACCCTCAGAATTGGTCACCTTTACTTAAGGCCCTCAGAATTGGCTTCGATCCTCAAAATTGGTCATCTCTACTTAAGACCTCAGAATTGGCTTCGACCCTCATAATTTGTCTCTCCCATCTTAAGCCCTCAGAATTAGCTTTGATCCACAGAATTGGTCACTCCCACTTAAGCCCTCAGAATTGGGTTCGACCCTCAGAATTGGTCGCTCCCATCTTAGGTCCTCAGAATTAACCTCGGCCTGCAGAATCGTTCACTCCCACCTAAGCCCTCAGAATTGACTTTGATCCTCAGAGTTGGTCATCTCTACTAAGCCCTCATAATTGGTTTCGACCCTCAAAATTGGTCACTCCCATCTTAAGCCCTCATAATTGGCCTCGATCCTCAGAATTGGTCAGCTTTACTTAAAGTAATCAAAATCGACCTCAACTCGCAGCGTTGGTCATCTTTACTTATTCCCTAAAAATTGGTTTCGACCCTCAAAATTGGTTGCTCCCATCTTAATCCCTCAAAATTGACTTCAACTCGTAGAATACGTCGATCCTACTTAATCCCTCGGAATTATCCTCGACTCGCAGAACTGGTCACTCGCACCTAAGCCCTCAGAATTAAATTTAACCCACAGAATTGGTCATATCTATTTAAATCCCTCAAAATTAGATTCAACCCGTAAAATTGGTCATCTCTACTTAAATCCCTCAAAATTGGCTTCGACCCTCAGAATTGGTCACCTCTACTTAAATTCCTCAGAATTGGCTTCATCCAACAAAATTGGTCATCTATACTTAAATCCCTCTGAATTGTCTTCGACCCTCAAAATTGGTCACCTCTACTTAAGATCGGTAGAATCGACCTCGACTCACATAATTGGTCATCTCTACTTATGGCCTCAGAATTGGATTCGACCCTTAGAATTGGATTCGACCCAAAGAATTCGTCACTCACACTTAAGCCCTCATAATTGGCTTTGACCCTCAGAATTGATTGCTCCCATCTTAGGTTCTTAAAATTTAACTCAACCAGCAGAATTCTTCACTTCCTACTTAAGAGTTTAGAATTGGCTTCGACCCTTAGAATCGGTTGCTTCTACTTAAGGTCCTCTGAATTAACCTCGGCCCTCCGAATTGGTTACTCCCATATTAAGCCTTCAGAATTCTCTTCAACCCTCAAAATTGGTCGCTCCCCACCCTAGGTCCTTAGAATTGACCTCGACATGTAGAATCATCCATCCCCTGTATTTCCTAAGGTACACATAATTAGCCTCAACCCTGTGAATCGATCATCCTCGTCCCTTAGGTCCATATAATTGACCTCTTTCCTAAATATCATATGGTGTCTATTCGATGACTTTCCCTTATTCTAAGATTTTCTGTCGAGGGGATCTATAGAAACCACATTATATGACTCCTTATGTCTCTCCTTAGGTCCCTAGCATCTCACCATTTTACTATAAACCCCTAGTCATACTCGGAGTACTAATCTAGAGGCCATCAGGTACTTTTGAGACCCATTTGAATTTGGTCTAAACTAATGTTAGAGCAAAAGATCAATGGATATTCAAAGGGCTCTGAATCCCCTTTCTAGCGATTCACCGCACGCGCAAATTGAAATAACTTTTCGGACGAACGGACCATTTTATCACTGAAAATCGATTTAGAAGCACCGAGCACTACCGAGCCGCAATTTATCCCCATTAAACTTCATCATTAGAGATAAATCTCTTCGAATCCTTGAAGGGAACTAGAAACCCTTTCCAACGATCTTCCCGATGCATGAAATGGCATAACCGTTCGGACGACTGATCCATTTTCCCCCAAAAATTGATCTGGAGGCCACCGGGCACTCTCGAGCTCCGTTTGACCAATGTCAACTCTTAAGTTTGAACGAGACTTAATGAATCTACCAAGGGAACTAAATAACCATTCCAACTATCCACCTCGTGGATATGAATTAGCCTTACAGTACGGATGAAGGACTCATTTTGCTCAGAAAGGTCACCAAGTGCTTTCGAGCCTCGATTTACCATAGTCAACTTTCTGAATTGAGCGAAGTATTGTCAAAGTACCTTGCATAATCTTTCCAATGGTCATCCTCATGCACAATTCTGACTTACCATTTGGAAGAACGATCCGTGTCCATCCGATAATCCCCCGTCCACAGGATCGGTAAGCGCTTTCGAGCCACATTTTACCTAAAGTCAACTCTCGAACATGGGATCAGACCAAAGGATTGTTAAATGTCTTTAAATTACCTTTCTAATAGTATGGGCCATGCATGATTTGAATCAATGGATTGCATTCTATGACCATTTTTTGAAAAAATCTGCACGAGACTGCAGATTGATAGGTCTATTTCCCTGCCTATCGGTAGTGTGCCTATGGTTACCTGCCGATTGGAAGGGATAGGTCTATACATATCAGCATCCCCCTTACCCTCGAAATATAGGTCATGACCTCATTCCCAAGGACACCTCAGATCCATCAATATCATTGATCTCAACAACGTTCTCTTGTAATCAACGAAGTTTCCTTATGTGAAATTCCTTTCAATCTTACATTCCCATCCTTTTCATACCTAATTTGGAAAAAATCTCATTCTCTCACATCCAACATTCATCTCAACATTCAAGGGAGCTGATCGAATATCAAGAACAAGCTTTAATTCTTGAAATAAGGTTCAAAATCCTTCTCTCTCTCTTTAAATTTCTTATTTTTGCATTAATTACATAAATTTAGAATTTATCTTTTACTTTAGTTCATACACACTAGCATATCACCTTCTTATTAGTTATATTACACATACTTTGTTTTCTATAAAAAAAGAATAAACGAACAAAAATAGGGTTACACTTATAAGTTCCAGTGGGATTATCCATCACCATTTCTCTAAACTAAAACACATTTTCAACACACACGCGCATATAATAAATTCTCGTTTGAATCTATGGGATAAACCCCACCCGTCTCTCGCATGACAACTATGTTGACTTTGATGCCTTTATATGCTAGCTAGGCATTTCGAGTTAAAACTCGAGACTCGAGTCCAATTTTCCAATTTTTCCATTTTCATCATCTTCATCAATACATCAACTTAATATATATTATATTTGTGATCCTTCTTAGAATTTTATCCAAGATATATTATCTTGTCATTATAATGATCAATATCTCAATAAACACATAAATCATATTTTCTATAAATTATTTTTGAAACATTCCTATGGATGACCTCACTCCATCTTTTCCATGGTATGAGTTGGGTTATTCTGATCTTCATTATATATACAAGCACACACACTTCATGGAGAAATTAAGGAAAAAAGTAACACAAACCCGGAGAGACTGAAAGGGCGGGATGGGTGCCTAACACCGTCCCATTCCAGAACTTATCCCCTGAACCTTTGAACTATTGGTTTCCTAAGCATCAGTTTGTCTTTGATGCCGCTTTATCAAAGAGGCGACATGTTCTTTAGCCTGTTTTGTGCAAAACGGTGTGGCGAATCCTCCTGTTTGCAAAATAGGGTCTTGAGACCTTATCCCCCCTTTTTTCCCACCATGGGGAGAGAGGATATTCGGGGTGTCCACAACTACATCCTCGAAATTGCTATCGTAATCATCATCCGAAACTTTAGTCGCCTCCTTCCGAGCTTTCAAATAAATTCCCTTTTCTTTCTTTGTCCCTTGCTTGGAGGTAAACATATCAAGATCATAAGTTTGTAAGTCACCTACAAGCTCTTCTATTTTCGTTGATTCAAGCATTCCCAAGGAGTTTAAAACTGTCACTTTGGGATTAAATCTACTAGGCAACGACCTTAATATTTTCTTTAGGACTCGGTTGTCGGGTATTTTCCCTCCCAAGTTAAATGAAGAGTTGAAAATGTTTGACAACCTAGCATAAAACTCATCAAACAACTCACTCTCTAACATCTTAATCATCTCAAATTGGGCAGCGAGGTTTTGAAGTTTTGATGTAGAAACCAAGCCAGTTCCCTCGTGAGTAAGTGCCAGAACATCCCAAGCCTCTTTTGAGGTTTCACGGGTCATGATACGATTATACTCTTCTGGTGTGACAGACGAGGAAATAACATGTTGACATTAAGAATTATAAAGTACAATTCTATGTTCGGCTTTGGTCTGTAATGCCCTGACCCGGATTTAAGGGTTTATAAAGGAGTGAGTTGAATGCTCAGTGGGAACTATACAATGCAATATATAAATGAACCGTAGAAATAATACTCACATGTGGGAACTATACAATGCAATATATAAATGAACCGTAGAAATAATACTCACATGCTACATTACATGCATATGAAAGTGAGTAAGTATCTCCACATATACCGTTAAAAATACATATCCCAATGTATTAAATCATTTTATTCAAAAATGTTATTTACTCCAGTATTCTTCCTTATTTTTACAAAATAGTTACTTTGTATCATTATCCATACAACGAGCATATTCCTTTCTATTTAGTCACACCGTGAAACAAATGACATTTGTTAGAAAAAAATTTACATTTACTTTCAAACATTTAAATATTCAACACTTATTAACTCATGCCAGAGTTACTTAAACATTTTATAAGACTTCCATTCAATGTATGCACACATTGTGTTTAGAAAAACACTCATTCTCATTTGAAAGCGTCCTATAACACACAATTGTGTTTATTATGATTCAAACATTATTAGTTATCTTAAACATCACAAAGACATATTATTTAACCATCCCATGTTACCACATGAACATTAACTTTTTAATGCGTTATTCTTGCATTAACAAATCAATGAATCAATACCATTCATTTATGCCTCTTTTGTCAATATTCGATTCATTTCTTAGTGTTTTCTTTAAGGATTTCGCCAACGCATGCACCCGTCACATCTCATGCACACCCACACCTAAGGTTTCACGGAGTTTCACCACCCGGGACCGAGCACCAAGTAAATTGTTGTTGCTTTTGAGGTTTTCACCCTAGGGACAGCATAGCCCAGATTAATTATTTAACCCAACATCATCCAATATCATTATCTTATCAATGTGTACAACATTTTCATAATATTCACATTAATTTCCCTTTTTCTGGATGAAGCCAAAGCCTTGGACTTAACTATCCATTTTCCCATTATTCATTTATGAAGAATCATTATCTTCCATTAAAGTCCCTTTTTCACACATGTTGACTTTACATCGAAAATCATTTTCTTTTAAGGACTTATTTCATTCGTTCAATATACGTGTCAAAACTTGCTTTAACATTTTTGTATCATTAAAATGTTACATTTTAAGTAAATTTCCAATTCACCCAATTTACATCAAAATACATAAGTTCACTCCATATTCAAGTGTCATATACAAAAAAACACCCTTTTTAAGTTTCAAACTTAACATGTAGGCATTTTACTCACTATGACATTTTTTCAACTTCTCACTTTGTCTAAAGTCACATTTTTGCACATTACTCCCTTTAATATATAAAATCATACTTTCACATATTAAAGTCTAGACACTTTATTTATGAGTTTTAACACCAAAAACTCATTTTAGTCAACATTTACACATTTAAAACTTTGATTTCAAACTTATTGTTACACACTTTAATTATGACTTTTTGCATAAACATAATTAGTCATTTTATTCACACTTAGTCTTCGACACTTTCATTGTTTACATTATCACCCAAAGTTTGCAAGAGAATTATACTTTAACATATTTACACTTTTAACCCCAAAACATAGTTTAAAAAACTAAATAGTACACTTTTAAATGAAACTCCATTGGCTCATTTCCTAATGATTCATCACCATTAAAATCACTATGGTAATCTCGAAAAAGGTATATACATACCAAGTGTTCTTCAAATCAAAGAAATCATTTATTAACCTTAAAACATGAGTTTAAAATATGTTAGTATATAAAATGTTTGTGAATAGGGGGTTGAAAACTAATTATTTTTAAAACCCATTGAGTCCTTCATTTTAAGTGCCCATTTTCAAAGAAAATTGGAAGAATGATACTGATAAGTCTATTAGTACATTTAAAATCTTAATCAACATATTTTAATCTCCAAATATGTAGAAAAATTAACCTAAACACAGGTTACTATAAGAACCATTTCAAAGATAGAAAATTCAACTTTTTGCTAAACTATATCTTAAAATCATGTAGTATTCAATCTTTAATCATAGATGGATATTTATGCACACTTAATATCAACAAGATGAAAAGTACTCATACTTATATAATCATTAACTTAACTTAGTAAGAGATAAGTATTTCCCACCTCAAAATGGCCTCAAATAATGGTGGTGAAGGTGGGTCACTCCCCCACCTCCAAAGGTGGTCCTAAAGGGAGTCACAGTAGCCCACTCTTCAATCTCCCAAATTAATATTCAAGCTCCATCAACTACTCCTTCTTTTTCCATGAGAACCCTCCTTCAAAAATTCCTAATAAGGCTTACTTTGATGTCGAAGTACTCCTACCAAAACATCCTATGAGTTATCCCAACTTTAAAATGGACTTTTAATGGAACTTCAACCCATTTTAATGGAGTTTTGGATTGGGGAAAATGTGGTGGAAAGGGAACTACGTATTTTTTTTTTAAATAATCCAAATTTTGTAAGGGATTAAGTGAATAGAGAGTAAATAAAATTCTGGGAATGCACCCAAATGGCTTCTATCACTCTCTCTTTCTTATAATATATTTGAAGGATAAATTAAGGCTTGACCCATATGATAGAAAATGTGTAAAACACTTACCAAGACCTACAAACCAAGGTAGGAAAGTGACAACACATGCATCAACATGTGACCCTAAAAACTAATTTGAAAAACCTCCACGAACCCCCCCACAAATGCTGATTTTCATCACTTTCTCTCTCCCACCCCTTTTTCAAACTTTTAAGTCGATATTCATATTCCTTGCATTTGTTTGGCTAAAAAATCATATTTACAACAGTCGATTGGCCTCCCGGATTGTCCTATACACGAGACACAAAAATCAGGACCTCCGCACAAAACATTTTTTTTTCTTCGCATGGTAATATTACTTATAATTTTATGAGTCTAAATATATGGTTGAAATATTTTTTTGATTTACTAATTGTCCTAAACAACTTGCGCAAAACTAGACTTTCGCAGTGTCGCGCACCATGAGACAATTTGTACCCAGGATCGACTAGCACTCGTCGTTTGCCAGAATCGTGTTAAACTCAATCCAAGTACTTAAAGTAGTTATATAAACTCAAAACAAAACTCATGTGAACCATGAAACATAAAAACTTATCATTTAATCCATATTGCGATACTTTGCTTTTCGTACCATTTAAATGTTGTGTCGCATTAAACTTTTTCGCATCACATCCTCTCCTTGAGATTTTTCCCTCACACTCAACAGACATCCTAGCTAACACTATCAGGGATTATATACACATTCCGGCAACACATGCATCGTGGGATTTTTCTCGTTTAAACCATTTACGCAATACGCCACCTTACGTATTACTTGACTTGTTACACTTGGATTATTTATTCCTCAAATTTTTATTTGTAGAAAACACTTTGACTAATGTTAAATACCTATTTGCTAGGGTGAGGTATTACATTCTTCCCTCCTTAGGAAATTTCGTTCTCAAAATTTATAATCATCAAGCTAACAAATCATTTCCTCCAACATTTGACTCCAATCATAGATGTATTTAACACTATAGTCTAACCCAAAGATTTCATAGCATTAATTCGATACAGCTACATTGGATCCTAAGGTATTATTGATAACTCCCAAGTATGCCTTACACGTCCATCTAAATAATACCTCAAGGTAGTTAATAGTCAATAAATGCCAGGCTAACATCCTAAAGAACTCTTTATCGTGAATTATTCTGAACATAAAAATTACAAGCCTACGTTTTGTCAGGTTATTTGGATCTTGCCTAGCCTACGAAGATATATCCTCAACATCAATAACCATTCACATCCACGATTTTAAGAAATCCCTTTAATCCCAATGTTCCATCTGACCGATACCTCCTACTAAAATACGTGTTAATCTAGAGTTATTCGAGGTATGACAACCCAAATATGCATGAGACGCTACATTCCCAATCTGTAAATTCCATACGGAGTGAAACACTAGTATTTAATATTTCATCAAGTTTTAATACTCATATCTTACAGTCGGGACCTCAAATCCACGATATACATCATAACCAACTATACCGATTAACTAGCATGTGTGTTAACCTAAAGATATCAAGTACACAAGCAAACTACATGCAACAAATAGAGAGACCATGCGTACACCCCAACTAGTGTATAATAAAGGTACTTTCGAAGAGGAACGTGCAGAGCATACTCATGTACCGAGATATATCAACCTCAACTCGGCCAACCCCGCATCCTAACTGATCTAATGCAATGCTACACCTAAATACAAACCCATAAATGAAACCACTTCCCATTATTGGGATCAAAGAAAACACAAGTAGATGTAATGAATCATGCGATTCCCAGACTAGAATGAAAGAACCACATCGTACACTTGAAGTCTAAAATTTTCACTAACCTAATTGTATGCTAAAGTATTATCCTACCCACATGCCCTGGCTTGAATAACTAATCACGACTACCCATTTTAAAAGACGACGCTTGGGAACTGATTCACTCAGAAAGTTAAAACGCTAGGCTTCCCTCCTTAAGACTAAGGTTACTTTTTATCCTTCATTGCAAAGTGAAGTGATCGTTCTCATTTCTTAATGTTAGTCACTGACCTACATACTCAAGTCTCCACAATCTCCACGTGGGATTTATAACTTTCAAACCTCAAGATTTTTCTCATCTAGTGAAAGACAACAAACACACAATTTCACCCAATGGGCCATCGTTACAATCCTTAGTGACATCATATGTGATCCCAAATCATAACTATCAGGTTGGTTACAATGCACCTCTATTTTTCAAGCATTATCCATTCCTAATACCTAATGATTCTAATCGCTAGAGTCATAGTAATCCATATGGGTAGCACATGTAGGTGCTATAATCAAGTCTAACACTCGATTTTGAGTGCTATTTCCAAAACCATGATGAACATCATGCTGTCCAAAGTCTCTTGAGTGTAAAACCTAGCACGAATCAACCTTTTTTTTATATTATCCACATGGGTCATACCTTAACACAAGCTTATCAATAAGCCATGGCGCTAACACCTAAGTATTTCCAAAAACGATACGACTAAATCATACTACAACATCAATAGCCCCTGCATCCACAAATTAAATTTCCCAACGCTCCATGGAAAGGATACTAATTCAATCATCTCCAATGATTATGAACATTCTAGAGTTGGAGTGATCATGAAAAAATCCTACCAAGTATAACAACCAATCATGGACGTTAATTATTTTTTTAGGGCCAAACACTAACGCAATTACTACATGTTACACCAACTATAACTCTATTTCCTTGACATCATAAGAAAGCCCCAAAGTTCAAATAGAGACATCCTTGTTATCGTAATACATGAAGTTCCACCTAATGTTCACTAATACTAGGGAGTGTCTATCACTTGTACTAATAACTCATTATCTAATTCGTCGCACATTTCTCTAAGGCATTATAAGTACAGATTCATATGCATGTCCATAACTATAACCTAAGATCAATATAATCATGGTATATAACTTAACCTTATTGAACACTCAGCTATGATAAATAACATGTCTCACTACATAGTCATCACACTCACTTGCTAGATCACAAGCTATCACCAATATAAAACTTTTTGTAGGATACGAGAAATCGGATACTATCTATAAAACTTTGGGACAATACCTTTGACACCACAAGAGATCCTATTCCTCAAAACCACTTCATTTTTCTAAAAACATAATTCAATACCAGCATTTCTAACACTAAGTCCCAAGGACTATATAGATTTGTTCTTAAGTTACCCAAATCATAATCATGCTACTTAGGCATTCTAGTATCCATAGAATCAATACTCATAAATATACATCTTAATCACCTAATCTCATAGATTAACCTATAGGGTTTCTAGCTAAGATGCAATGAACAATACTAGACGTTTTTAATACTAGTAAGTCTTCTCTAGTCACTACGTTACCACATTTATCTCACATAAAACTACAGTGTCACCACTAATGGTCTACACTAACACCCATAATTTACTAACATACCCACATTAGAAATGTAATGGAACATGAATGCATACAAATTTAACCATTTAACATCACATAAAGAGTAGCACATCGTGCTATTGTCCTCGACTCCACTGTCCATGATACGAACTGAAACCATCACAAATCCATAGTGATCGACGCAAATGAATATCAATGTCAAAAGACCCACTACCTACCTCACCACATCACGCTCGAAAGGAATATTGAACATAAAGCTTTGATACCAAGTTGTAATGCCCAACCCGGATTTAAGGGTTGATAACAAATCAAATCGATCCAAACCACGCATTAATTATGAAGTGCCATGAAAAACCAAAATAATGTTTCTAATCTAGTTTTTTTAATATTTAACATTACACTCATTAGCATGCGAGCCCGATTTACAGTCACTACATGACATGACCCAAGCGAAATGCCCAAAGTCCAAGTAAAGAGGGATACTAACATATATACAAGTAAATATATACCTGTATAATGCGCTAATATTATGACAGTGCATGCAACTCGTCGTAACAAAATGAAGGAGTGAGTTGAGTGCTTAGTGGGAACTATACAATGCGGTATAGAAACGAATGGCAGAAAGAATACTCACATGCTACACTACATGCATGTGAAACTACGTATGTATATACATATATACCTTTGAAAATACATATCCCAATGTATTAAATCATTTTATTCAAAAACATTATTTACTCCAATATACTTCCTTATTTTTACAAAGTAGACACTTTGTATCATTATGCATAAAACGAGTACATTCCTTCCCGTTAACTCACACTATGAAACAAATGACATTTGTTAGGAAAAAAATATTACATCTACTTTCAAAAGTTCATTAACTCAACGTTTATTAACTCACGACATAGTTACTTAACAATTTTATACGAATTCCATTCAACTTACATACACACCATGTTTAGAAAAATATTTATTTTTCTTTGAAAGACTCATATAACACACGCTTGTGTTTATTTTTATTCCAACCTTATTAGGAAGCTTAAACCTCACAGAGTCATCTTATTTAACCATATCATGTTACCACATGAACATTAAACTTTTAATGTGTTATTCTTGAATTAATAAATCAATGAATCAATACCATTCATTTTTTCCTCTTTCGTGATTAATTGATTCATTACTTAGCATTTTGTTTAGGGATTCTACCAACATACGCACCCGTCACAACACACGCACACCCATGATTTCATGAAATTTCACCACCCAGCACCGAGCGCCAAGTAAACTGCAGTTGCTTTTGGGTTTTTTAACCTAGGAAAAACATATCCCCGCATAATTATTAAACCCGACATCATCTAATATCATTATATTAACAATGTGTTAAAGATTTTCATAATGTTCACATTAATTTGCCTTTTTTGGTCTGAAGCCAAATCCTTGAACTTAACCAGCCATTTTTCCATTATTCATTTAGGAAGAATCATTATATTCTATTAAAGTCTCTCACCCATGTTTTCTTTACACCCAAAATCATTTCCATTCAAGGATGTGACAGCCCGCATTCCGAAATAAGGGGTGGCCAACCCGATTTACCTCGACATAACGGAATCATGGATGGATATCATCCTCAACATCATAGCAATAAAATAGGTATACGGGAAAACCACTCCATAAATCAGAAAGGAGGTTGTCAAAATTTTTAGTTTAATAAAGATTTAAGGAATAAGTTAAACAACCCAAATCTGATAAAAGTGGAATATATAGATAAATACCAAACCAACATACAATAAAAGAACCGAATAATCTATCGGTCCACAGTTACATTTAAAGTGTTTCCACTATTCAATATTTTACATACTACATTCATTAACAAGTAAAAAAGATGGGCCACTAGACCGGATGAAAGACACGATCATAACTAGATTCCAAAAACGAAGGCGTCTAACAAACATCCTGTAATAATCGGCAAGGTCATACAGCTCGTCAAAAGCATAAGAGTAGGAAATATCATAACGGGCGCCCTTGCGGAGGAGCACCTGAGCGGATACAACAATATGCACAACATAGAAAAATGAACGGGTCAGGGCCCGATTTATATATGATTCCCAGAAGAGTAAGAAACATGATAGATGTGGACAATGAATCATAAATAATGTAAATGAGAATCCAACAAATTAATCATAAAATGTGATGATTCAATTATATAAGTTTCTAACAGTTATGAAATTAGGCAAGAGAAATTAAATTAATTCTCATTTCTTCCCATATCTTATCATTTTTCATTCCTTAATAGGAATATATTTTTCATCATATTTTTCCTTTTCCATTCCTTAGCAAGAATATAATTACCATCACATATATTATGGAAATTTACATACCTCAAGTCCCACTTGAGTTAGAAAGGTTATATTCTCATACATATAACGTTTCTAAAACTGCCCCTCCGAGTTTCCCCACTGGGCGCGCCCCTAAATGACTATCATCTTCCAGGGCCTATCTATACAAGGCAACCTGGGCACCTAACGCACGTCGGGAAGTGGCCATATGCCTGCGAGTGAGTCATAACCACACCCAGAATTACCTCACTAGCGCAGAAAAACAAATACAAAACTCACATATGGCCGAGGACTATAGTCATCCTGCATTCAATAGTCAGGGGACATCACCTCATGCGCGAGCTTCCATTATGATAGCATTTAGAGAGGTGTGTTTAAGTAATTTATCAATTTCCAATTTAATCCCATTTTCATTATCATGAATCTCATGTGTTTCTTCTCACTTGAAACCTTTATCTTTGAATATTTATTATTCCATTTCATCATATCATTAGGTCCCAAAGTATTCTCTAAATAATTTTCAAAACTCTCTTAAGTCCCAAGGTTTTATACCACCAAAGGGCTTCTAACATCTCCACATATGGGCTTACAACACTAACTTTAACTAATTTCCCAAAAGAGAAGTGATACCTAAGCATCACTTTAAGTACCCCTGAATTAACCCCAAGTAATCCCATTCAACTATAGGGTAACGACCAAACTCAACTAGAACTCTAAAATCCTAGTTTTACTTCATACAAGAAGGGTCCTAGGTTATAATCCTAAAGAAAGGGGTAAAAATTTTAAAAAGAAAAATAAAGGAAAATTGGCTTTCCGAATCGATTCAGGCCAGCTGAATCGATTTGGGTTCTAAAAGGTGAATCGATTCGGACTAGACAAATCGATTCGATCAGGAAAAGTAAGTTTCTGCATAAGGCCGAATCGATTCGGGAGAACCGAACCGATTCGGACGGCCCAAGCTTGGAAACTGTCTCCCAGTGAATTGATTCGGCCAGGCCGAATCGATTCGATTCTGCAGTATTTCCAAATTTTGTTTATGGAGTCTTTGACTCCAAATTCTTCCCAACTTCAACCCATTCAATTTCCTATCCTTTAAGGATATTAAATGATCATAAATGCATCATCCAACCATAATTTCACCTCCAAACCATATCATTTTAACTTCCAAATATCTAAAGCCCATAAATCAAACAAAACCCTAACTTTTATAAACCATATATAACCATAACTATCAACGAAAATTACTCTACTTAAATCATAAAATAGCAATTAGATAACTTGCCTCGAGATTGTACTTCAGATTTGGTGAGGAATGTAGGCAAGATCAAACACCCAAGCTTCAATTTCTCACTTTCTCCAAAGGTTTCTTCTTCTTTTTCTTTCTCTACGTTTAACAATTCAATTAAGGGAATAGTGACTTAGTTTAAGACATGAATTGTAGCTTATATCCAAATTTCCAGCTTAAGTGATTTATACACGGTAAAATAATACGCAACAGGTCATATATGCTACAACTAGTCAAAAGTGCCCGGAAACTAAAAATATAGTATGGCACACAATTTGACTATCTCGGACCTCCCGGAACTATTGGCACCCTCCAAATTTTCATTCGGAGATTTTATAATTCATTTTAGGTTCCGATTTCATTTTAAGCCAAATGTCATTTTTAAATCATATGACGTTACCAAACATAATATAGCAAAATTTACCTCTACATACGGTAAATATGCAACATCATTGTAGATATTAACTTTCTTTCTTAAATTAATACCTACTCCACATATCCACATCTTTATCTAATCACTATATTTAGCAAAGTAAATATAAAATAGGACCTCAAAAGTGAGGGTTGTTACATACTTCCCCCCTTATGAGAATTTTGTCCCCAAAATTCAAGCGTACCTTGTATAAAGAGATGCGGATACTTTTCCCGCATGTCATCCTCTCGCTCCCATGAAGATTCCTTGGCATTATGGTGACTCCATTGAACCCGCACCAAGGGCAACACACGAGACCTCAATCTACGTTCCCCATGCTCTAATATAGCAACCGATTGTTCTTCATATGAAACATCGGGTTGCAAATTAATATCCTCGAAAGGAATGTGCCAAAGCGCACCTTCACATCTCCTATACTTATTTAGGGAGGAAACATGGAATACATCATGAATTTGTTGTAATGGTTCCGGTAAAGCGAGTTGGTATGCCACTGGACCCTCCCTTGCAATAACTGGAAATGGTCCAACAAAGCGCGGTGCAAGTTTCCCCTTCTTACTGAAATGATTTATCCCTTTCATGGGCGACACTCAAACCAAAACTTGGTCCCGAATTTCCAATTCCCTGTGTCGTCGACCCGCATTGGTATAGCTCTTTTGACGGTCTTGGGCTATCCGAATGCGACTTCGAATCAACTCAATTTTTGAGGAAGTATCTTGAATCATTTCAGGTCCAAGAAATTTATTATCACCCACTTCCAACCAACAAGCAGGTGATCTACACGGTCTCCCATACAAAGCTTCATAAGGTGCCATTCCAATTGTGAATTGGTAAGAGTTGTTATAAGAAAACTCAACCAATGGGAGATATTGTTCCCAACCACCTTTGAAGTCAAGCATACACATGCGAAGCACATCCTCCAACATTTTATTTACCCTTTCAGTTTGTCCATCTTTATGAGGATGGTATGAAGTGCTTAACCTCAATTCGGTCCCCATCGCTTCTTGGAAACTCCTCCAAAAGTGGGAATCGAAAATTTTGTCTCGTTCGAAAACTATATTCAAAGGAAGCCCATGGAGTCTCACCACCTCCTCGATGAACAAGGGAGCATACCGAGAAGTATCAAAATCCATCCGCACAGGTAGGAAGTGTGCCGACTTTGTCAAGCGGTCGACAATCACCCAAATAGAGTCACACCCGCTTTGTGATCTCGGCAATCCTGTGATAAAATCCATCGATATGCTTTCCCATTTCCAACCCGGGATCTCTAACGGTTGTAACAAACCTGTCGATTTCTGATGATTGATCTTGACCAGTTGAGAAGTAGTGCATTGGGACACAAATTCTGAAATATCCCTTTTCATACCCGACCACCAATACTGACGGCGCATGTCCTGATACATTTTGTCCCCACGAGGATGAACCATGAACCTAGACCCATGAGATTAATCCATCACCGTCCGTCTCAAATCTCCTTCCTCCGGAACGATAAGTCTTCCATGGAAGCGTAATCCACCCTCAGAACCAATCGAGTAGGACTCCGCCCCCTCGGACAGCAATTGGCGAATATGGTCTTGACACTCCTTATCCCTTCCTTGAGCTTTTACCACCCTTGCCATAATGGTAGGAGTAACGGTCATTACCGACATGAATGCTCTCACCATCGCATCCTCCTGGCCGAGTTCCTTCCATTTAGCTTTCCAAACCGCAGCTAATTCTCCATCAGGCTTTCTACTCAAGGCATCCGCTACCACGTTTGCCTTACCCGGATGGTAATGAATATCAAATTGATAATTTTTCACGAACTCTAACCATTGGCATTGTATATTCAAGTCCTTCTGTGTAAATAAATATTGCAGCGATTTGTGGTCCATGAAACGACTAAACTTCTATCCCAAGAGATAATGCCTCCATATCTTTAAGGAAAAAACAACAGCGGCTAGTTCTAAGTCATGAACCGGATAGTTTCTTTCATGGGGATTCAAATTAAAGGAAGTATAAGCGATAGCCCATCTCTCTTACTGAAGTACACCTCCTAATCCTTGAAGAGATGCATCAGTGAAGACTAGATATTCCAATCCTGGTTTTGGCAATGCAAGGACCGGAGCCAAAGTCAATCTATCTTTAAGCTCGTCAAATAAAACTTGGAAAGAATCATCCGAAATAAAGCTCACCCCTTTTCTGGTCAAATTTGTCAAAGGGCTAGCTATTTTAGAGAAACCCTTGATGAACCGACGGCAATAACCCGCCAAACCCAGAAAACTGCGAACCTCGGTAGGTGTCGTGGGATGACCCCACTCCCTCACCGCATCTACCTTGCCTGGATCCACTGATACACCCTGGGACGTCACCACATGACCCAAAAACTGTACTTCCTGCAAACCAAAAGCCACACTTCTCGAACTTGGCATACAGTTGATGGTCTCGTAGTCTCTGTAGGACCAACCTCAAATGCATAGCATGATCAGACTCCGTTCGAGAATAGACTAAAATTTCATCGATGAACACAATAAAAAATTGGTCTAGGAAATCTCGAAAGACCCTATTCATGAGATCCATAAATACAGCAGGGGCATTGGTTAGTCCAAAGGGCATAACCAAAAATTCATAGGACCCGTACCTCGTGAGAAAAGCAGTCTTAGATACGTCCTCCTCTTGTATCCTCAATTGGTGATACCCCATCCTCAAATCGATTTTGGAGAAGTACATCGCTCCTCGAAGTTGATCAAACAAGTCATCGATACGAGGTAAAGTGTATTTATTTCGGATGGTGACCTTATTCAATTCTCTATAGTCCACACATAACCGGAGAGAACCATCTCTTTTCTTAACAAACAACACTGGAGCACCCCAAGGTGATGTGCTACGCCGTATGAATCCCTGCTCCAATAACTTTTGAATTTGATCTCTTATCTCCCTCATTTCAATAGGAGCCATCCGATATGGATCCCTTGCGATAGGCCTCGTTCCCGGCGCTAAATCGATCACAAACTCAATCTCACGGCTAGCAGGCAAACCAGGTATTTCTCAGAAAACATCCTCAAAGTCTTTCACAAGTGGAATGGAATACAAGGGAACAACTACATCCCTAGAAGTCTCCTCGGCAATGCAATACAAATAAGTACTAGTACTCCCCTCTAAACGAGGTAAAACGACTAGGAACATCTCTTATCCCGGAACGACGAAGACTATACTTTTCTCGTAGTAATTTATAATAGCATGATATTTCATAACCCAATCCATACCCAAAATCATGTCATACCCAACCATATCTAGGACGAGTAAATCAGCCTCAAAGCATAAATTATCGAGAGAGATTTCTATATTTTTACAAACAAAGAAGATGAGTGAACCATCACCCATAGAGGACTCCACACTAGTAAAAGTTCTTTCAGCAGATTTAATCAATTCGGTGGTCTGAGCAAAGATCCTAGAAATGAAAGAATGTGTTGCATCAGTATCAAATAAAACACGACCCATATATCCCTGAATAAGGAACTTACCCTCAATGGATTGCGGTGCAGGCGGAGTTGGAGGAAGCATAGCATCCTGAATATGGTAGACCCTACCATACTATGACTGACCCTATTGTGGAGGAGCAACTAGGTTAGGCACATGTGGAGGGAACTGAACGTACAGCTGCTGTGGAGCTTGAGGAAACTATCCCCCAATCAACTGAGGACATTCCTTCTTATAGTGAACCGCTTCCCCGCATTGGAAACACCGGCCTATAATATTCTCGGCATTTCGACCACGATTGTTTCTAAACCGATTCACACCCTAGCCCCTGCCTCCCTGACCACCACGGGCTTCTTGTGGTTGTGGCAGCACCCTGACCATGCCTATTATTTTGGTTGCCCAGATTAAACCCACTAGGATGTTGCCTCTTCGACGAGTCCCCCTATTGGGGATCCCTTTCTTTCTGTTTTGCCGCCCGAAGGTTGGGACGAGGGAAAGACTCCTCCTCCAATCCCACTACCTCCCTGCCTTCCAACTTGCCCCACTACAGAGGTCTTCTTGCCACTTTGCAAAAATAGTCTATGCTCTTGGCAATGTAGTAGAGCTGCATTCATCACATCCCCAAAAGTCTGTAAAGCAGGATTACCCAGCAAGTGTTGCCGGATCCTCCAGTTCAACCATCTCATAAACTTAGAAAATTTCTTTTCTTCTGGAGTCACTTCATCCGGTACAAAACTTGATAACCGGATGAATTCCTCCTCATATTCCGCTACTGACCTCTCCCCTTGTACAAGGTCCTGCAACCTCCTTATCATATCCCCTTGAATTGCGGGAGGAAAGTACTTATGATCAACTACAACCCAGAATTCGAAGATCGACATTGTATCCCTCTGTTCTGGCGTAGTCACGGACTCCCACCAGTGTAATGCGGCCCAAACCAATTTAAAAGTAGCAAGGACTTGTTTCATGTCCTCACCACACTCCACCATATATAGATGGCGTTGGATATCTTTCTTCCATTGATTCGGCTTTATAACATCCGAGATCCCATGAAATTTCGGGGGCTGACCCTTTAGAAAATATTCCCTAGCTCTCTCCCATGGAGAACGTCCGGTAGGAACTTGGGCATCTCGCACTCTCGGTTGAGCCTGTGGCGCTTGTTGGGCCACTACTGTCATGGCCGCATTAACTGCTTGAGCCACTATATTCACCACATTCGCGGTATTAAATGTTCCTTATGGTGGCGGAGGAGGACCAACATCCACATCTAAGATCCTATTGCGTCTCGCCGGGCGACCTCTTTTAGGCGGCATCTGAAATGTAGAAACAATAGAGTTAGAATTTCATTTAAAGCAATCTATTTTTGCAGAAGATCGTAAGCATAAGTAACAAAGTAGTCCTAATATTTGGATCTATGTCAAAGAACGCTACGGTAGAACGTGATAAGTCCACAATGATCAAAAAGAATCTAGAACCTGATGCTCTGATACCATCTGTGACAACCCGCATTCCGAAATAAGGCGTGGCCAGCCCGATTTACCTCGACATAACGGAATCATGGATGGATATCATCCTCAGCATCATAACAATAAAATAGGTATACGGGAAAACCACTCCATAAATCAGAAAGCAGGTTGTCAAAATTTTTAGTTTAATAAATATTCAAGGAATAAGTTAAACAACCCAAATCTGATAAAAGTGGAATATATAGATAAATACCAAACCAATATACAATAAAAGAATCGAATAATCTGTCGGTCAACAGTTACATTTAAACTGTTTCCACAATTCAATATTTTACATACTACATTCATTAACAAGTACAAAAGATGGGCCACTAGCCCGAATGTAAGACACGATCATAAATAGATTCCAAAAATGAAGGCGTCTAACAAACATCCTGTAATAATCCGCAAGGTCATACATCTTGTCAAAAGCATACGAGTAGGAAATATCATAACGGGCGCCCTTGCGGAGGAGAACCTGAGCGGATACAACAATATGCACAACATAGAAAAATGAACGGGTCAGGGCCCGATTTATATATGATTCCCAGAAGAGTAAGAAACATGATAGATATGGACAATGAATCATAAATAATGTAAATGAGAATCTAACAACCTAATCATAAAATGTGACGATTCAATTATATAAGTTTCTAATAGTTATGAAATTAGGAAAGAGAAATTAAATTAATTCTCATTTCTTCCCATATCTTATCATTTTCCATTTCCTGAATAGGAATATATTTTCCGGAATATCTTTCCTTTCCCATTACTTAGCAGGAATATAATTACCATCACATATCTTATGGCAATTTACATACCTCAAGTACCACTTGAGTTAGAAAAGTTATATTCTTATAAATATAACGTTTCTAAGACTGCCCCTCCGAGTTTCCCCATTGGGAGGCCCCTAAATGACTATCATCTTCCAGGGCCTATCTATACAAGACAACCTGGGCACCTAACGCACGTCGGGAAGTGGACATATGCCTGCGAGTGATTCATAACCACACCCGTAATTACCTCACTAGCGCAGAAAAACAAATACAAAACTCGCATATGGCCGAGGACTATAGTCAGCCTGCATTCAATAGTCAGGGGTATCACCTCATGCGCGAGCTTCCCTTATGATAGCATTTAGAGAGGTGTGTTTAAGTAATTTATCAATTTCCAATTTAATCCCATTTTCATTATCATGAATCTCATGTGTTTCTTCTCACTTGAAACCTTTATCTTTGAATATTTATTATTCCATTTCATCATATCATTTGGTCCCAAAGTATTCTCTAAACAATTTCCCAAACTCTCTTAAGTCCCAAGGTTTTATACCACCAAAGGGCTTCTAACATCTCCACATATGGGCTTACAACACTAACTTTAACTAATTTCCCAAAAGAGAAGTGATACTTAAGCATCACTTTAAGTACCCCTGAATTAACCCCAACTACCATTCAACTATAGGGTAACGACCAAACTTAACTAGAACTCTAAAATCCTAGTTTTACTTCATACAAGAAGGGTCTTAGATTATAATCCTAAAGAAAGGGGTAAAAGTTTTAAAAAGAAAAATAACGGAAAATAGGCTTTCCGAATCGATTCGGGTCAGCCGAATCGATTTGGGTTCTAAAAGGAGAATCGATTCGGACTAGCCGAATCGATTCGATCAGGAAAAGTAAGTTTCTTCATAAGGGAAAATCGATTCGGGTGAACTGAACCGATTCGGATGACCCAAGCTTGGAAACTATCTCCCAGCGAATCGATTCGGCCAGGCCGAATCGATTCGATTCTGCAGAATTTCCAAATTTTGTTTATGGAGTCTTTGACTCCAAATTCTTCCCAACCTCAACCCATTCAATTTCCTATCCTTTAAGGATACCAAATTATCATAAATGCATCATCCAACCATAATTTCACCTCCAAACCATATCAATTTAACTTCCAAATATATAAAGCCCATAAATCAAACAAAACCCTAACTTCTATAAACCATATATAACCATAACTATCAATGCAAATTACTCTACTTAAATCATAAAATAGCAAGTAGATAACTTGCCTCAAGATTGTACCTCAGATTTGGTGAGGAATGTTGGCAAGATCAAACACCCAAGCTTCAATTTCTCACTTTCTCCCAAGGTTTCTTCTTCTTTTTCTTTCCCTAGGTTTCACAATTCAATTAAGGGAATAGTGACTTAGTTTAAGACATGAATCGTGGTTTATATCCAAATTTCTAGCTTAAGTGATTTATACGTGGTAAAATAATACGCAACAACTCATATATGCTAGAACTAGTCAAAAGTGCCCGGAAACTAAAAATACAATATGGCACACAATTTGACTATCTCGGACCTCCCAGAACTATTGGCACCCTCCAAATTATCATTCGGAGTTTTTATAATTCATTTTAGGTTTCGGTTTCATTTTAGGGCAAATGTCATTTTTAAATCATATCACGTTACCAAACATAATATAGCAAAATTTACCTCTACATATGGTAAATATGAAACATCATTGTAGATATTAACTTTCTTTCTTAAATTAATACCTACTCCACATATCCACATCTTTATCTAATCACTATATTTAGTAAATTAAATATAAAATAGGACCTCAAAAGTGAGGGTTGTTACAAAGGACTTATTTCATTCTTTCTACATACATGTCAAAACACTCTTTAACATTTTTGTTTCGTGAAAATGTTACATTTCAAGTAAATGGCCAATTTACCCAATTTAGTTCAAAATACATAAGTTCACTTCGTATTCCAGTGTTATATAAAAAAAACACCCTTTTAAGCTTCAAACTGAACACGTAGGCATTTTAGTCAGTATGACACTTTTTCAATTTCTCACTTTGTCGAAAGTGACATTTTTGCACATTACGCCCTTTAATATATAAAATCATACTTTTCATATGTTAAAGTCTTGTTTTAACACTAAAAATCCATTTTAGTCAAGATTTGACACTTTGCATTTCAAACTTAGGGTTACACAATTTAATTATGACTTTTTTGCATAAAGACCCATAATTAGTCATTTTATTCACACTTAGACTTCTACACTTTCATTATTTAGATTTTCACCCAAAGTTTGCAAGAATACTACACTTTCACATATTTACACTTTTACCCCAAAACTTAGTTTACCAAACTAAATAGAACACTTTGTAATTGAAACTCCATTTTCTCATTTCATAATGAGTCATCAACATTAAAATCACTATATTAATCTCATAAAAAGGCATATACATACCAAGTATTCTTCACATCAAAGATATCATTTATTCACCTTAAAACATGAGTTTAAAACATATTATTTAATAAAATGTTTGTAAACAGGGGGATGAAAACTATCTATTTTTAAAACTCATTCAATTCTATATTTTAAGTGCCCATTTTCATAGAAAATAGTAAGAATGATACCCATAAGTCTATTAGTACATTTAAAACCTTAATTAGCATATTTTAAGATTTCAATTTGTATAAAAATCAAGCTAAAATAGGTTTACTACAAGGCCCATTTCAAAGATAGAAACTTTCACTTTCTTCTTAACTAGATCTTGAAATCATGTAGCATTCAATATTTAATCATGGATAGCTATTTCTACGCACCTAATATCAACAAGATGAAAAATACTCGTACTAATACCATCATTAACTTAACTTAGTAAGAGATAAGTATTTTTCACCTCAAAATATCATCAAATAATGGTATAGATGGTGGGTAACTCCCCCACCTCCAAAGGTGGCCCTAAAGGGAGCCAAAATATCCCACGCTTAAAGATCCCAAATGAATTTCAAGAACCATGAACTACTTCTTATTCTTCCATGAAAAACCTCCATCAAAAACACCTAAGAAGGCTTCCTTCGAGCTCCAAGGACTCCTCCCAAAACCTCCTATGAGTTGTCTCAATTTTGAAATGGACTTTAAGTGGAACTTCAACAAATCTTAATGGTTTTTTTGGGGTGGAGAAAATGTGGTGGAATGGGATCTATGAATTATTTTGGAAAGAATATTGGTTTCGCAAGGGCTTGGGTGAAGGGAGAGAAAATGAAAGTCTGGGAATGCACCCAAATGACTTCTCTCACTCTATATCTTATAATCTATTTGAAGGATAAATGAAGGATTTACCCATATGATAGAAAATGTGTGTCAAAAAATGTGTATAACACTTACCAAGATTTGCAAACGAGGGTAGGAAAGTGACAAAACATGCACAAACATGTGACCCCAAAACCCATTTGAACCCCCCCCCCCGCCACCCCCCACCCCCCCACCACCACACTAAATATTGATTTGCATCACTTTCTCTCTCCTACCACTCTTTTTTTAACTTTTAACTTAAGATCCATATTAATTGATTTTTTTTGCTAAAAATCATATTTACAATAGTCATTTTGCCTCCCGGATTGTTCTATACACAGAGTGCAAGAATCGGGACCTCCGCATAATTTTTTTTATTTTTTCATCGCATGGAAATATTCCTTATATTTTTATGAGTGTAAATATATGGTCGGAATATTTTTTTTTAATTATCAATTGTCGTAAACAGTTCATGCGAGATTGAACTTTCTTAGTGTCGCCCACCATTAGATAATTTGTACCTAGATATGTGTACCTCTCGTTGCTTGTCTGAATAGCGTGGAACTTAGCTAAAGTACTTAAACTAATTATATAAACTCAAAATAAAACTCATGTGAACCATGCAACATATGTAATACCCGCACCTTTGAATTGTAATCGTACAATTATCCTTTTAATTAGCGACGCTCTATTAATAAAAAATTTACGTCGCGTGTTCCCCCATGAGTTATGATTTATGTTTCTATAATTATTTTAAGTACTTTGGATACGTTTCACGTGATTCGAACATGGAACAAACACTACACGAGCTTGTGTACTAATTATCTTACGACGCATGACACAACGAAAGTATAGTTTTGTGCAAATTGTTTAGGACAATCGGCAAGTCAAAGAACATTCCGACCATATATTTAGACTCATAAAAAAATGAGGAATATTATCACACGAAGAAAAATAAAAAAAATATGTTTTGCGCGGAGGTCCCATTTCTTGCACATATTATTTAGGACATCTCGGAAGGTTAAAAAAAATATTCTGACCATATATTTAGACTCATAAAAAATACAAGGAATATTACCTTGCAAAGAAAAATCGGAAAAAAAAATTGCGCGGAGGTCCCGTTTCTTGCGCTTATTGTTTACAACATCTCGGAAGGTGAAAAAAATATTTCGACCATATATTGAGACTTATAAAAATATAAGAACTATTACCACGCGAAGAAAAAAAAATATATGTTTTGCGCAAAGGTTCCATTTCTTGCCCGTATTATTTAGGACATCTCGGAAGGTCAAAAAATATTCCGACTAGATATTTAGACTCATAAGAATATAAGGAATATTACCATGCGAAGAAAAATCGGAAAAAAATATGTTTTGCGAGGAGGTCTCATTTCTTGGGCGTATTGTTTAGGATGTCTCAGAAGGTCAAAAAAATATTCCGACCATATATTTTGTATCACAAAAATATTGGGAATATTACTATGAAGAGAAAATAAAAAAAATAATACTTTTACGCGGAGGTCCTGATTTTGCGCGCCATGTATAGGACATTTTGAGAGGCCAAATGATTAGTGTGAATATGTCATTTCACTCAAAAAAAATACTAGGAATAACAGCCATAGGTTAAAATCTTAAAAAAAATGTTTTAGAGAGAGAAAGTGACACAGGAAGCCTTTTTGCAGCACACCCAGCTTCAATTAAGCTGGATCTTTGGGTGGCTAGGACTTGTATTGTTCAAGCTCATAAAATTATACTTTGGGAAGAGTCTTGAACCATTTGGGACACTTTAATTTCTGAACTATGGATCAAGGATGGAAGGTTGAAACATGTAGTTTATAAGAGAGAGAGGGAGGGAGCATTGGGGGTGTGAACTTGGAGTCTTTGGGAGCTTGTTTCCTCTTATTTTTCTAAGTTCTAATAAGAGAAACACCAACATATTTCCATAGCTCCACCTCCCACTCCTTTTTTCACCATCAAAATAACACTCTAGAGGTCTCCAAACACCATTAAAACTCACCTTAAGGTTGGAACAACTTGTGGGTACATTTCGTAGAGCTTTCATAGCTCAAAGGGAGTCTTGGTTGAAGCTCTTGGTGGACCTTTTGGGAGATCAAATTCATATTCTTCACATCTACACTCAATCTCCTTCATTCAATTAGGGGTTTACTCTACTCTAAACTCTTTTTAAATGCAAACCCATGTATAGTTGTTGTTAAATCCATGCTAGATAAGTGATTCTCCATATTTCCTCATATATGTGAAAACCATTTTGTTAGTGTTGAAAAAATGGAGAAGATTATCTTTTAAAGAAATTTCACAATATTGTTATTTCTTAAATCATCTTTGAAATATGTAAATATCATAAAATAACTATTGAAAATAAAAGACTAGATGAAAATACACATATTAGTTGCATTTAAGGGTATTCTGAGGTAGAATACCCATATGTATGTATATAAGGTCTAATATGCTTAAATCTTGAGATTCAAGATGATTAATGATGAAAAATATTAGTCGAAACTTGTGATTAAGAGTTTGATAAAAACATCCACAAAATCATTTAAGTCATAATGTTAATTTAAGCTTCTTAAAAATGTTATATATGACTTAATATTAGTATAGTTGGACTATTATGCAAAGTTATGTTAAAATGGATTAATCATCATTAAAATGGGGTAAAAGGTTGTAGGAACTTTGTAGTATAATAAAGATGGAATGTTATTACAAAACCCCAATTAAAATGGTGAATATTTGGTAAAAATGACTTGTTGGAAGATTTGGTAAATGAGCAAAATTTACTTAAATTGTGTTTTTTGCATTAAAAATACTTGAAAAATGCTAAGGAAATGCGTTTTAGGAAAAAAAAAAGTGTAAGATGAAATTTTGGTAAATTAATGTGTAAAATGGTGATGTAGTATATTTTAGTGTTCAGGATTGACACTAGATTGCCTCCTCGGCTCGTAGGAAGTAAAGGCTAAAAATAGGTTTTAATGCTAAGACCGGATATGTAAATGTGAACATTGAGAATAATGTTGAAAACATGAAAGATAATGATATTTGGATGATGTCGAATTAAATATTAAGCATGGCTATGATGTCCTTAGTGGCGAAAGACCCCAAACTACCTGCAGTTAGCGTATGGTGCTCGGTGTCGGGCGGTGAAATTTTGTGAAATCGTGGAAGGGTGTGTGTTGTGATGGGTGAGTGATAATGCTAAGTAATGAATCGAATATTCATGAAAGACGCATAAATCAATGGTACATATTCATTGGATTATTAGGTGGTAACATAATGGAATATGATTATGTTCCTGTCATAATACATTATAGTGCTAAGTGTGAGTTAGCACGTAGCTCGGGGCATTGCATGTAGGTACATTTATGATTGAGTTAAAGAATATTGTTAGTATAGATAAAGGATAACTTAGTTTAATATAAAAATGACTTCTTTAATATTGTTTCAATCGTTAAATGTCAACTAAGATAATCATTCATGATAATTAATAAATATGGGACAATGATGGTTTTTGGAATTACTAAAATGCATTGTATATGTATACTATTTTTCAATCAAAATTGTTGCTTAGTATTTCCCACCCCACTGGGAATTTTTCTCATACCCTATTTTCCAAAACCCCAGGTACAATAGGAGGTACGTCGGGTAAGGACGTTGGAAAGGCCGTAAAAAGTGTTAGTCGTCATTAGAGGTTGTGTAGCCGATTTATATTCATGGACTTGTGTTGAATTGTAATCCCTTATGTTTTGTGAAGACAATTTGGTTTGAACTTGAGCTATTTGAAGTTGCAATAATAAAGGGATTTATGTTGTATTTTGTGGTTTAAAGTACGGAAAATGTTTTATGGATAAATTGTTAATTGAATATAACTTGCATGATGAGTGGTCATCTTTTTTTCATAATAAAAGTTGGTAAGTTTTTGTTAATTAAAATCAGGAAAATGTTTTACAAATAAATATTATATGATCTATTTCCCCTCACCCTCAACACCTTGGATCGGATACGGGTCATTCCCACGATAACTCTAATCTGGATTGGGGCGTTAAAACTTGGTATTAGAGCATTAGGACCCTAGTAAGCGTCTGAGTGATTATCATTTTAGTTCGTTTCATTTCAATATACATAATTGTTGTACTAAACTCTCCAATATTATAGGATGGCCCCTACTCGCAAGATTTCTACTAGTGGTAACAATGAGATATAGAGAATGGAGCAGGCACTACGCTAGTTAGCCGAGACTATCTCCCAACAACAGAGGGGTGACTCTAGCAATACAGTTGAAAGCACCGCATTGGCCTCAATTATCAAGGAGTTTAGGTAGTTGAACCCTCCAACATTTAATGGTATGACAGGGCCTGATGCGATCGAAAAGTGGCTCGATGATGTTGCTCATATTAATGACATCCTTAACGTGTCGGTTGGGCATATGGTTAAGCTTTATTCTTTCCAGCTAATCGAGCAGACTCAGAGTTGGTGGTCCACAAATATGGCCAGTTTGACAAATCCTCTTGATTGGGATGGTTTTCAAATAATGTTCCTAGATTGGTAATTGCCTCAGACATATAAAGATGCAAAGAAGGATGATTTTTCTTCACTTATCCAGGTGAAGATGTCTACGAAAGATTACCTAGTTCGCTTTAAAGAATTTTTGAAGCATGTGAAGGAAGTTAAGAATGATGAGGCAGAGAAGACCAGGTTGTTCGTAATAGGTTAGAACCCCCACATTCGTAGGTTGGTGGTTGGGTTAGATCACTTGAGCATTGGTGATGCCGTAAATAAGGCCATTCAATTAGAGCAGAAGCAGAGGATTCTTCAGATATTTGGGGTAAGAAAAAGGAATGTAGTGGAGAATTAAAGAGACTATCTGATGGGTCTAGCGGTAACAACAACAAGAGTTTCAGGAGTGGGGAAAGGGTTTTGTTGCCAAACTCAAGGTTGCCATGAGCATTACGTCACCAAGTCAGTGTAGTATTGAACAGAGTACTATAGCCCCTACACGGAGGACTTGTTATGTTTGTAGGTCCCCCGATCATCTCAAGCGGGATTGTCCTCGCTAGCCTAGCAAGGGTCAGCAGGGTGGCCAGTAAGCCAGTAGTTTCGCTTCTGGGAAAAACTCGTGTTATACAGGTCCCACCTAGTACCAGCAGCAACAACAGCTAAAAATGCATAATGCTGACAGTTTCCACTACAGTCAGAGGCAAGGAAACTGTGGGAAGGTTATGCCTAGCAGTCAGGGAAACCGATTCTCTCAAGGATGAGCTTATGCCTTCACTCAATAGGTTGCACTAGTTTAGAATCCTTATGTGGGAAGGTATGATCGTATTGTTTAGTACATGGGTTAGAGTACTATTTTATTATGGTTCGTCGTATTTTTTTATATCCTGTTCGTTATCTTTCTATTTGGATCTTGAGGTTGACGAGCTTCATCTGCCAATATTGGTGGGACTTTATGTCGGTGGCAGTGTCTTTTTGAGTAAAGTCCGTCAAAATTGCATAGTCATGGCAGGGGATTATATACTGGAGTAAGATTTGATTATGATGGATATGGATGGATTCTAGGTGATTATCGGTATGGATTGGCTGTCTAGCTTTGATTCCACTATCGAGTGCCATTGGAATAGTGTTTCAATGTTGCTTCCTGGTGGGTCTCGTTATCATTTCGATAGTGATTAGCATATAGATTATCCTTGCAAGTTTTTCGCTACCGAAGAGAAGAAGCATTTCTTAGGGTAGTTGAGTAGCATCATGGACCAAGAGGATCTAGATCGTATGGTTGCAGGCTACTCCATTGTCGGTAGTTTCCAGATGTATTTCCTATGGATCTCCCATGATTGCCTTCGAGTCGATAGGTTGATTTTTCCATTGACGTTCATCACGGTGTGATGCCTATTTCCATTCTCCCTCATAGGATGGCACCAGTAGTTACTAGAGTTGAGGAATCAGTTGGATGATTTTATAAGCAATGGCTTCATACGCCCTAGTGTGTTCCCGTGGGGACCGCCAATCCATTTTCCTAAGAAAAATGACAAATATCTTCGGCTTTGTATCGATTATCGACAACAAAATCGGGTGAAGATGAGGAAGAAGTATTCGATGTCGCGAATTGATGACTTATTTGATAAGCTTCATGGAGCAGGGAGGTTCTCTAAGATTGATCTTCGATGAGGTTATCACCGGGATAGGGTGAAGGATGATGTTATTTCTCAGACCAAATTCCGCACACAATACGGACATTATGAGTTCTTGGTCAGGCCTTTCGATTTGACTAATGCCCCAGCCACATTTAGGGTTATCATGAATCTCATCTATTTCCCATGTTTGGATAAGTTTGTGGTCGTATTTGTTGACGAGATCTTAGCGTATTAATCTTCTGATATTGGCCACAAGGAGCTCTTACGTACGACTCTTCAGGTGCTCAGGGAGAACATGTTGTTTGTGAAGTTCAACAAGTGTGAATTTTGGATGGATGAGGTCAAGTTTCTTGACGAGGTGGTATCTGGCGCAAGCATTTCTGTCGATTTGTCCAAGGTTGAATCCATTATCGAATGGGAAAGAGCGAAGACAGTCACGAAGATTCAGAGTATTCTTGGTTTAGCCGGTATTACTAGATATTTGTTAAGAATTTTTTTATAGTTTCATTATCTCTCACGCGGTTGATGTAGAAGGGTGTCCCTTATGAGTGGTTAGATGAGTGTGAGTCCGCCTTTTAGGAGTTTAAGGTCAGGCATACCTCATCACCCATCCTCATTCCTCCCGAATGGGGAAAGGGTTATACCATATATTGTGATGCTTTTGGATCAGGCCTTGAAGATGTACTCATGCAAGGAGGGTCAGATGGTTGCCTTTGCGGCCTATTAGGTTAAAACGCATGAGAGGAACTACACCACTCATGATTTAGAGTTTCCCACAGTTGTGTTTTCCTTGAATATCTAGTGGTATTAATTATATGGCAAAAGGTTTGAAGTGTTCAACAATCACACGATCCTCAGGTAGATCTTCACTTAGCGAGACCTCAACTTTCGATAACGGAGATGGATTGAGATTTTAGAGGAGTATGGTTTCACATTAAAGTATCATCTGGGTAAGGCTAATGTGGTGACCGACACTCTTATTAAGAAGTTAGATCCCACCATAGCCGCAATGAGGTGGTACCATAGGAAGATATATGGGTAGCTTCAGAGATGTGATCTACTTATTCGGCGGAACAATGACAGAGCCTATTTATGGGGTATGATGGATAAGCCAGTGGTTCAGTAGAAGGTTCTTGATGCACAACTCTATGACGAGGAGATTAAACATTTTTTAAAATGTATTCAAAATGGTTAGGAATTCGATACTCTCACGGCTAATCATGATGGAGGTGTTCGGCACAAGAGAAGGTTAATTATGCCACTTATCGAAGAGCTTCGGGTAGAGATCCTTACAGAATTCCCTCAGTCTCAGTTCAGCATATATTCAGGTGCGATAAAGATGTATACGTACCTATGAAGATATTTTTAAAGGTATTGGATAGATAGGGATGAATCAATTTTTATGGCTAAGTCCTATACGTTCCAGTAGGTGAAGGCCGAGCACGAGAAGCCAAATGAGTTATTGCAGCTACTCTTGATAGTTGAGTGGAAGTGGGAGAACATCACCATGGAGTTCATAAAAACGTTACCTCGATCTAAATGTGGTCACGATGTAGTTTGGGTCATGGTGGATCACCTCACAAATTCTGCACACTTCTTGCCAATCAGGATCATGGGCAGCATAACAAAGTTATCCAGGATTTACATACGATCTGGTTCCTCTTGGGCCATGATGCTACTCAACTACCCTAAGAAATGGTTCTTCTCTTCGATAGTGGAAAACTTTCAAGGATAATCTATATGCTACTCACTATCGAAATGATAACGAGACCCACCAGGAAGTGACATTGAAACACTATGTCAATGGCACTCGATAGTGGAATCATAGCTAGACAGCCAATCCATACCGATAATCACCTCGAATCCATCCATATCCATCATAATCAAATCTTACTCCAGTATATAATCCCCTGCCATGACTATGCAATTTTGACGGACTCTACTTAAAAAGACACTGCCACCCACATAAAGTCCCACCAATATCGGCAGATGAAGCTCGTCAACCTCAAGATCCAAATAGAAAGATAACGAACTAGATATAAAAGAATATGATGAACCATAATCAAATAGTACTCTAACCCATGTACTAAACAATACGATCATACCTTCCATCACATAAGGATTCTAAACTAGTGCACACTATTGAGTGAAGGCATCAACTCATCCTTGAGAGAATCGGTTGCCCTGACTACTAGGCATAACCTTCCCATAGTTTCCTTGCATGTGACTGTAGTGGAAACTGTCAGCATTATGCATTTTTGGCTATTGCTGCTGCTGGTACTGGGTGGGACCTGTATAACTCGAGTTTTTTCGAGAAGCAAAACTACTAGCTTACTGGCCACCCTGCTGACCCTTGCTAGGCTAGCAAGGACAATCCAGCTTGAGATGATCGGGGGACCTACAAACACAACAAGTCCTCTCCGTAGGGGCTATAGGAATTTGTTCAATACTACACTGACTTGGTGACGTAATGCTCATGGCAACCTTGAGTTTGGCAACAAAACCCTTTCCCCACTCCTAAACCTCTTGTTGTTGTTGCCGCTAGACCCATCAGATAGTCTCTTTAATTCTCCACTACATTCCTTTTTCTTGCCCCAAATATCTCAAGAATCCTCCGCTTAATCTCCAATCGAATGGCCTTATTTACGGCATCACCAATGCTCAAGTGATCTAACCCAACCACCAACCTACGAATGTGGGGGTTCAAACCTATTATGAACAACCTGGTCTTCTCTGCCTCATCATTCTTAACTTCCTTCACATGCTTCAAAAATTCTTCAAAGCAAACTAGGTAATCTTTCGTAGCCATCTTCCCCTGGATAAGTGAAGAAAAATCATCCTTCTTTGCATCTTTATATGTCTGAGGCAAGTATCAATCTAGGAACATTATTTGAGAACCATCCCAATCAAGAGGATTTGTCAAACTGGCCATATGTGTGGACCACCAACTCTGAGTCTGCTCGATTAGCTGGAAAGAATAAAGCTTAACCATATGCCCAACCGACACGTTAAGGATGTGATTAATATGAGCAACATCATCGAGCCACTCTTCGATTGCATCAGGCCTTGTCATGCCATTAAATGTTAGAGGTTTCAACTGCCTAAAATCCTTAATAATTGAGGCCGATGGGGTGCTTTCAACTGTATCGCTACAGTCACCCTCTGTTGTTGGGAGATAGTCTCGGCTAATTGGCGTAGTACCTGATCCATTCTCTATATCTCATTGTTACCACTAGTAGCAATCTTGCGAGTAGGGGCCTTCCTATAATATAGGAGAGCTTAGTACGACAATTATGTATATTGAAATGAAAGAAACTAAAACGATAATTACTCAGACGCTTATAAGGATCCTAATGCTCTAATACCAAGTTTTAACGCCCCAATCCAGATTAGAGTTATCGTGGGAATAACCCGTATTCGAACCAAGGTGTTGAGGGTGAGGGGAAATAGATCATATAAGATTTATTTGTAAAACATTTGCCTGATTTTAATTAACAAAAACATACCAACTTTTATTATGAAAAAAAGATGACCACTCATCATGCAAGTTACATTCAATTAATAATTTATCCATAAAACATTTTCTGTACTTTAAACCAGAAAATACAACATAAATCCCTTTATTATTACAACTTCAAATAGCTCAAGTTCAAAACAAATTGTCGTACTAAACTCTCTTATATTAAAGGATGGCCCCTACTCGCAAGATTGCTACTAGTGGTAACAATGAGATATAGAGAATGGAGCAGGCACTACGCCAGTTAGCCAAGACTATCTCCCAACAACAGAGGGGTGACTGTAGCGATACAGTTGAAAGCACCGCATCGGCCTTAATTATCAAGGAGTTTAGGCAGTTGAACCCTCCAACATTCAATGGCATGACAGGACCTGATGCGATCGAATAGTGTCTCGATGATGTTGCTCATATTAATGACATCCTTAACTTGTCGATTGGGCATGTGGTTAAGCTTTATTCTTTCCAGCTAATTGAGCAGACTCAGAGTTGGTGGTCCACACATATGGCCAGTTTGACAAATCCTCTTGATTGGGATGGTTTTCAAATAGTATTCCTAGATTGTTACTTGCCTCAGACATATAAATATGCAAAGAAGGGTGAGTTTTCTTCACTTATCCAGGGGAAGATGTCTGTGAAAGATTACTTAGTTCGCTTTGAAGAATTTTTGAAGCATGTGAAGGAAGTTAAGAATGATGAGGCAAAGAAGACCAGGCTGTTCATAATAGGTTTGAACCCCCACTTTCTTAGGTTGGTGGTTGGGTTAGATCACTTGAGCATTGGTGATGCCGTAAATAAGTCCATTCGATTGGAGCTGAAGCAGAGGACTCTTGAGATATTTGGGGTAAGAAAAAAGAATGTAGTGGAGAATTAAAGAGACTATCAGATGGGTCTAGCGACAACAACAACAAGAGGTTCAGGAGTGGGGAAAGGGTTTTGTTTCCAAACTCAAGGTTTCCATGAGCATTACGTCACCAAGTCAGTGTAGTATTGAACAGAGTCCTATAGCCCCTACGCGAAGGACTTGTTATATTTGTAGGTCCCCCGATCATCTCAAGCGGGATTATCCTCGCTACCCTAGCAAGGGTCAGCAGGGTGGCCAGTAAGCCAGTAGTTTCGCTTCTGGGCAAAACTCGAGTTATACAGGTCCCACCCAGTACCAGCAGCAACAACAGCTAAAAATGCATAATGCCGATAGTTTCCAGTACAGTCAGAGGCAAGGAAACTGTGGGAAGGTTATGCCTAGCAGTCAGGATAATTGATTCTCTAAAGGATGAGCTTATGCCTTCACTCAATAGTCTGCACTAGTTTAGAATCCTTATTTGATGGAAGGTATGATCGTATTGTTTAATACATGGGTTAGAGTACTATTTTATTATGGTTAATCGTATTCTTTTATATCTAGTTCGTTATCTTTCTATTTGGATCTTGAGGTTGACGAGCTTCATCTGCCGATATTGGTGGGACTTTATGTGGGTGGCAGTGTCTTTCTGAGTAGAGTCCGTCAAAATTGCATAGTCATGGCAGGGGATTATATACTGGAGTAAGATTTGATTATGATGGATATTGATGGATTCGAGGCGATTATCGGTATGGATTGGCTATCTAACTTTGATTCCACTATCGAGTGCCATTGGCATAGTGTTTCAATGTCGCTTCCTGGTGGGTCTCGTTATCATTTTGATAGTGAGTAGAATATAGATTATCCTTGCAAGTTTTCCACTACCGAAGAGAAGAAACATTTCTTAGGGTAGTTGAGTCGCATCATGGCCAAAGAGGAACCTAATCGTATGGTTGTAGACTACTCCATTGTTTGGTAGTTTCCAGATGTATTTCCTGTGGATCTCCCATGATTTCCTTCGAGTCGAGAGGTTGATTTTTCCTTTGACGTTCATCACGGTGTGATGCCTATTTCCATTCTCCCTCATAGGATGGCACCAGTAGTTACTAAAGTTGAGGAATCAGTTGGATGATTTTATAAGCAATGGCTTCATATGCCCTAGTGTGTCCCCGTGGGGACCGCCAATCCTTTTTCCTAAGAAAAAGGACAAATCTCTTCGTCTTTGTATCGATTATTGGCAACAAAATCGGGTGACGATGAAGAAGAAGTATTCAATGCCACGAATTGATGACTTATTAGATAAGCTTCGTGGAGCAGGGAGGTTCTCCAAGATTGATCTCCGATCAGGTTATCACCAGGATAGGGTGAAGGAGGATGTTTTTCCTCAGACCACATTCCGCACATGATACGGACATTATGAGTTCTTGGTCATGCCTTTCGATTTGACTAATGCCCCAGTCGCATTTAGGGATATCATGAATCGCAGCTATTGCCCATATTTGGATAAGTTTGTGGTCATATTTGTTGACGATATCCTAGTGTATTAATCTTCTAATATTGGCCACAAGGAGCTCTTGCGTACGACTCTTCAGGTGCTCAGGGAGAACATGTTGTTTGTGAAGTTCAACAAGTGTGAATTCTAGATGTATGAGGTCAAGTTTCTTGGCTAGGTGGTATCTGGCGCAAGCATTTCTGTCGATTCATCCAAGGTTGAAGCCTTTATCGAATGGGAAAGACCGAAGACAGTCACTAAGATTCAGAGTATTCTTGGTTTGGTCGGTATTACTAGAGATTTGTTCAGAATTTTTTTATAGTTTCATTATCTCTCACGTGGTTGATGTAGAAGGTTGTCCCTTTTGAGTGGTTAGATGAGTGTGAGTCCGCCTTTTAGGAGTTTAAGGTCAGGCTTACCTCATCACCCATCCTCATTCCTCCCGAATGGGGAAAGGGTTATACCATATATTGTGATGCTTTTGGATTAGACCTTGAAGCTGTACTCATACGGAGGGTCAGATGGTTGCCTTTACATCCTATTAGGTTAAAACGCATGAGAGGAACTACACCACTCATGATTTAGAGTTTCCCACAGTTATGTTTTCCTTGAATATCTAGTGGTATTAATTATATGGCAAAAGGTTTGTAGTGTTCAACAATCACAAGATCCTCAGGTAGATCTTCACTTAGCGAGACCTCAACTTTCATTAATGGAGATGGATTGAGATTTTAGAGGAGTCTGATTTCACATTAGAGTATCATCTGGGTAAGGCCAATGTGGTTGCCGATGCTCTTATTAGGAAGTTAGATCCCACCATAGCAGCAATGAGGTGGTACCATAGGAAGATATATGGGTAGCTTCAGAGATGCGATCTACTTATTCTGCGGAACAATGACAGGGCATATTTATGGGGTATGATGGATAAGACAGTGGTTCAGTAGAAGGTTCTTAATGCACAACTCTATGACGAGGAGATTAAACATTTTTTAAAACGTATTCAAAATGGTTAGGAATTCGATACTCTCACGGCTAATCATGATGGAAGTGTTCGGCACAAGAGAAGGTTAATTATGCTAGTTATCGAAGAGCTTCAGGTAGACATCCTTACAGAATTCCCTCAGTCTCAGTTCAGCATATATTCGGGTGAGATAAAGATGTATACGTACCTATGAAGATATTTTTGAAGGTATGGGATAGAGAGGGATGAATCAATTTTTATTGCTAAGTCCTATACGTTTCAGCAGGTGAAGGCCGAGCACAAGAAGCCAGACGAGTTATTGCAGCTACTCCCGATAGTCGAGTGGAAGTGTGAGAACATCACCATGGACTTCATAACAACGTTACCTCGATATAAATGTGGTCACGATGTAGTTTGGGTCATGGTGGATCGCCTCACAAATTCTGTACACTTCTTGCCAATCAGGATCATGGACAGCATAACAAAGTTATCCAGGATTTACATACGAGAGATTGTTAGACTCCACGGCGTACCCCTGACCATTGTTTCTGATAGAGATCCTCATTTTATTTCACAGTTTTGTAGGAAGGTTCAGTAGGAGATGGGTACCAATCTGAATTTGAGTATGACATACCATCTAGAAATGAACGGGAGATCAAAGCGTATGATCAAGATTCTGGAGGACTTGTTGCAGGTATGTGAGCTAGACTTTCAGGGTAGTTGGGATGAAAACATGCCTCCAGCGGAGTTTTCCTAGAGTAACAGTTACCAAGCCAGTATCGAGATGGCCCCCTTCGAGGCCCTTTATGGGAGACCATGTCATTCTCCAGTGTGTTGGGTATAGATAGGTGAGAAGTGTCTTATAAACTCAGATATGATCAGGGAGATGACCGAATGGGTTCAATTGATACGAGAGAGGTTAGTGACGGCTCAAGTCAGATAGAAGAATTATGCCAACAATCGATATACACCATTAGAGTTCGGAGTGGATGATAAAGTGTTATTTAAGGTCAAGGCTAGGACTAGTAGTCATAGATTTGTTCAGAAGGGCAAGCTTTCTCCTCGGTACATTTAACCCTTAGAGATTTTGGAAAGGTTTAAGGATGTCTCATACTGATTAATGCTACCTCCATAGTTAGTTCATGTCCATAATGTCTTCCACGTCTCTCTGCTGAAGAAGTATTTGCATGATCCTCACCATGATATCAACTAGCATAACATCGAGTTAGAAGAGGATACAACATTTTTTACTCGGCCCATATCCATCTTGGACCGAGAGAACTGAGTTCTGCACAACAAAGTCATTTTGTCGAGGAAAGTCCTATAGGAGTCACAGGGAGTCGAAGGTGCCACTTGGGAGCTATAAGCCAAGATGAGAGAGAAACATCCACTACTTTTTGACTGATGTAGGATGAATTTTAGGGATGAAATCTCATAAGGAGGGGAGAATGTAATACCCGCACCTTTAAATTGTACTCACACGATTATCCTTTTATTTAGCAACGTTCTATTAATAAAAAATTTACGTCGCATGTTCCCGCCTGAGTTATGATTTATATCTGTGTAATTATTTTTAAGTATTTTGGTTAATTTTCACATGATTCAGACAAGCAACGAACGCTATACGAGGCTGTGTACTAATTGTCTTACGACGCGTGACACAACGAAAGTCTAGTTTTGCGTAAATTATATAGGACAATCGACAAGTCAAAAAAAAAAATATTCCGACCACATATTTAGACTCATAAAAACATAAGGAATATTACCGCGTGAAAAAATAATCAAGAAAATATGTTTTGCACGGAGGTCTCGTTTCTCGCACGTATTGCTTAGGACATCTCGAAAGGTCAAGAAAATATTTCGACCATATATTTAGACTCATAAAAATATAAGTAATATTGCCATGCAAAGAAAAATCGAAAAAAAATGTTTTACGTGGAGGTCCCGTTTCTTGTGTCGATTGTTTAGGACATCTCGTAAGGTCAAAAAAATATTCCGACCATATATTAGACTCACAAAAATATAAGGAATATTACCACGCGAAGAAAAATTAAAAAAAATAATTTTTGCGGGGAGGTTCCATTTCTTGCGAATATTGTTTAGGACGTCACGGAAGGTCAAAAAAATATTCTGACCATATATTTTGACTCACAAAATATAAGTAATATTACTATTCAAAGAAAAATCGAAAAAATATACTTTTGTGTGGAGATCCCAATTTGGCGCGCCATGTATGTGACACTTCAAGAGGCCAAACGATTAATGTGAATATGTTTTTTCACTCAAAAAAATACTAGGAATACTAACCTTAGGTTAAAATCTTCAAAAAATGATTTTAGAGAGAGAAAGTGATACTGGTAGCCTTCTGCAGCACACCCAACGTCAATTAAGCTGGGTTTTTGGGAGGTTAGGACTAGTATTGTTCAAGCTCATAAAACCAAACTTCGAGAAGAGTCTTGCACCATTTGAGACACCATAATTTCATAAATTTTGGTAAAGGATGTAATGTTGCAACATATAGTTTATAAGAGAGAGATAGAGGGAGGGAGCGTTGGTGGTGTGAACATGGAGTCTTTTGTGACACCCCGACTAATTAAATACCGGGTAGCTAATCCTTTATTATATCAATACAAAATGCCAAGTTGGTTCAGTTAATAGCATCACTGTCGAAAACATTTTAAAAATTTCTAACCACCTAGTATTTAAAAAGTAAGTTGCCAAATTTTAATTTAAGTCTGATTAACATGCAATAAAAGGATAATGGAAGAACAACATAATCCATTCACCATAACGAAGTAATGAAATTAACAAAAAATAGTAATAAGACCGGAGGAAAAACTCCTCACAACAATCCCACGAATGAAATAATAACATAAGTCTGAATCCTGAATTAATTACATGCCCGAAGACTGAATAACTGAAATAAATGAAATGCCTCTAAAAGAAATGGGCGACATGCCCTACAACTGATAAATGCTGAATATGGAGTCAAGATAGATGAAGCGTCTACAAGTAAGTCCTGTAACTTCCACAAACAGCTACAGCTCGTCACCTGAATGAGGATCCTAAGCATGGTGTCCTTGTGGCTGGGCACCTAAAATGGTTTTTACCGATAAATAGGTTTGAAAGCAAATGGGTCAGAGCCCGAAAGTGGAAATCATTTTAAAAATAGCAAGTGTTTTAATATCATTAAAACATTAAATGCAAAATACATGTTAGGACGTGCACTCACATGAAATTCTCACCTCTCGACTACATGTGCACTCCTAACGTACCGTACCCATCTAAATACATACATATCTAACCAAACCGTAATAAGTTCTACCCCTTACTACTCGATTCCCAAATTACTTTATAGCATTAACAATTATATAGGGGGCTTAACATACACTGGGATTCTCAATAAGTAATACAATTCTCTATCAATTAGCTCGTTGTGTTTTCTCAAAACATTACCATAATTATATTCACAATATTAACATGAAAGTTCCCATTAATTAAGTGTATATTATTCACGTCATAAATATACAATTCAAGCACCCCGAGACTAAGCTACGGTGCACACATACTCTACTATCCATCCCGGTACATCACGTACATAAGGATCACGCATTCCGAATCTCTCAGGAATCGTTCTCAGATAACAACATCACAAATAATGGAGGCGAACACAGTCACATCACATGGATCACGCACATACCTGTGCTCCCACGATCAGCAGACTTATTAACATCCCAATAAGTCCTTCTCTGACCTATGTTCATCGAGGTACCAGTCTAAATCTGGGCAACACAAGGATTAGAGGGCCCTAAGCGAACGTAAACCTCCCGTGATAGCAAGTATGGTAGGTATGTCATACACATAAAATCAATACATATAGTAAGTATGCACACATCTTAGTAATCACCATAATATATTGGTGGTACACTTCTTAATCTCGTACCGACATATAATACTACACAATTTATATGTTCCCGGTTAATATAATAAATTAGGTCGTCAATAGTTCTCGCATCGTAATAGGCAGTCACGTCCTACTCCATAATTTCCCTTAGGTTCAACTACACTTCTAGGTTTTTCTCCTCAATATATCCCAAATATCCCAAATATATCCATGAATCCACAAGGAAGTATTATCTCTACATATAAACAAGGTTATAGGATACTCGGGATCAAAACAGGCTAAAAATCCTAAACTGTCAACTCGTTAGAAGTCTCGTTCGAACGAGGCTGTTAGAACGAGAGTTCGTTCGAACGAAGTGGGCTTTCTAACGAGGTCTTGTTCGAACGAAATCATTGAACGAACTTCACCCTCGTTAGAAGTCAAAGGTCAACTCATTAGAAGCTCGTTCGAACGACCGGGGCAGGTCTTCTAACAAGTGGCCAGTTTCGAGCCCAGATTTCCTATTTTCATTTTTTCCAACTTCTCTACACCTCAAAACTCATCCAAACAATAATCCAACGAATGTTCAAAGCCACCAATCATCCCCACACATATTTACGTCATATACTAACGTGATTTGTGAGGTTAATTCATTCTAACCTTATTCAATTATCAAATCTCTTCATATTTCCCCCAATTTTAAGAACATGAACCCTAGAATTTATAAATCATCCAAGAGCCTAATTAAATCCGTTTTTGTTTCATCCAAATTATAATATCATCAGAATAATCATCTAAATACAAATCTACATGCGATTCCTCATCAAAAATGTAATTTTTAGTTCCAATTAAAATGGGTTTTTCATTAACTCCCAAGAACAATAAGATTTTATCAATTCCTACACATGGAAGAAACATTGTTTGCAAAATAACGAAATTAAACCACTTGCCTTATTTGAATCTCTGATTTTGATGTCGATTTGATGGAGTATTCTCTCTCTCTCTCTGCAAAATCCTCCTCTCTTCTCTCTCTACAAGCTTTCTTCTCCAAGTAACAATGGTGGTTAGGGTTTTTTGCCTAAGGAACTTTTGGAACAATTTCTAATAACCCCCGTAGCCCATTAAGTCCTAAGATGTGGTTAGTGAGTTTAGTGGGTAATTACCAAGTCAGTTTTTTAATTCCCAATTTTCGTAGGTTTTAATCCCAAAAAATCCAGAATTTCCAAACTACCCTTATACGTTTCCGGTATGGCCTAAAAATGCCCCGGGACCCAAACTAAACCCCCGGCTAGTGTTTTCGGACTATTTTGACCCTTCCGGACGCGTTGGCGCACTCAAAACGACCATTCAGTTCATAGAAATAAAATTCACTTTTTAATTAAAATAAATATATTCATAACGCGACTGTCACACGCGTCTCAACAAAATGTCCAAATTGTCGTATTTCAATCTCACGACAAATTTCATAATTCAATATTCATATATAATCTTATATGCACATTATATTCAGATACCAACTCGCATCTTGCTAGTATTTTAATCCGGATTAATTTCCAATTAATACGCATTTAATTCAATAAATCCCATAAATAAATATCACCAAAAATACGGGGTATTACATACTTCCCCCCTAATAACTGAATTTCGTGCCGAAATTCGGAACTAGAAAGTACCTGGTAAGAACAACTCTGGATAACGTTCGCGCATCTCATCCTCGTGCTCCCATGTGGTCTCCTCGACATTATGATGTCGCCACTGAACACGCATTAACGGAACTATCTTTGACCGCAGTTTCCCCTCACTTCGGTCCAAAATAGCAATCGGCCCCTCCTCGTAGGAGCTATCAGGATGGAGATCTATGTCCTCCAAAGCAATGTGAGAATGAGCCAAATCGTCTCTAAGATATTTCCTTAGCGAGGAAATATGAAATACATCGTGAATCCGATGTAAATGCTCCGGTAACCCAAGCCTATACGCAACCGGTCCAATCCGCTCAATAATAGGAAATGGTCCTACATATCTCGGTGCCAACTTCCGTTTCTTCCCGAAACGCATAATCCCCTTCATAGGAGATACTCTGAGCAAAACCTGGTCCCCCACTTGGAACTCCCTGAAGAACCTCTTCGCATCAGCATAGCTCTTCTGCCGATCTTGAGCTACCCGAATGCGACTCCGAATCAATTCTATCCTTGCCGAAGTATCCTGAATCACTTCTGACCCAAGTAGTTTGTTGTCCCCCACCTCCAACCAACATGCTGGGGAATGACAAGGTCTACCATACAACGCCTAAAATGGAGCCATGCCAATAGTGAACTGGTAGGAGTTGTTGTAAGCAAACTCCACCAGTGGAAGATACTGCTCCCATCCACCCCTAAAATCAATGATACTCATCTGTATCATGTCCTCCAACATCTGATTTGTACGCTCAGTTTGCCCATCGGTCTGCGGGTGATACTCCGTACTCAACCGCAATTCCGTTCCCATGGACTCCTGAAAACTCTCCCAAAACCGTGAAACAAATATCTTATCTCGGTCAGACACGATATTTAGGGGCACACCGTGAAGTCTCACTATCTCTGAAATGAAGAGCTGGGCATACTGTCCCGTAGTGTAGTCTGTCCTTACGGGTAGAAAATGAGCGACTTTGGTCAACTTATCCATAATTACCCAAATGGAGTCGTGACCTCTCTGTGACGTAGGAAACCCCGTGATAAAGTCCATGGAGAGGCTCTCCCACATCCACATCGGGACCTCCAATGGTTGTAGGAGTCCTGACGGTCTCTGATAATCCAATTTTACTAGCTGACAAGTGGCGCATTTTGAAACAAACTCGGCAATATCTCTCTTCATCCCGCTCCACTAATACTGTCGTCTCATGTCTTGGTACATTTTGTCCCCACCAGGATGTACCGTAAACCGTGATCCATGCGACTCTGTCATCACCTCGTGCCGTAATTCCTCCCCTTCCGAAACTACCAATCTTCCATTGAAGCGTAATCCCCCGTCTGAGCTAACGGTATAGGACTCGACTCCCTCTGCTAATAATCGAACTATCTGCTCGTGACAGAACGAGTCTGTTGCCTGTGCCCTTACTACCTTCGTGACAATCTGAGGTGTAAGGGTCATCACAGACATGAACAATCGGGCCACTGCATCCTGGTGTCCCAATTCCTTCCACTTGGCCTTCCACACCCCTGCCACTTCATCTGCTGGCCTACGGCTCAACGCGTCTGCTACCACGTTATCCTTCCCCGGGTGATACTAGATATCAAACTGATAATCCTTCACAAACTCAAGCCACCTTTGCTGCCGCATATTCAACTCCTTTTGCGTGAATAGGTACTGTAGGGACTTGTGGTCTGTGAACAATCGAAACTTTTCCCCCAAAAAGTAATGTCTCCAAATACGAAGGGCAAATACAATTGCCTCCAACTCCAAATCATGAGTGGGTTAATTCTTCTCGTGAGTCTTTAGCTTACGGGATGCATAATCAATGGCCTGACTCTCCTACTATAATACACCTCCAAGTCCTTGCAAGGATGCATCGGTGTAAACTAAATACTCAACTCCCGGTCTCGGCAATGCTAACACAGGTGCTGAGGTCAACTTATCCTTCAACTCGTCAAATTCCAACTGACAGGCATCACTCCAGATGAATGGCACACCCTTACGAGTCAGATGTGTCAAAGGACCTTCTATCTTTGAGAATCCTCGAATGAACTTCCTGTAGTATCCTGCTAGGCCCAAGAAACTACGAATCTCCGTCGGTGTTGTGGCTGTCCGCACTCCCTCACCACGGATACCTTCCCCGGATCAACAGATATCCCCCGGTCGGAAATAATGTGTCCCAAAAACTGGACCTCCTTCAACCAAAACCCGCATTTCTTATATTTTTCATACAACTCGTTCTGACGTAGCGTCGGCAAAACCTGCCTCAAATGCTCGGCGTGCTCCTCCTCTGTCTGGGAGTAAACCAGAATATCATCGATAAAGACAATGACAAACTGATCTAGGAAATCCCTGAACACCCTATTCATCAAGTCCATAAACACTACTGAAGCGTTGGTCAAATCAAAAGGCATAACTCGAAACTCATTGTAATACCCCGTACTTTTGGCTATATTTATTTTTGGGATTAATTAATTAAATGCGTATTAATTAGAAATTAATCCGGGTTAAAAAAATTAACGAGATGCGAGTTGGTATTTGATTATGTGCATATATGATTATATATGAATTTGGAATTTTGAAATTTGTCGTGAGATTAATATACGGCAATTTGGGAATTTTGTTGAGACGCGTGTGACCGCCGCGTCATGGTATATTATTTTAATTACAAAAGTGATTTGTATTTCTATTATCCGTATGGTCGTTTTGAGTGCGCCAACGCGTCCGTAAGGATCGAGATAGTCTAGAAAACACTAGCCGGGGGTGTAGTTTGGATTCCGGGGTATTTTTAGGCCATACCGGCATCATAAAGGGTATTTTGGTAATTTTATATTTTGAGGAATTAAAAGTGACGAAAATTGGGAGTTTTAATCTGATTGGGAATTGACCAACTAATCCACTAACCAACCCATATTAACCCATTAAGCTACGGAGGTTATCATTTAGGTTTCCAACTTTCCCAAAGAAAACCCTAGCCACCATAGCCACCTTTGGAGAAGGAAGCTTAAAGAGGGAAAGAAAGAGAAGGAATTCTGGAGAAACCTTTACAGAAATCAACACCAAATTCAGAGACAATCAAGGAAAGTATTTTAATTATATTTAAATTCGTAGAATGTTCCTTCCATGTTAGAAAATTGAAGAATATCAATTGTTCTTGAAAGATAATGAAAACCCATGTATTTTGAAACTTAGAACTTGAAATCTTGAGGAGGATTTGCATGTATAATGATAGGTAGATGTTCATACTGATGATATTTATGATTGGATGAAATTTAAAACGGATTTAAATTGGGTAAATTCATGATTTAGAATTTTAGGGTTTGTGTTCTTGAAATATTAGGGAAAAGTGATGAGATTTGATGGTTTAATGATGATTGGGAAGAATTAACTCCGTAAATTACATTAGTTTATAACCTTGATATGTTTAGGATTGATTAGAGACCTTAAAGTATTGTTGGGACAAATTTTAGAAGAGATATGAGGAGTAAAAATGGTGAAAAACGAGAATTAGAAAAATCTGGGACGAAACTGGCAGGTCATTAGAAGCCCCTCCCCAGGTCATTCGAACGAACTCGTTCGAACGAGCTTCTAACGAGTTGACCAATCGCTGCTAACGAAAAGGAATCTCGTTCGATACTTCGTTCGAACGAGATCTCGTTAGAAGGAGCAGTTCGTTCGAACGAACTGGATCTCATTCGAAAAGTCTCGTTCGAACGAGACTTCTAACGAGCTGACAGTTCAATCTCGTTCGAACAGCCTCGTTCGAACGAGACTTCTAACGAGCTGGCAGTTTGGGCCTTTTTGGCCTGTTTTGATTTTTGGAGTCCCATAAACTTATTCGAGGATATACATGACCTTCCTTTGATGATATATGGATGGATTTGGGACTTTTGGGTTATTATGAGGAGTAAATTATATACGAGTGATTTACATCAATGAACCGTTTGGATTGAGACGTGAGTGTCTACTACGACGTGAGAATAAATTTAGGGCGCGTATGATTATAAACCGGAATCGTATAATGTGTAAATTTATATATTGGTACTAGAATGAGAATAGTACTACAATTAAACTACGGGATTACTAAGACGTGTGTTTACTTAGTATTGGTATATGAATTGTGTGTATCACATACCTACCATACTTGCTATCACGGGAGGTTTGCGTTCGCTTAAGGCCCTCTAATCCTTGTGTTGCCCGGAATTAGACTGGTTACCTTGATGAACATAGGTCATAGAAAGACTTATTGGGATATTAATAAGTCCGCTGATCGTGGGAGCGTAGGTATGTGCGTGACCCATGTGATGTGACTGTGTTCGCCTCCATTATTTGTGATGTTCTTATCTGTGAACTATTCCTGAGAGATTCGGAATATGTAATCCTTATGTACGTGATGTACCGGGATGGATAGCAGAGTATGTGTGCACCACAGCTTAGTTCTCGGGGTGCTTATATTGTATATTTATGATGTGAATAATATACACTTAATTAATGGGAACTTTAATGTTGTGAATATAATTATGGTATTGTTTCAAGAAACTTAACGGGTTAACTGATAGAGTAACATATGGCATATTGAGCATCTGAGTTTAAGTTAAACCCCTATTTAATTACGAGCATTAAAATGTTAATAGAACTGAGTAATAAGGGTAGGACCTATGACAGTCTAGCTAGATATGATGTCACTTAGCTAGTGGTTTGTGTCGTTGTAGATGGTTACTTACGTTAGGAGTGCACAGTTAGACGAGAGGTGAGAATATCATGTGAGTGCACGTCCTAACATGTACTTTGCATTTAATGTTTTAAATGTTTTTAAAGAACTTGCAGGTTTTTAAAATATAACTCCACATTCGGGCTCTGACCCGTTTGCTTTCAAATCTATTTTCTTTGTAAAACCATTTTAGGTGCCCAGCCACAAGGACACCAAGCATAGGATACTCATTCAGGTGACGAGCTGTAGCTGTTTGTGACAGGGAATTTACTTGTAGACGCTTCTATCATTTGGATTCCAGAGTCATTATCTATCAGTTATAGGGCATGTTGCCCATTTCTATTAGAGACATCTTTTACATTACAGTTTTCAGACTTT